>CM028377.1:112271244-112307583 GCA_013146195.2 Codonopsis lanceolata | reverse complement strand
TTGTAGGGTGACAAAATGGAATACACAAACTTTGGATAAAACATCAGTTGACATTGCCAACTGATAGGATAAAAATTGAAATACACCATGACTTAGCGATGAGGTCTACATATTAAACAACCAAACCAAAGTTGCCACCCTAGCACTACTCTGCCTGACCTCTAACTACAAACATGAGTATTATCACTCACCCTAGCTAGCTCACTTGCCAGTTCCAATCAACAAAGGTTAAAAGATGCCTAGAACAAACTGTCCATTAAACAACATCTGTGATTGACAGCTTACAAATCTACAATTACAAACATCAGCTAAAGTATTTCAAAGCCCAACTACTTTTATTGAGTTATGCACTTGCAGCCAAATGTTGACCTAGATCAAGATCTAGTAAGTAATACTGCATATGATACTAATTAGAGATTACTACTTGTCCACCTGATATCGTAAACTTTTGTTGATTAGTTCATTAAAATGGTTCCTCCAAGTCATTTTTACAACTTGTGTGGTCCGACAATCCATCCTAAAACTGCAAAATCTTGGTTTGATCACTTTGAAAAATCTGCCCAAAATTATTAAGCTTCTTTTGTAAATTACAACCCAAAATCCTAGTTTGATTTGACCAGCTTATAACTTTAAAAAACTGCTCCAACACACTAAACAACTACAGCCCCAAAACAGTTTTTATTTAAGGAATTCTCCCTTACAACTATAGCCCAATAACTAACACACTAATCTCCACTCAACAACCCCTCACATGTCGACCCTTATGTAGTTATAGACTGCCCAAACTACCTCCTGATTCCAGCCACTTCCACGTACAGAACCTGCCCCAAACTGCCTCCCAAACTCACGTCTAACCCGCCCTAAAACAGTCCACGATCTTGAAGCTTATGCTGCCCAAGACTGCCCCGCTTTCAAAGGAGAACAGGCTGCCACTGAACAAATAAAAAGAAAAAGAAATAGAGAATGATAAAATACATGAGAAAATACATGACAACAATTCACCTAAGCCATGATTATTAATTTTCACCAGGAAGCCCTGCAGTTATTGTTTAGGGGTTAAGTGATAGTTTAAAGTAATGGGCTTTGCTCTGTTTGGTTTGTGTTGTGATTTTCTGTTTGGTTGCTGAGAAAATTGATGGATAGAAAAAGAAAAAGAATAGAAAGTTGTAGTCTTTGGGGTTTCATTTTTGTGGGGATGGGTTTTGATTTTGATTAGTTTAGTGGTCAAATTAACACAACCACAGCTGGGCTAATTTTTGAATTACACACTGGGCTAGGAAATGATATAAGCATAACAGCTTCTTGCACTAAAGCTTAGAAAAAAATTGGGGAAAAAATAAAGTTTAAGCAAGAAGTAATTATGGAGCATTGTTTTTTAGGGAGTTAGCTGAAGGATTACGAGGGGGTGGGAGAAATTTTTTCCAAAATTTGAACGTTGGTACAGCTTGATTGATGGAAGCCTTATCCATATAATATATGTTCCGATTGTGATATGATTGCATGTAGTATTGTGGACCATAGCATGCGAAATAAATCTGAATTGCTGTATGCGTTGTATCTACACCAAAACTGATTGTGTTTTATCTTAGGTTTCTTTCCCATCTAATTTCATAAGACTCCTTGCATCTTCAATTGAATTTCGGCTTCTGTTTCTTTGTTTCTCCTTGGGTTGGGGATTGGGAGTTGGGAGTTGGGAGGACGGGTTAACTGGTTGAATGTGTGTGGAGGAAATGGATTTTGGCTTATTTTACGAATTAGTTTGAGACAGTAAACTTGGGGTTCTGTTATTTATTGATTATTCTGCCATTTCAGAGGTTTTCTCTCCCTCAAAATATTCTATTGAATGGTTGATTTGATTTGCAGTTATATTTTAGAAACTTTTTTTGGGTTTTTAATGTCCTAAGTTCTAATCAACATGTCTAGGCTTAAATTGAGGATTGATGGCGTCCAAATTGCAAGCATTACAATCGAAGGCATGCCAAGCTTCACAATATGTGGCCAAGCAGGGCACGTCCTACTACAAGCAGATGTTGGAGAAGAATAAGCACTACATCCAGGAGCCAGCGACTATTGAGAAATGCAACGAATTGTCTAAGCAGTTGCTCTACACCCACCTTGCTAGGTTATTTGCTTTTTACCTTGTCTGATTTTAATGGGATTCCTTGTACTTGGTTGGCATTTTAGACTTGCCAGAATTTGTTTCCCTTTAATTTGTCTGAAAGTTATATTTGCTCTCGTTAAGTTAAGCTCAGATTTTCAGGCTCGTTTGTACAACTTAAGCTTTTTAGTTGAGCTGGTGTGGTATCAGAATTCTGGATTTGCAATATCTAGCATTTAGGTCTCCCATCTTGAACTTGTTCCATGTAGTGCATGTCCTGACTACAATTTGAGTTGGCATTTTGTTTGCCTGTGTGCAAGGTGTATTGTAATAAGTTTGTATGTACATGAGATGGGTGTTAATAATGGTTTACAGTGGTAGGATACTGTTATTTACTGTAAAAAAAATACAACCAGAATTGCTTCTGCTAGGTGGGGGTTCGAAATTGGAACAAAACTGCTATTTTTTTTTCTTTGAAAAATAGATATTACAACGTTTTTTAAATGTTGTAATAGACTTTTTACAATGTTTTTTAAATGTTGTCATAGACTTTTTACAAGATTTTTTAAACGTTGTAATAAACCTTTTACAACGTTTTCAATAAATGTTGTGATAAACTTTTTACAAGGTTTTCCAAATGTTGTAATATAACTTTTACAACGTTTTTAAAATGTTGTATTACAACTTTTACAACGTTTTTAATTAAATGGTGTTAAACTTTTTACAACGTTTTTCAAAAGTTGTAATACAACTTTTACAACGTTTTTAACACATTGTAATATAACTTTTACAACGTTTTTAAAAAGTTGTAATACAACGTTTACAACGTTTTTAAAATGTTGTGGAAATAGTTTTTTTTTCATTAAATGTATAAACTATTTACAACAATTTTGAAACGTTGTCATTTTGTTTCCACAACATTTTTCAAATGTTGTGCAATAGTTTTTACAACGTTTTTTTGTTAAATGTTGTGATAAACTATTTACAACAATTTTAAAACGTTGTTATTTTGTTTCCACAACGTTTTTCAAATGTTGTACAATAGAAATCCAAAAGTAAAACGTTGTTGGGGTAGGAGCTTTCACAACGTTTTTTTACAACATTTCCAAAATGTTGCATTAAAAAAGGACCTACTACAACGTCACATATCACAACGTTTTGAAAAACGTTGTAAAAAGGCTATAACAACGTTTTAAAAACGTTGTGAAAGACCTTTTTTGTTGTAGTGTCGCTATTTTTCTTGATATGATCCCCCAATATGCGCTCAGGCAACTGGCAACTGTAGTCATTCCGGGTCTTCTACAAGCTATGAATCGCCATCAAAAGGAGATTACCCAACTCAAAATAAAGCATAACTGAGCGGAAAATGTTTGTTGCTATATTGTTTGGGTGTTTACTCGTTATATTGTTGTTGTTGTTGTTGTTGCTTGTTATGGTCTAAACAAGGGATTTGGCTACTATGTTTTTGTTTATGGGTTAATGAGGGGAAAGAAGTTGTGAAATAGGATTGAAGTAATTATTAGGAAAATGTATTTTGCAGAAATTGGCATGTGTCAATGTAAATGTATGTATGAAATGTTATATGACAATGTACCCTGTTTTTTATGTAAATGGCAATGATGTTATGTTTCCTTTTATTTATGGCAATGACAATGGTGCATTTGTGCTCTGTTTTGCTTTGTTTTATTTGTAGTACTAACAATGAAGTAATTTATTTATTTATTTATTTATTGCATTTTGAAACGATTACATGAAACAACTTTGAGTTAGCTATCCCAGTGACATCTTTTACAACAAAACTGTATTTTTTAAAATTTCGATCGATGTATGAAAATTTTAGGATAAGATGTTTTAATCCAATAAAACTATGCAGGGCTTTGTTAGCCTCTAATCCAATAAAGCTATGCAGGGTCTCAATATCGATCTATTGCTTCAAATGTGTAATATGAACGGCTAACACAACATATTAGGACATGTTTGATTTGACTTATTTGAAAATGCTTATGATTTATGACTTACCTTAAGTTGTTTTTAAAGCGTTTGATTTCACTTATGGTAAGATAGGTCATAAGTCATGTACAAGCTACTTAAAGCACATGTAAGGCCATAAGTTGTAAGCACTAAGGGCTCGTTTGTTGTGGTTGATGGCTTATGACTTATGGCTGATAGGTTAAACTGGTGGCTTAATGACTTTTGGCTGATTGCATGATAGACTGTTTGTTACAGCTGTTGAAAAACTGCTTATGAGTAGTTATAATTATTTGTTAAAAAAACTTGAAAATTAGTATTCATATTTTTATGTATATTTCATAAAATGATGAAATGAGGATAATCAAATATTTATTAATGAATAGTTGTCTTCATGTTTAAAAAAAACCAAAAAAACTTAAAATTTTGGCTTTTTGACTTTGGCTTTTCAATGCATAAAGGGTGTTGTACCTTACTTATTGGTTTATGGCTTATAAGCTTAAATAAACACTTTAAATATGACTTTTCAAAAGCCAAAAGTCAAAAGTCACTCAAAATAAGCTGCAACAAACGAGTACTAAGTCTAGTGCTTAATTCTACTTTTCAAAAACATATGAGTCACTCTTCTTTATTGAAATTTTATATATTCCAAGACTACCCTTCTTAATAATAATAATAATAATAATAATAATAATAAATATAGTATTAATAATGATAAATATAATAATAATAATAATAATTATTATTATTACTAATAATAATAATAATAATAATACTAATACTAAAAAGTATTATTAATAATAATATAGTAAAAATAATTGTAATAATAATAATAAAAGTAATATTAATATCAATATTATAATAATAAAATATAATAATAATAATAATAAAATCAATAATAATAATATAAATAACATTAATAATATTATTAATATAATATAATAAAGACTATAAATTAACAAGTAATAATAATAATAAAAGTAATACTAATGTTAATAAAATAATAATAATAATAATAATAATAATAATAAAGGCAATAATAATGATAATAATAGTAATTAATAATAGTGATACAATTTGTATTATTATTAATAAAATAATACAAATGTGATAATAATAATGATAATAATAAATAAAATAAGTAATAATGATAATAATATGATTAAAATTAATATTATTATTAATAATAATAGTAATAATATTAATAATAATAATAATAATGTAAATCACATTTTATGATGATGCTATTTTAGTCTTTATATTTGATTTCAGCACTATTTCAACTTATTAATCAAACACACACACTAACTTATGAAAGCTAATCAGCACTTTTAAAAAGCTAAATCAAACATCACCAGTTATTAGTCATAAGTCACAAGTAATAAGTTATCAATCATAAGTAATAAGTCATCAGCACATATTAATAAGTTAAATCAAACATGCTCTTAATCTTTTGATGGAGAAGTGTGTGCATATAGTCTATAGATAACTTGCTCCTTTATTTTCAATTGTCCTGCAAAAATCAACTAGTATAAACAATGCAAAATCAACTAGTATAAATTAACAATGCAAAGTTCACTAGGTAGATATTATGGCATGAAAATTTCCAAACTAGACTTTGAAGTAGCCAACACATGAAATGTATAAAACAAAGGAAAGAGAAGGCCGATTCATTTCTTTGATGGAGGTTAAGCAAGAAATTTCTTGTAACGCCACAAATTCGGTACCGACGTCGCGGTCTCATCATTTGAGCACGTCATCATCAATCATAACTTAATTCATAAATGTTTTAATCTCATAATAGTTAAATCTTAAACATCCTTGACTAAAGTCAAAATAAACCCAAAATAATTAAATACAAAATATATCTAATATTTAACATGAGTCTATAATTTATTTAAAATACAATCGAGTAATTCAATAAGAAAAAACTAAATCCAAAATTCTCGGAAGCTATCATCTTGGTCTACCCGAACCGAAATCTTCTATTAATTCTTATTCATTACCTAAGAACAAGAGTATGAAGGGGTGAGCGAACAATGCTCAGTAAGTTCATATACAACTCCTCCGATTACTAAGGAGGAGTTGACCAGAAATAAATCAGAGATGAATATTTTTAGAATAATCAAAATTCATTATTTTAAAATCGATAAGCGGAAGCAGTTTTTCAAATGTCAAACAGAAGATCGGAATTCCAAATTATAAATACTCAACGATTGACTCGAGTAGCCCACTGCCATCAACCGTCTCATACCAGTTGAAGACAACAAACTTCTCACAAATATATACTCAGGATTCCAAGTAAAAGATTATAATGCAACAAATAAACTCGAGTAAACAATTGCCATCAACCGTCCCATACCAGCTGATGACAACATATTACTCATAAAATTCCATGATCACATAAGCAATTCATAAATCATAGTTCATAGTTCATAGTTCATAGATCAACTTCACATATCATAGTTCATAGATCATTGGTATATCCGAATAACCATGTCACGGGCCAAGTGGCGTTCACGAGCATCATAATTCATAGTTTTATAATTCATAGTGTCATAAATTCAACTTAGTGATCATGGTAGAATTTTCAAGTAATCAAATACTTTTACAAAATCAGGCATCGCCCACAAATCATACTTTTCATATCAAAGGTATCTCACATGAAATTCAATAATTATGTAAGAATAAACAGATAAACAAATCATGAGTTCGAAAGAAATGTAAGCGACAAAGTTCAAATTCAATTACCGATTTAAAGTCGGCGTACGTTTCAAGAAACATCGATATCAAAGGAGTAATGGAAACCTAATGAACGGTACATAAAAGATTGGAGACCTAAAAGAGGTATAATCTCTTACCTCGAAATGCTTAGCAACGATAATCCTTAACACGCACGATTTCCCTAAGCTCGTTTGTCTGAATCTAAAGTCAATAATACTCACAATTACTAATTACAGTCGATCAACGTTGTGTTAATAACTATTAATTATTAATAGTTTAAGTTAATCATAAATATATAACCCGTTTTACGAATATATATATATATATATATATATATATATATATATATATATAGCTCATATAAAAATAATATATAATATATATCTATTACTAACATACATATATATATATATATATATATACTATAAACACATACTGTTACACGCATAAGACACACACACACACTGTTTGTATATACTTTTTGTATATATAAATCGCACACACCAAACACACACTAAAACACATACACATTGTTTGTATATAATTTTTATATATATAAATCACACACACCAAACACACAGTAAAACACACACACGGTCAACACATTGTTCATGCATTAAGATGCATATTATATATAAATCTAATGATTGAATATATATATATTATACCTATACTATTGTTGATCAAGGAAGGAAAGAAAAGCTGAAATTTCTTTACCTGTTGTTAGTGCTGCTGCCGGCTCCCTTTGGTCGTTTCTTCCTTCTTCTTCTTTTTTGTACTCTTTTCTTTTCCTCCCCTTAAACCCTAAAGTTAAATGGGTCAAGACCAATTTTTAATTAATTAGGTAATATTATTATGAAATTATAATTAAATCTAGTCACAAGTGGGCCAAGCACAACCCAATTTAATTAGTTACTAAATAGATTCAAACCATTAAATTAACACAAAACAATTATAACATTAATTATATAGGTCCAAAACGATTGTAATATTAATTAACGCCAATTAATATTTTTGTTAAAATTATCGGGGTATTACATTTCTAATGGATTGCTTGTGAAAGCTTCATATGATGAAGCAAAAATGTATAGATTCACTAAAAGAAAGAAATGTACCAAAAGAGCTAAAAGAAGTAAATTTCATTTACTGAAAATGTACGTATTCATAAGTCACCATTTACAAATGTGATATATGGTCCTTCACAAAAAATGTTGTTTGAAATCAAACATCCACGGTATGTCTTTGGTTGCAAAAGCCATTATCACCCAACACTGTCAATATGACCAAAAGAACTATACTAAAAGACCATTATCACCAAACATTGTCTACATGACCAAAAGAGCTATACCAAAAGACCATTATCACCCAACACTGTCTACATGACCAAAAGAGCTATACTAATATTCAGTTAAAATTCACAAACACAAAAGAGTAATTCCTTTACAAAAGGCCATTATCATAAACCCAACAATGTCTATAACCCATCTTTTTTATCACCCTTCTTACTACCCTCTGTTTTTTGCTTTAAATTTGTTGCAGGTGTCAAGGTTGTAAGAGTAACACATCTTTGGCCCCTCCAATTGAAGCTTGTAGCATGTATTGAAGTACCACCAATACTTGCTGCAGCAGAAGGCATCTTAGGAATTGTCATCCTCTGGCCTGGCCTCTGAATATGGAAAGAACAATCATTAAATCAAAGCATATCAAAATCATTTGTAACTATTCCATAATTTGTAAGAAAAAAAAATTGATAACTCTTACAAGTATAGGCATAGCAGAGTCTTGAGATAAAGATGTAGGTGCAGAGTCTTGGAAGAGAGCAATTGGAGTCCCAAATGGCCTTCTCATTGCTTCTTTTTTTGTTATCCCTGGACTATGTCTTCTTTCACCAACACCACTAGTGTTACCAACCTATGACAATACCATACCAAAACAATGAACAAATTTAAAGTTTACATATTGACAAAAAAATATATAATATACTCATCATATGCCTCATTGTAGAATCTTGGGAGAGAGCAATTGGAGTCTCAAATGGCCTTCCCATTGCTTCTTTTTTTTTTTTTGCTATCCATGGACTATGCCTTTGACCACCACCACTATTATTACCAACCTAAGACATATACCATACACATACAATATAGTTACAAACAATGAATACATTTAAAGATTACATATTGACAAAAAAATATAGAATATACTCACCATATGTCTCATTACATACTTTGTTTCTTTAGGTTTTGTCCTTGGTGCCTTTGATTTCTTAGGATAAGTCCTAGCATTATGATACTCTTCACCACAAATTCTACATTTCACAGTGTCTTGGAACTTCCTTAGTTTGTGGGGTTTTCCCTTTCTTTCATCCAGTTGCCTTATTCTTCTCCTCTGGGCCTACCAGGCATCTTTCTATCAATTGGGGGCTGTATTTCTAAGTTGATTTGGGGCCACATATCTCTACCATTCATGGGATACACCATATGCTCATAATCTTTCATGTAGGTGTCTTTCTTGTACGAATTAGCTACATGTGGATCAATTTGGTTATAATTTAGAACAAAAATGGCATATGAACAAGGGATACCTGACAGCTGTCCCTTTCTACAAGAACAAATCTATTCATTCAAATCCACATGAAACTGATCCTCATGCATTCCTCTTACTTGGTACTTGTTAACCCCAGCCCAAACTGTAATATAACCATGTGACTCCTTTGTATACTTGTCCAATTTAGCATTTATCCTTAGACACACTACCCCTTCATATTTCCTCATTTTTTCCCTACACTTTTGCAACCTAGACATCATGTACATCCTTATCCACTCAAACAACTCCAAAATGGGTTTACATCTTGCTTTCGGAATGCATGAATTGAAAGTTTCACATAAGTTGTTCAATAACATATCACAACATTGGTCAGTTGAAAAAAATGTCATCCAATGTGCAGTGTTTTCCCAGCTAACCACTCATAAGCCCCTACACTTGTTTGCTTCATTTTCTTCATCTCAAGGTTGAATTTGTCAACATTTGATGCTTTATCACATTCATATAATTGTTTTTTTCAAGGCATGACCCCTAAATTTCAGTTTGAAGTTATCATGAAGATGTTTAACACAAAATCTTATTTAAGCATTAGGGACAAGGGCTTCAAGGCTTCGAACAAGACCCTTTTGTTTGTCAGACATAAAAGTAAAATGACTTGAATTCACACAGTTTATATCTATCAACAAAAGTTCCAAAAATCATCTCCAAGAGTCTCTGTTTCCCCCCTCAACTACTGCATATGCCAAAGGCCACATTCCATTGTTGGCATCAACCCCAACAGCTGAAAGAATCATTCCCTTAACTAGTCCCTTCAAAAAGCAGCTATACAACCTAATAACCTTCCTACATCCTTCTAAAAACCCTATTTTCAAACCCCCTAGACAAACATACATTCTCTTAAACACAGCCTTCCCATCCCCATGCTCACAAACTATTTCAACTATTGTACCTGGATTTGATCTAATCAATTCCTCTTTATAGTCCCACAAATCATTATATTGTTGTTTAACAGACGCCATATCATTCTTTTTTGCTCTTTGCATGGCTCTGTAAGCACTACTCCTTGAAACCTCAATATGTAGCTCTGTCCCAATAGTATGGAAGAATGAATCAGATGGCCATGTAGGGTTCAGTACATATCTATGAGTGTATTTATCCCCAATCCAAGTAGAGTTTACACACTTACTCCTCATCATCTTACTGCAGTTGTGTTTGTCAACAAGTGTCCTAATTCTAAAAGCATTGCCCTCACTTGAAAGTTGTGAGGCATAAATATACCATGTGTAATCCTCTTTACACCTTGCACTTACCTTATTTTTCTCATTTTTGTCAAATCTTATCCCATTCCCAATACTCACTAAGTAAGCCCTCACAACATCTCTAAATTCCTTACTATACATGAATTCCATTCCTAACTCAAACTTTGGTTCTTCCATGTCTGTTAAAGGATTAAACATTTTTCATCTTAGGGACTTTTTTCTTCCCCTTCAACAACCTAGGGTCATCTTCCTCCAAATCATCTGACCAGCAAGGCTTTCAAAATCATCATAATTATCCATGTCATAGTTTGATTCAACATTGCGTTCATCCAAATAATCATGAAGCCCTAATTTTGTTGACTTTTTTTGTATGCACCCCTCTTTTTTCCCTTACCCTTCTCACACACAGCCTTACCCTTCTTACACCCAACCTTTCCATTCTCACACACAACCTTTCCCTTTGTTTTTTCTTTTTCTTTTTCTTTGTTTCTACTAGACTCAACTTGATCCTCAGGCATAATCCATTCTTTATCATCAACATCAGCATCACTGTCCCCATATGCACTATCAATGTAACTTGAACTCTTATCATCCTCTATGTTTTATTCCTTCTCACTTAGTGATATCAACCTTCTCAATTTCCTGTCTAACGCTCTGATTTTCCCCATTATGCTAGCAAAAGATATCAACTATCTTATTTTTAGGATCAATGTCGTTGATCATTTGCATAACAGCCTCATCATTTGACATTAACATCAATCGTGTATCCATTTGGCTATTGGGTAAGAGATAATAGTAGCTAGCATAGTCTTTATACCCTAATCCCTTATAAAAATTATTCATCACCGCCAATGAGACTCATCCCTATCTATTCTAGTTATTGTTTCTACTTCCAACATCCAAATACACAGTTTTAGGGTGATAAACAAACTCACCACCATGGTGAATCCTAGTAGCAAACCAGTCTGCATATGGGAAAAAGCACAAAAGGGAAAAAAAATACATTAAAAAAAGTTTTAGGCATGCAAATTTATTATAATGCCAAACATGGGACAGGGGGGCCATTATAATGTCAAACATGGGACAAGGGGACCATTATAATGCCAACCATGGAAGAGGGGGACCATTTACTCTGAATATTAACCATTGTCCCCATTATGTTACACACACCTCAATTAATTATACCCTACTCAGTAAAGTCATGTATAAACTCAAAAACTAATGCATAAAATATAAACAAAACAGAGAACCATGCCTTACATTCTCCCCATTCTGACATACAAACAATAAGTACAAAGACTGTAATTTCTTTTAAAAAGAGCAAAAAGTTCACATATTACGGTTAAAATATAACAAAACTCAGATGGGGACAAACAAGAAAAGCTCAAATTCACAATCAGACATAAGAAATTGAACAAAATCAAAATTTTCCTAGTCAATAACGCATATACGAACAAAAGACAAACACATATGCAATTATTTATAAAAAGGCTAAAATATGTCTCATGGAAAGCAATAGAACACTTCCCATGGAAACCAAATGGACTTCATCTTCGACTGTAGTCTTACATTTCAAATTTTCGTTCTTACTCATAATTGCCTTCAATATATGCCTTCAATCTCACAACAATTGTGCTTTGATACAAAACCCTAAACCTATTTTGTGTTTTCAACTCTCTCAATCACCGTTTGACAAAAAAAAAAAAAAAAAAAGGGCTTTTTTGGCTCATAAAAGACCCCCAAATTTCGATCTTGACTTCTATCAACAACCTGGAGTGGAAATGACAAAAATTACCAGCACGTGTTGACTCACATGTCATTCAATGTCTCCTTATCAATGGCCAGTGATGGGAGGGGGTAATATGGGACAAATGGCAACATTAGGTACCACATAGACACACTTCGTAGGTTGGGGGACTCTAGGATTGGATGAATACTTATGGTGGTTTTTCATATTTTGGTCAAATAATTATTTAAACCTTAAATCTATTAACTATAACTAAAACAAAAGTCGTTGCTGTCACGTGGTGACTTTCTGTAAAATGACTATCACGTATCAACCTTCTGTAAAATGAGAATAAATGTTTTATAATAAATAAAAAAATACTGATAAAAGTATTTAGGATGCATTTTTTTCAGATAGATTTGATTTACTGATAAAATTGTTTAGTAATAAAAGTTTAAAATTGCGGGTGGGATAAGTTTGATTTTATGTTACTATAGGATATTATTGATCACATTTGATTTTATACAATTAGTTTAGGATAAGTTTGTTTTGCTGATAGATGTTATCACATTAATTTTATTTGTGATAAAATTGTTTACTAATAAAAGCTTAAAATTACGAATCTGATAAGTTATAGATAATTAGAGATAGTCAATAAGATGTGAATAAAACAATAAATGTCTAGTAAAAACTTAAAATATTAAATTTAGTTAGGACACATGCTTTAAATTATTCATTGACATATCAATTTTAATATTTGTCCTATTTAGGGGTGTAAGTGGTTCGGTTTGGTTTGGTTTATGTCAAAACCACAAACCAAACCGCCTCCTAGTGGTTCCAAAAATTTCAAACCGAACCACTCGGTTTGGTTTGGTTTGGTTCGATTTTGTGGTTTATATAAATTATTTTTAATAAAATTAACATACATTAAAAATAACAATAAAAATAATATTTTAATTTGGAATTAACATCAAAATTAGGAAATAATCTACTAACAACAAATTATCATAAATAAAACAATACAAATTCTAAAATAAACACAAAAAATGGAAGAAATAATAGTTCTCCAATAATCAAGATTTTGTTTGGTTTAATATCCGTATATATATATATATATATATATATATATATATATATATATATATAATGAATAAATCAAAGGTTCAAAATCGTTAATAAATGTAATATAATATATATTATATAATAAATAAGTAAAAATATATAGGGTGGTTTGGTTTGGTTCGGTTCGGTTTGGTTTAGTTCGATATCAAAAACCGTGAACCGAACCGAACCGCGTGGTTTTTCAATTCTTGAAACCGAAACCGAACCGTCTTCGACCAAAATCGAACCAAACCGACTGATTTGGTTTGGTTCGATTCGATGGTTCCGATTTACACCCCTAGTCCTATTTTAGTTTAGTTCAAAAGATTCTAAGAGTTTATAAAATTATTTGCAAAAACAATTTTTAAAACGGTGAATTGCACGGGTATAACTTAGAAAACTATTACTCCATTGTTCATCCGCACTTGTTAGTAAAAAGGCAAACAGCCGAGCATTATATTCTAGTATATCCCGTTTTAGGGTTTGTAAAGGGGAAAATCCCTGTCTTTTGGACTGAATCTTAACCCACCCACCACACAACAGAAAACATGAAGCTCAAGCAATTGGAAAGTCTCCTTGGCTCTCTTCAGCAGTTCTCCAACCCCAAGGTATCTCTCCCTCTCTACATATGTATATATATGGTTGATGATTTTCGTTAATAATTCTTCACAGTTTTGATGATAATTGTTACTAAATTAAATTGTTTATGCTCTCCCTGCAACTGCAGATTGATCTGGAACAGTATCCAACTGGGTCCCACATCGCTTCTCGAATGCTATACACAGTATATCCTTTGCACTTCCAGTTTTTCCCAAAAAAAAAAATTATTTTTCCTTTGCTCCCATATTTTTATTTTTATTGCTGTTATACTGTGTAATTTACTGCTCCATGTCCCATAAGAATTGTTCTATTTTGTCTTTTCAAAGTCAATTCCACCGCTTTGGGCTAAGATTTTGATACGGAGTTACTTGCTTTCTCGTTGCTACTTCTTATAAAACATGTGGTTCATACTACTTCATTATGTTGTTTATGATCGTTTTAGATATATTCTATATAACTAAATAAATGTATTTGACAAATATTTGATGTCAAATTGAAAATGGGGTGGATGGAGTAGTTGTTTCTTTGATTGTGATTTGCTCTAGTCTTTTGTAATGTTTCATTTTTATACTGGACTAGGCAGAGAATTCATTTGGGGATGTTTGCAACAAAGTAGTGGCTGATTTTGGGTGTGGGTGTGGTACATTAGGTATTGCTGCTTCTCTCTTGGATGCAGAGTGAGTATTCCTAGCCTTCCCCTTATTGCTCATTCATGGACGTTCGGTTCAAGTTTGTTGCTATTGGTTCTTGTCTAGATGGAATTCCTTCTATTCTTACGTAAATTTCTGTAGCAGTTAACTCTTGGATTGCTTTTTAACAGTCATGTCATTGGGTTAGATGTTGATGATCAGTCTCTTGAAATTGCATCAATCAATGCAGATGATCTTGAGGTTCTGTCCTTAACTATCAGTTTATGAATTGGACAATTATGATCAAATCATGTAGTAGCTCCTTAGTGGTTGTTCTCGTGTTTTCTTTATGCATGTAGTTGGAGATAAATTTTATTCAGTGTGACGTCACGAAATTAGGATGGAGAGGTACATCTCTCTACCCCTCCTGCACTTTTTCCTTGGACTCGAACTGTTAATTACTCTTATAGTCATATATAACTCATTTGAACAAGCTTTGTTTTGACATGGTGATGAACAGATGCAAAGAAGCCTCCTCTTAACTTTTTAGGGATCATTGTAGCAGTATGCTTATATTGCATCCTACTACCTACGCTCCCCCACTACCACAAAAAAACAAAAAATCCATTTAAAAGTCTAAAAATTCCAACTTTTTATAATTTGTTTTTACTTCCATAATTTTTTATTAGATTGCAGTAAGTTACATCTTTTTTTGTATGACTCGTGAAAGCAACATTCTCAACCCATTCAACCTTTGTACCAATTCTTGGGGTCGTAAAAGCAACATTATGCTTTGAAAAGATTTTTATTTTTAAAAACAAATAATGAAAATCTATAGCTGAAATTTGGAAATTGGGGTCTTTTTTGGGACAACAAAAATGCAAAGTAGTACACTTTTTATGGGAAGGATGGAGTATGTTTTGACTTCCCAACTATTTCCTTGATTTCTTAAACTCCAAGTTCCTCTTTTTCTTCCAAGGACAAATGTTGACTGGATTGAGTTCAGCATTTTGTTCGCATTCTTGAGTACTCTCTCATCAAGAGAACTTGACTAGTGATGCTGGTTTCCTCTTAGGTCAATTCGTTGATACTATTGTAATGAACCCTCCATTTGGAACACGGAAAAAGGGAGCCGATATGGAATTTCTTTCCATGGCTTTGAAGGTAAGGTCATGTACTACAAGTCGCTGTCTCAAGTGCTTAGCAGTTAGCACATATCTATTCCTTCTAGTGAGTGCATTTTCTGAATGAGCAGGTTGCTTCTCAAGCTGTTTATTCGTTGCACAAGTCTTCAACCAGAGAAGTAAGTTTGTTTTTGCTTACGGACTGGCTATGATAAAATTAATTCTTGCTTGTTTGCTTCTCTAAATTTCTGAGATTGGTTATTGTGTTTATCCAGCACGTTAAAAAGGCAGCCTTGCGAGAATTTAGTGCTAGCAGTGCTGAAGTTTTATGCGAGGTACACTAGATTGAGTTGTTCTTTCATTATTGTCCTGATTTGCCTCATGATTTTTGTTTCCTTTGGATTTTGGAGGGAAGGATTTATAATTTTATTTGTGAACATGCTTAAAAAAAAATTCTTTCTATTATTAAGATATGTGATCTGCATTCTTATTCAGTTCCCCCCTTTTGCAGCTTCGATATGATGTGCCACAACTATACAAATTTCATAAGAAAAAGGAGATTGATATCGCTGTGGACTTGTGGCGATTTGTTCCCCAGCAGAAACAGGGGAAACTTTTGTAGCAGTGTCCCCCCAAAATCAATGTATTGATTTGTCAAGATGCTTTAATACATGTTGTAACTTTAACCATGTTATTTTTAATAAAAATCTAAAGAATTTTTTAGTAATTTTGGGTAGTTTTGTCTTTTGACAAAAGTTTATGGCCTTTTAGTAAATTATGTATTCAAAACATTTACTCGAGAAAACGAAGAAACCTTTGGATCAGAATGCATAGTAAGATGGTCCTTTTAAAGCATTACCATAAAATTTTGTACTGTAAGTCAAATTATAGCATGAGTGTATGTGTAACAATATAACTTTGGTAGTTGGTACCAAAATTGCAGGTTTAATAAATAATTTGGTCCTTGAACTTAAAAACTATTTCTTGATTCGGTAAAATACCTTAAGTTAATGGTGAGTGGGATTCCGTGTTGGACTATGCAATACAAGCTTGTACGTTTCTTCCCCAACCCATTTCCTTATCCATTCCTCCATGGTCGCCCTCACCACGTCCTCTCTCTTTCTCTCTTGTCATCAATTCCAATCAGTTAAAAGCAAGTACGATGGGATTTTTCTATCAACTTTTTTTTTTGTTGCCTTTTTCTCTAGGTTTACTACAGATCTAGGTTATGCGTGAGATGAGTTTCAACGATTGGATTCCAGTTTGTTAGTATATATGTATCAAAGTCGGAGTTATCAACCAATCAATTTAAGGAAAAGGGTTGTGTTGAAGTGGCTGCCTTCCAAAATTATATTCTTCCTCTCTGCCTCTCCCCTCAACCACCAAACACGACTGAAGCACCACCACCAACCAGTCAACCACCAAATCCCCTGCTGCAGTAATTCAATAGCCCTAATAACCAACTTCCATAATTTCAATGAATAATTGAAACTAGAATCGCCTTTTTGGGATGGAGGGAGTAGAGCTAATGCTTTACGGTTTTAACCATCTAAGAAAGAAGGGTGATAATGGAGCCAGTCCCATGTGATCAACTTTTAATCGGAAAAGTTCATAATTTTTTTTCTTCAATTACTAAAGTATATTTTTTGGAACAAAATGACGATAATACCGTTAATGAATAACCAACGCGTGAATAAAATAAGATAAAACGCAGGTGCTAATTGGGTCTCAAAAAGAAAAGGTTGGGCATTGGAATTTAAAATAGAAGTCCCACCAAAATTAGGTCTCGCAAAAAAAAAAAAGTCGGGTGATGGAATTTTTACAATTGAAGTCCAACCAAAATTAGGTATCGCAAAGAAAAAGTTGGGCGTCGGAATTTACAATTGAAGTCCCACCAAAATTAGGTCTCGCAAAGAAAAATGTTGGGTGTCGCAATTGAAAACAGAAATTGATATGATGTCTAATTAAAGAACACTGAAGCAAAATTTATAAATTAATAATGACATAGTAATATAAAAAACCGAGGTAAAATTGAAATGTGCAATACATAATTAAATAACACCGATTTTTAAATAATGAGACGTGAGTTTTTTGAAAGTTAACAACGATGCACCTATAAAACCAACGACACTCAATTAATAAATAATGAAACTTGAAAAATGACGTGAATTATGTAAACAGTGTGCATCGTGTTTTTATTTAAACTATGTACGTCATTGTTTGTTAATTAGGCAACGCTTCTTCCAATAATGCATCTTTTTTTATAGGTGTGTCGTATGTTAAATAGGCAACGATCCACTTTACAAAATTCAATTTTGCCTCTTTTGATTATATATCAGATTTCGAGCCCATGTCTATGGCACGGTATCAATATAGATTACTGCATCGTAGTTATTTTTCACAAAATACTCACGTATCCTTATTTAAATATCTTTCTGCATCGTTGATAATTAAGTAGGCGTCACATCTTGCAATTTTGCCTCATTTGATTATATATTATTGCATCGTTTGTTAAATGACACGTGGGTTTTTTTAAAGTTAACACCGCTTCACAATTTTTAAATTAATAAACGTGTGTATTTTTGTTGATCCCAAATAGGCTCAATCTAAGCTAGAAGAGAGAGTTGAATAACCTAGTTATGTTTTTGAAAATATTTTTAAAAACTTTTCAAGTTGTTCTTCTTCCTTTTAAAATATCTAACTCTTAAGAAGAGTTAGGGTAGCGGAAAATAGAGAAAATAGAACAAAAACAGTTCAAACAATACGCGAGGATTTAGAAGTGGTTCGTACTATGAAAAGTACTACGTCCACTACCAAAGTGGTTAGCTTTGGATTTTGAAAGGTGCGCTTGTTTATTGACTTTATTCACTAGGTGATAAAGTTAGATCTCTGATGAATCATGTACAAAATAGTTTTCAACCAAGTGTATAATGATGAGAGAAACAATCAATGAATAATTGATCTCTCAAGTGATAAAGTAAAGAACAGTTAATTTCAAACTAGAAGAAGCTGAAAGCAAGTAAAGATTGGCAGATCTGTAGCTTCAGGAAGTTTGGTGAAGTGTTAGTTCTTGTCCTTTGATCTCTTGAATGCTTGAGTATTGAAGATGAAACTTGAATATTTTTATGCGCAAGAGATATATGTTGATGTATGTTGATTTTTTTTACCAGATCTTCAAGACTTGAATTTATACCAGGGGAGATCTTCAAGACCGTTGGACTAAGAGTGGAGAGATTGAATCTATCGTTATAATGCATTAAATGCATTTCGGCGCTTTGTAGAATGCGTGCAACAACAGACATAAGAGATGCAGTGATGCAGAGACAGACATTTCCAAACAGAGTAAGTTTTCAGCTTGCAGACGTTACAGTTTGAAAGTCTTCTTAGCCAAAAGAGGTAATGTCTTCAGTTTTCATGATTCAGTCGACGGGTTGGACAGTTGTCTGTGCCTTTTGCCTGAAGACAGATAATGACATAGTTGACTTCTTTAGGAGGGAAAACTGATGAAGATAATTTGAATATTATTTGACTAGATATTAAAAATATCTAGTACAAATAATATGTGACCTAAATCCACGTGTTTGGCTAAGTTTCGATTTTGAGCTGAGCAGACTTCAAAGTCTGCTGGTGACACGTGCTTTCAAGTCTGCTGGTCCTCGCCTTGGAGAAACTAACACTAAACTATTCTATTACACCTTTGATTCTAAGACAGTTGTCACACTAACCGGTACGCAGACCTTTTAGCCACTGTGCAATAGAATCAGAAGATGACTCAACCAAATCTAGAACCTGTGAGGGTCAATAATCTCCTCCTATTTGGTTGATGTCATCATCTCAGCTACTAGCAGACTTTGAATCATGCACTGAGATAATAACATGTCTTTAAAAAAAATTATTAAGTATAGCAGACATGCCTCTCAGAACAGAAGTCTTGGCAGAGAGATAGCTTAGACTAAGTACTTACATGATAAAACAAGAAGAGTAAGTACAAAGTTAAGCAGAGTTATAAATCTTAACAAAATAGCAGGAAATAAGCAGTTTAAAGATTTAAATGTGAGGTTTAAATGGACATGATTAGTAAATAAAACATTTAGAGCACGTCATAATCCAAAATATATTTCATCTGTAAGTTAAACAAGTTGTTTGACAGCAGAGTTTTTCAAAAGAATTTTGAACCATAAAAAGTTAGAACAAATAGGTCATACCAGCTCAGAATAAGTTGGGATGTGTTCGGCGTCATTCTAAGTAATCACCAACCCAGATTTTGATGCGGTCATTGAGACGCTCTCGAAGTCTGTTCTACTCTTCTATTAGAGCTTGATTCAAATGGTGAGTAGCTCTCTCCTCCTTGATGGCAGCAACTTTCCTTTGGTCGGCGGCAGCAGCTCTTTGGTTGGCGCGCTCAACGTGACGAACAGCAGTGAAGTCACTATCGACATGTTCAGTAATAACGGTGCGGGCCAAAGAAGTCCTAAGCTCGTCGAAGAGTTGGCGAATGCTGATTTGCTGGGAGTGGAACATACTTATCAGGGACTCCTGGTGATCTTGGATAAGAAAGCGGTGGGAGGTGAAGGCATGAGTAGTGTCATTCACCGGCTACTCAACTATCTTCCCAAGATCAAAGACCGTGGCGTGGGTGGCATTCAAGCCAAAGTTCATCACTTCAATCTGTTGTGCCATGGAGGAGACCGTACCATTGAGACGCTCAAGTTGGGCTTGATTGGCTCGAAGGAGGTCAAGAAGAGCAGGGTCAGTAGAGTTTGAGGGAATGAAGTGAGGGTTTAGGTTGACTGGGATGAAGTCCTCAGTAGGATTAGGAGGTGGAGGATGAGAGGAGTAGGAAGTTGAAGGAGAAGAAGAGTTTGAAGAGAGAGGTTCAGAAGAGTTCGGAGAGGAGAGGATAGAAGGGTTAGATTGGGGAGGAGAAGTAGAAGGTCTGGGGTCAAGCTCCATGTCAGTGTCGGAATCACTGACAGAGGTAGTGGAAGAAGGAGAAGAATGTTCAAGGAAAGATGGAGGAAAAGGAGATTTTGGTAGAAGAATGTAGTTAGGAGGAGAAGTAGTAAGAAGGTCAAAAAAGGAATTAAGTTCAAAGAGGAACTTATAGGTGGCAGAAGAGATGGAAGGGAAAAGGATTTGGTAAAGGTCAGCTGAAATGGAGATAGGTTTAAGGTATTGGGTGATAGGAGGGTAGAGTTCGGGAAGGAAGGCGGATTGGTACAAAAGAGAGGAGATGTGAGGGTCTAGAGAAGAGAATGCTTTTGACAAAGAGAAATATAAGGAAGAACTAGCGGTAAAGGGGGTAAAGGAAGGAATGATGGCTAGAGAGAAGGAAGGGAAAATGGAAGAAATAGGTTCAGGTGAAGAAGGTGGATGGATAGCTTCTAGGGAAGATGGAGGAGGTGAAGGGGGACGAGCAGTCTCAGACTTCTTGCGAAGTCTGTGTTTCTTCTTCTTCTTAGGAAGGGGAGAAGAAGGCTTCTCCTCAACAACAACAGGGGTTGTTGAGGGAGTGGGTGAGGAAGGTGCTGAAGGCTCCTCCCCAATAGCAGCAGGGTCTATTGGAGACGAAAGAGGTGGAGAAGTAGAATAAATAGGCGAGGAAGAAGGGGCGTAGAAGGGTACGAATGGTTCGAAAGGTTGAGAAGGTTTAGACTTACCTTTTCTGGGACGAAGAGGGGCAGGTTCTGGTTCGGCTTGAAGCTCTGCAAGCATGGTAGCTGAACTTTTCTTCTTTTTGGGGGCAGCAGCAGCAGTACTAGGGATGTAAGTCTGAATCGCCGAATCGCGAAATCGAATCGAGTCGAATCGGGTGGTTTGGTTCAGTTTTAGGTGAGGGTGATTCGGTTTTGGTTTGGAAATTTTATAAACCATACGGTTCAATTCGGTTTGCGATTTTCACTTCCTAACCGAACCGAACAAAATTGTATTATTAAATTTATATATATATATATATATATATATATATATATATATATATATATATATATATATATATATATACACACACACACACTATAAATTATATATAATTATATAACATGTATGAGAAAAGGAAATATCTTGACCTAATTAGTAATCCCTAAATTCTCTCATTAGACCAAACACCCGCCTTATACCTCTCCCATTCTGCTCTCTATTAATCCACTCCCGAGTCCCGTCGACTTCATACTTCGGCGTTCAGACCAAGACCACGACTCTGACTTCCATCGTCTTGCACCGCCACCATGGTAAGCTTTCGTCTTCTCTCCCTCTCTTTCAATTTTATTCTTCCTCCATCCCTCCCCCTTTTGATCTGTATCTCCCTCTCGATTGGTCGCCCTCTTTCTCATTTCTCTTTCAAACTTGTCTTCCTCCGAGCAACCTTTCAACCCCAACTAATTAACTATACTATTATTGGAATATTTTTTCTTATTTAGTTGATTTAGATGATTTTTATAATGCTTGGAACTCTTGATATATTTATTCTTCGCTCCCTCCCTCTCGATCGACGCCTAGCCGTGAACACTGTGTATAGTAATGTATACTATATGTTGGCCCTTTTGGGGGTATTTCGTATGAATATTTTTTGTGTTTTTGGGAAGTTATTTGATTTGTGTACAATTTTTCTAAGGGTTGTAACCCTCGATCTATTTTTTTGTGCTGGAGTTTGTTTTGGTTTTTTTATTCAATAGTAAGAGCAACTGTGAGCTTACAAGAATGTTGTTACTCATGATATTTGTGTGTGTACAGGTTAATCACTCATAAATCTAATAATGGGTGGATGCTATCAAAATGAGACTTTTTTTTAAAATTACTAATTTTTGTTTGTTTGGTATGGGAATTCGCAAGCGAAGTGTGAGAAACAACCTTTGGTTTCAAATTTTGTACTTTTATTGTTCGATGCTAATTAGTATAACAATTTTAATTTGTTTAATATTTTTTTCTATTTAAACCACAAACCGAACCGAATCGAACCATTTGGTTCGGTTCGATTCGGTTTTAACAATTACGTGATTCGATTTGGTTTGAGAAAAGTGGAACCATTAAAAGTCAATTCAATTTGTGGTTTTGGTCTCAAACCGAATCAAACCGAACCGTTACACTCCTAAGCAGCAGTGCTCGACGAAGACTTCTTCTTCTTCTTCGTCGCTGGCGGCTCCTCCTCAGCAGCAGAGTGCTGGCGTTTGGATTTTTTGGAGGGAGCAGGGACGGCAGAAGGTTCTGCTGCAGAACTTGCTTGGCAGCCGTCTTTGCAGCGTCATTCTTCTGCTTCCGATCCAACTGCTTAGCCATAAAGGCATCCACGGTTGTATCGGGGTTGATTTCAAGATCACCAGTGGAGGTGGATTGAGAGCATGTACCAGAAATTGAGGTTGAAGCCTTTGCTGCTCGAGCTTTTCATTCCACAGTTTGTGAGTGTTGAGGATGAAAGTGTTGTTGAACTGGATGGCCTTTGTGATCTTCTTCTTCTCAAAGTTCACCAAGTGATTGAAAAAGGACATGTTATGGCGGAGAAGAACGTTGATGAGGCGGACAAAGGGCCTCTTCTATGAGATGGACGCCTTGACAGCATAGACAACATCGCACAGCAGCTCGAAGAGTATCTTGGCCCAGTTGAACCTGATGTTGAGAATGACTGCTGCAGTATACTCCAGTTGGTCAGCAGTCATCACATCATGTGTGTCGTTCTTAAATATCAGGCTCTTGTCGAAGAGATGGCTAATGTAGTAAACATCATCCTCGAACAGCATCCGCTTCATCTTTGCCTAAGGCTCCCTTAGAGTGTTCTCCCTGCGCATATAGGACCAGGCAAGGTCCTTCTCAGCAGCCGTGAGAGAGGTAGGGCAGTCAAACTCTACACCGAGGGTCTTGGTGATCCTGGAGGCTGTGATGGTGACTGAGACAGTCCGGACTACACCAGAGAAGGAAGTCCTAGACTCATTGATGT
Organism: Codonopsis lanceolata; assembly: GCA_013146195.2. NCBI lineage: Eukaryota > Viridiplantae > Streptophyta > Magnoliopsida > Asterales > Campanulaceae > Codonopsis > Codonopsis lanceolata. Next base: position 112,283,883 of record CM028377.1, on the reverse strand, counting down.
TTACCCTCTGGTAGAAGTCTTCTGCCAGAAGGTTGCTGTAGTCGAAGTCTCCTAGCATGAACAACAGCAGGAGCCCGAACTGGTTGAGGTCATCGACGACCTTGACTCCCGTTGCGTAGGCACGCACCAAGGGTTCATCGATGCACATCTCAGCATGGTACATAGATGAATATAGATTAGGGATGGGAGCTTCAGGAACCGGAATTGGTTCTGGGACAGCAGTAGACGAAGAAGTTCCAGCCTACAAAATTTCAACAATAGTAATTAGGACAAATACTATAAAAGCATATGAAATTCTTAACATGAGCAAGATATAGAGTTTGAGCCCAGAAATTGAAGAATTTCAACAGACCTTTTCAGACATAGACATATCAACATAGACATATGGAAATAAAGCATAAATCTGGAAATAACTTAAGCAAGTAATGAAGTTATTTGAAGAAGAGAAAGAAAAAGTAAGAACATTTCTTGAACATTTCTTGAACAGTTAACAATGGCGGATTCACCACGTAAACCCCCAAAATGAAAAGAATGAAATACAAGTCCGTTAAAAGATGAAATTACGACCTAGAAGAAGTTTCTGGGTTAGATTTGTCTTACCATTGAAGTTGCAGGTGAATGTTGAAGAAATCGGTGAGTTCTTCACAGATTGCACAAAGACGAAGCTAGGGAAAAGGAGAGGGTTTTTTGAGAGAGAAGTGCAAGGGACAGTTTGAGAGTTAAAGAGTTTTGGAAAAGTGATTTTGAAATTGGCGGTTGAGGAGTTTATTACTGAAAAAGCGTGAAGTCAGACGGCTGAACATGTGAAATGACTTAAGGTTAGACGGATCTCACATGAAAGGACTTAATGACTGACGGCTTAAAGCAGTCAAAAAGTGATTTTTTTAAAAAAAATATATCTCAACTAGTTTTTGAAATAAATCCCTCACTATTTTCATAAATAACCCTTCTAAACTAAAAGTTAAAAGACTTACCTCCGTCTTCAAGTAATTAGCAGAACTGTTGTTTTCTTTTCAAATAAACAAATCTGCTTAACCACAATGTCAAGTCTGCTTAAATATGTGATCAAGTTTGCTCAATATTTTAAAATGAAATGAAATAAATTAAATTGAGTTAATATTAAGCAGTTAGGTCAAGCATATTAATCTCTCCCCTTAGATAAGCAAACATGTCGGCTTCAAGTGCCTTTGTGAAGATATCTGTCAGTTGATGTTCTGTTGAAATGTACTTCATACTTATATTTCTATTTTCTATATTATCCCTTAGAAAGTGATATCGAACATCAATATGCTTTGTCTTGGAATGCATCACGGGATTGTAGGTGATAGAGATTGCTGAGGTATTGTCACACATGATCGGGCAATCTGATACCTTGATGTCATAGTCCACCAACTGTTGTTTGATCCAAAGCAGTTGACAACAGCAGCTATGTATTCTGCCTCAGTGGTGGAGTTGGAAAATGATGTTTTTTCTTGCTAATCCATGAAACAAGTCTATCTCTTAAAAATTGACAAGTTTCACTTGTGCTCTTCCTGTTTACTTGGCATCCAGCATAATCTGCATCTGACTAGTCAACTAAGTTGAAAGAGGATTCTCTTGGATACCAGATACCTAAGTTGGTGGTATCTGATACATACTTGATAATTCTCTTGGCTGCTAGAAGATGTGACTTACGAGGATCTGCTTGAAATCTAGCACATACCCCAACAGCATACACTATATCAGGTCTGCTGGCGGTAAGATACAGCAGAGATCCAATAATTCCTTTATACAAGGTGATATCAACTTTCTACCCTTGTAAGCCTTTCGATAGTTTGCATTTAGCAACCATTGGAGTATCAAAGGTGTTAGCCATTTCCAATCCAAATTTCTTGACCAGTTCTTTAGCATACTTGGATTGGCTTATGAAGATTCCTTTGTTGGATTGTTGAATTTGAAGACCTAGGAAGAAGATGAGTGCTCCCATCATACTCATCTGAAACTTTCTAGTCATAAGAGTCTCAAATCTTTTGCACATCTTCTCATTTGTAGAACCAAAGATGATATCATCGACGTATATTTGCACCAGCTACGAATGACCTTTGTGCTTGAGAATGAATAGAGTAGTATCGATCTTTCCTCACACAAATCCTTGTGCTATTAAGAACTTGGATAATGTTTCATACCAGGCACGGGGTGTTTGCTTATGACCATAGAGAGCCTTCTTAAGCTTATAGACATGTGTCTCCTTTCATTTTTCCACGAAACCTAGAGGTTGAGTGACATAAACTGTTTCTTGAAGATCACCATTGAGGAAAGCACTCTTGACATCCATTTGATATAGCACAAAGACCTTATATGTAGCATAGGCTAAGAAGATTCTGATAGCCTCTATAATCTTACTACTGGAGCAAAGGTTTCATCGTAGTCGATTCCTTCTTCTTATCGATATCCTTGTGCAATAAGTAAGGCTTTGTTTCTTATGATGTTCCCATCTTCGTCCTTCTTGTTTCTGAACACCCATTTTGTGCCAATGATGGTGTGATCGGCTGGTCTTGGGACTAGCTTCCATACTTGACATCTTTCGAATTGCTGAAGTTCCTCTTGAATAATTTCTAGCCAACTTGGGTCTTATAAAGCTTCATCAACCTTCTTCGGTTCATCTTCCGAAACAAATGCAGCACAGAACATGCATTCATTTTTTTCGAGATCTTCTAGTATGTACTCCTACATGAATGTCACCAATGATTTGAGAAATTGGGTGATCTTTATATGTTCTTGTAACAGCAGGAATTTGATTCACTGCTGGTTCTTCATGATAAGGTTCAGGAGGAGGACTAGGAGGAAAGTTGATAGATGTGTTTTATACGCATCTATTATGTATTTATTCCTACTTAGATTGTGTTTTTCCACGAGTTTCCAAAGCTATTGATATGGGTTTTAATGTTTTATGAGTTTCAGGCTAAAAATGAGGAAAAGAATGAATTTTGGGCTATTTTGCAAAGATATGAAGTTTTCAGGGGCCTGAGTGCAAATCAGTTAAAGAACATGGCTCCAATTGCAGTTCAAAAGGCTAAGCGCTCGCTCAGCAGGAGGTTGAGCGAGGGTGCAAATTCCAGTAGCGCGTATCCGGAAGAAAGTGCCTGAGCAATCGCTCAGGGTATGGGTTAAGCGACCACTCAACCCCGATTTTCAGCTTTGGGCAATTTTTCATCTTTTTCTCAAAACCCTAGCCAGTATAAATAAAACCCTAACCTCTAAGCTTTGGGAAGATCCGTTTTTAGGTTAATTTAGGCTGCTCTTGAGCACTCTCAAGAGGAGAAACATTTTGTAATTCATTATTATTTCAATTGTTGAAGATTGAAGATGTTCCAATTCATTCATATGTTGTGTCCATCATCTGTGATGAACTAACTTTTCCACCCTAGGTATTGGAGGTAACTTTGTATCAACTTTTATGTGTTAATATAATTTCATTCTATCAAATTATTGTTTATCATATTAGATTATAATTGGTTTACATTGAAGTTATCGCATAATGGTTGCGTTAATGAATGTGTAGGCTCTTGATTATGATGAATTGCACGACCATAAGCATAAGTCATACACTGGCCAACCTAATTGGTAAATAGGTCTCTCTGATTCCCGACCGTAGGCTAGGAGTAGATCTAGGTTCGTATTGTGTGGTGGAATGCACTAGAGTTCGTTCCTCTATGCTTTAATTCCTAAGGCACTTAATGGACTCTTAATTACTGTGTGGACGGACTAAGAAAGCACAGCCAAAGTGGAGTACTAAGGGTTGCAATCCCCGACCAGTATGTCTCAATCCTTTACCTAGCGATAGAACACATAATTGATAGATATCTTTTGACTAATACACATAAAAGGCGATACAAGTGAATCCCAATACCTAGACCATTCACATCCATAAAACTTTCATAAAATTCAGTCTTCTGCAAGTAGTTAATCTTAGATTAATTTTAGTAGTTTAATTTTAGAATTCGAATAAATCAAAAACAAACCCTCCTTTTTATTTAATTGCTTTTTAATTAGCTTAGATTAAATTCATTTTAATTCATTGTCCTTGAGGTTCGACCCTTGCTTCCATCTGTCTATTCTATAATAGTCTTGTGCACTTGCAAGGTAATTTTTAAACACATCAAGTTTTTGGCGCCGTTGCCGGGGAGGATTTTAATTGAAAAGTTTTTAATCTTTTCTGTTTTTTTTTAATTATCAAAATCAAAAATAAAAATAAAATAATATTAAAAACAAAAACAACAAAAATATTTTTATTATTTGCTTTAATTTATTTCTGGTTTGTAGTTGATTGTGCATTTTATGCACGATCAACGATCGTTGAATCCCACACTGGCCGATTTTAAAGACAACATTAATAATTTAGGAAGGAATCCCCAGCAAAATAATCCAATGGCTGATAATCAAATAGATCAAAGAGCAAATCCAGTTGCTCTCGTTGAAGCAGTTGTGGCTGCAAGGGACGAGCAGCAAGCCCCTAGGACGATGCAAGACTATAATCGCCCTAATATAGACTTTTCACCTTCATGCTTAATTTTGCCTGATAAAGTTAAAAAATTTGAACTTAAGGGATATTTTTACAATATGTTCCCAACTTTTCATGGTTTACCTACAGAAGATGCAATATCTTTTATGCAAGATTTTGGACATTTGGTTGAAACTTTCCCTAGGGAGGATTGACCGAAGATGAATTTAAGTTGCGTTTTCTGTAATGTACTTTAAAAGATAATGCTAAAAAATGGTTCATGACTCTAGCACCTAGGAGCATATCTACATGGAGAGAATTATATGATGCATTTATTGCTAAATTCTATCAGCATGCTTCACTTTCTAGTCATAGAAGACAAATCATGTGTTTTTTAATAGAGCAAGGTGAAACTTTTCATGAAGCATGGGACCGTTTCAAATCTTTATTGATAGAATGTCCTCATCATAACTTTTTCGCACGATAGTTTAATAACTCAATTCTATGATTTACTCTTAATGCACCAACAGACTATGGTAGATAGTGGTGCAGGAGGGTCGATTCACGGATTGGCCCCTGATCAGGCTTATGATTTATTTGAAAAGATAGGATCAAATTCAAGACAAAAGAGTGTGAGAGGAAAAACTAAGACAGTTTATGAGTTAAAATCAAATGTTGATGAAACCAATGCATTAGCACTGGCTAATGCTAAAATAGAAACTTATGAAGCCATGATGGATGCGGCCAATTCAAATTTTCTTATCGATCCTAATTCTAATTATGGCAATAATTCTCTTGCTACTAACGGTTGCCCCTCTAGTGGAAATATGTATATTTTTCAAGAACAGGCAAATTCAATGAATTCTTATCCACCACGACAAAGGAATGATCCTTTCTCAAATACATACAATCCTGGATGGAGGAATCATCCAAACTTTGGTTGGGGAGGGAACAAGTCATTACAACCTCAACCACAACAACCACAAGGATTTGGACAAGGGAATCATAATTTTGGCAATCCTGTACAAAATTCTCAGCAAAAAAATACTGAGGCTCGTCTAAAGAAAGTGGAAGAAGGCCTAATTGCAGTAAATTCTACTCTGCAAAAGATGATGATTATGCATGGACAATTGTGCAATGATGTAAAGGAAATCGAGGGACGTGATTATGGGAAGTTCCCAAGTCAAAACGAGCAAGTTAAAGCTATTACTACTTTACGAAGTGGTAAAACTTTTGGTGAAGAGGTAGGTACACCTAGTCCTCCTACTTCTTCTGAAACGGTAAATAATGAAAACGATAACAAGTAAAGTGAAAGTGCTAAGAAAGAAAAAGAAAACCCATTTTTTCCTGACATAGAAGAACCTTATGTTGCACCTCCAGCTTATGTGCCCCCGATCCCATTTCCTGGCCATTTGATGCAATTTAAAGCTAATAAACAATTTGCTGAAATTTATAATATGTTGTATAAGGTGAACATAAATTTACCCTTATTAAATGTGATTAAAACTATTCCTGCATACGTGAAATTTTTCAAGGAATTACAAAAGTTTCCAAAAGATGAAAAAGTTATTATGTCTGAAAATGTTAGTGTTGTTCTTCAACAAAACCTCCCACCGAAATTAAAAGATCCAGGTAGTTTTAATGTTGATATTACTTTAAGGAATTCAAAGAAAATCAAAGCGATGTTGGATATTGGTGCTAGTATCAATCTAATGCCCTTTTCGGTATATAAACAATTAGGGTTAGGAAAATTGAAACCCACATCTATGACATTACAACTAGCAGACCGATCTGTTAAACACCCATTAGGAATTGTGGAAGATATCTTGGTCCAAGTAGAAAAATTAATTATGCCCGCTAATTTTGTGGTACTTGAGATGGAAAATTGAGCTAGTACTACACAAGGATCACCCCCTCTTCTTCTTAGAAGACCATTTATGGCTACAGCCAATACGATAATCAATGTTAAAAATGGAAAACTATATATGACTGCAATGGGAGAAACAGTTGAAATTTCTGTATTCAATGCCTTGAAACAATCTGATGATATAAGTGACTGTTTCTATGTTGATGAGGTAGAAAACATAGTGGCTAAAAATTTAGTGCAAGAAGTAAAAAAGGACAAATTAGAAGAATTCATAACTGGTCAAGGTGATAATGAGAATAATGAAGCTAGTGAATTAACAAAACAATTTAAGGAAAAAGAAGAAATAATAACCGGGAAAATGGCTCACGAGCCCTTAGGGAATTTTAATGAGAAATTAGTCTCTTCTATTGAATCACCTCCTGTTTTAGAATTGAAACCTTTACCATAACATTTAAAATATGTCTTCTTAGGCAAAAATGAAACATTGCCTGTAATTGTTTCTTCAAAGCTAACTAAAGAGCAAGAAGAAAAACTTATTAAAGTTTTACAAGAACATAAAGAAGCTATAGGATGGACCTTAGTTGATTTAAAGGGTATAAGTCCTACCAAATGTATGCACAGAATCCACCTTGAAGAAGATGTTAAACCTTCTAGAGAGTATCAGAGGTGTCTAAATCCTTACATGGAGAAAGTTGTAAGAAAGGAAGTTCTTAAACTTCTAGATGCGGGTATCATTTACCCCGTCTCTGATAGTAAATGGGTAAGTCCTGTTCAGGTAGTCCCAAAGAAATCTGGAATCACTGTGGTTAAAAACGATAAGGATGAGTTAGTGCCAACTAGGACTGTTACAAGATATAGGATGTGTATTGATTTGGGAAAACTTAATGACGCGACTAAGAAAGACCATTTTCCATTACAATTCATAGAGCAAATCTTATAGAGGTTAGCTAGTTACAAGTTTTATTGTTTTCTAGATGGATTTTCTGGGTATAATCAAATTCCAATAGCCCCAGAAGATCAAGAAAAGACAACCTTCACATGCCCCTTTGGTACTTTTGCATGTAGAAGGATGTCTTTTGGTTTATGTAATGCTCCAGCTACCTTCCAAAGATGCATGATTTTCATCTTCTCTGATTTAATTGAAAAGTGTGTTGAGGTATTTATGGATGATTTTTCTGTTTATGGGGACTCGTTTGACAAGTGTCTAGATAACTTGACTTTAGTACTTAAACAATGCTGCAAATCCAATTTGACCCTTAGTTGGGAAAAATGTCATTTTATGGTCAACCAAGGAATTGTTTTAGGACACATAGTGTCAAAAAGAGGAATTGAGGTTGACCCGGCGAAAGTAGAAATTTTTTCTAAGTTGCCCCCTCCTGTTTCAGTTAAAGGCGTTAGAAGTTTTCTTGGGCACGTTGGTTTCTATAGACGTTTCATTCAAGACTTTTCAAAAATTTGTAAGCCCTTGTGTAATTTGCTTGCCAAAGATATATAATTTATTTTCAACAAGGATTGTCTAGAGGCTTTTAATCTGCTAAAAGAAAAATTAACAACTGCTCCAATTTTATCTAGTCCTAACTGGTCATTACCATTTGAAATTATGTGTGATGCATCAGATTTTTCCATAGGAGCTGTTCTAGGTCAAAAGATTGATAAGAAACCTCATGTAATCCATTATGCTAGTAGAACTCTTAATGATGCCCAGTTAAATTACACAACAACCGAAAATGAATTTTTAGCAGTAATTTTTGCCTTAGAAGAATTTAGGTCATATCTGTTAGGTTCCAAAGTGATTGTTTATTCTGATCATGCTACTTTGAAATATTTGTTGACTAAGAAAGATGCTAAACCCATATTGATTAGGTGGATGCTCTTACTTCAAGAGTTTGATATTACAATTAAGGATAAGAAAGGATGTGAAAATGTAGTGGCAGATCATTTATCAATATTGGAACTGTGGCCTCTTTTTGAAAAGCATTTGATTGATAGCAATATCCCAGTAAAAGAAGTTTTTTCCTGATAAGCAATTATATTCGGTGAAAATTAGTGAGCCTTGGTATGCCAATTTTGTAAACTTTATTGTGGCAGATGTAGTGAATCCTGATTTTGGATATCATGAGCGGAAGAAATTTATCTCCGAAGTTAAAAATTATTTTTGGGATGAGCCTTACCTATTTAAACGTGGTCCTGATTTAGTGATTCGGGGATGTATTCCAGGAGAGGAACACCATAGTGTGTTGTCCTTTTGTCATGGTTTTGCTTGTGGAGGTCACTTTAGTGGAGAAAAGACCGCTAGGAAGGTATTACAGTATGGCCTCTATTGGTCATCTTTATTCAAAGATGTTCATCAATTTGCAAAGAGTTGTGATAAATGCCAGAGGTCAGGAAGCATAAGTAAGAGAAACGAAATGCCTCAAATTAGTAATTTGGTTGTGGAAGTTTTTGATGTTTGGGGAAAAGATTTCATGGGACCCTTTTCTATCTCCCAATGATTTGATTATATCTTGGTAGGAGTTGATTATGTGTCTAAATGGATCGAAGCAATCCCTACACGAAATAATGATGCTAAGACAGTTATCAAATTTCTTTGTACAAATATTTTTAGTAGACATGGGATGCCAAGAGCGATAATAAGTGATCAAGGGACCCATTTCACTAACAAGTTAGTAAATGTCTATCTAAAAAGATATAGGGTAGTTCATAAGTTGTCTACTCCTTATCATCCATAGACATCTGGTCAAGTGGAAGTGAACAATAGGTAAATTAAAGGTGTGTTAGAAAAGACTGTCCAACCCAATAGAAAAGATTGGGCATTAAAATTGAATGATGCTTTATGGGCATATCGAACAGCTTATAAGACTCTGTTAGTCTATGGAAAAGCATGTCATTTACCTATAGAGTTAGAACATCGAGCGCTTAACATGGATATGACCTTAGCAGGTGAGAAGCAAATGCTCTAGTTAAATGAGTTAGAAGAGCATAGGTTAGAATCCTATGAAAATATATAAAGAGAAGACCAAGCGATTACATGATAAGAAAATTCTTCCTAAAGATTTGTATCCTGGCATGAAAGTTCTTTTATTTAATTATAGGTTGAAATTATTCCCAGGAAAACTTAAATCGCGATTGTTAGATCCATTTGAAGTAGTAAATGTGTTTGTCCATGGAGCAATTGAGCTCAAGTGCTATAAAACTAATGAAACATTCAAAGTTAATGGACATAGAGTTAAACCCTACCATGAAGGTGTTTCGTTTGTGAAAGGTGTCGAGTCAATGGACGTTTTTGACTTTGACTAATGGGTTGACTAACATCGAGCGAACGACGTTAAACAAAAGCGTTGCGTGGGAGGCAACCCACTTAATTTTAATTGTTGTTGTAAAATAGTTATTTTGAACGACCCTTTCTTGATTTTGAGAATTTCACATTTATTATTTTTTTGCAAAATTTAAGTTTGGGGGAAAAATATTTATTAGTGTTGTATTTATATGTTTAATTTTTACTTAGTGTATTTGGTAATTAGTTTTAGGTAATTGAAGGATATATCTAAGCATCAAAGGAAGATATATGTGGACCTTAATGATTAATAATTTATCCTCAGCTGTTTTTGTAATAAGGAAATCATTATTTGTGAAAAAATGGTTGAGCGATCGCCCATCACATAGGCTGAGCGATCACGCAAAATCTAGTACATCGGCCTCTTAATTTTTGACTTGGGCGATCGCTCAGTGCATAGGCTGGGCGACCGCTCAGCCCCGATATTTCAAAATGTGTCGGACAGCTAACAGACATAACACAATTCCCTCTCTCTCTAAACTAAACCGAAAAATCTCTACATTCTCTTTAAGCTTCCGGCCAATCCACCCGTCCAAATCCGTTCAAACTTCATAATCCCGCCTCCCCTCAACCTACATTCCACATCTATCCATTCATTTTTCGCGATCGGTGGAGATTGCGCCCCGACGGATTCCCGCGACCTCCATATTTTTCGGCGACAAGCTCAAGTGTGCTACCCATTTTTGAGTATTTTCTTCCCTCTTCTACATTTATGCACATTTTATCTGCTTAAACTTTATTATTGCATAAATTGCTAGTTTAGGATAATTTGTATACTTGTCATTTAAGAGCTTTGTTGGGTTTTCTGATTTGAGATGAGTGTTTGAGTGTTATTTTTGTTAATAAATTTTCAATGGCACCCAAAAAGAGAAGTAAAACTTCCGGCGAGGGCACATCATCTTCTGATCCGGCTATAGAATTTGATCCCGCCCACTTTTTAAATGTCGAACATTATCATAACTATTTAAATAGTTTTCATTCTAAGGCTATCGTCCCGAAGCGCATGTTTGATTTCACAAGTTATCAATTGAAACACCATTTCGCAAGAAATTGTAGGAAAAATTTGTGCGCTGCTCCTGGCGAGGCAGTTGTGCCAATTGTCCGTGAGTTTTACACTCATGGTGGACAAGTAATGAGGGATGACCCCAACTATTCTTGGGTTCGGGCCGTGTTATTAATTTTGATCATTCGGCCATTCGGGATTATAGTCGTTTACCTGTTGTTAAGGTTGATGATTATCAATCCTATTTACCTTACAACGTCCCAATGGTCACTGTTAGTGCAAGGATAGCTTTACCTGGGTCCGAATAGACCTATGGACGAAACGATTTGGTTGGACGCCCTCGTTCCATTAGGGAGTCACTCTTGACTCCCCAGGCTAGGGGAATTTATAAATTTATTTGTGCGAGGGTGATGCCCACGACACATTAGTCTGATGTGACGTGGAATAGGGCGGCTGTGGGTTACCCGGAGTGCGCCCGCGCCCCGCGCGCCCTTGGATAGGGGTGTGCGTACGTGCGGAAGCGGGACACCACGCTTTCCATTTCACCCTCCCCTGTGTAGGGGAGGACGAAATTAAAAATGCGGAAAGGGTGCTGTCAAAAAGCGTGTTGAATACGTCTCGGTAACTTCAGTGAATTTTTGGTCCGTTATGGGAGCTATGGGTTTTCTATATCAAGTTATCCCTTTTTTTAAGGGATATCAGGATATAGGAATACATCACCCTTTCATTCGCATCTTCCCTTGTGTAGGGGAAAATGGAAAGTGCAAGAAAGGATGTTGCGGGCCCCAATATAGACTTTATGAAAATTGCCTTAGAGCATCTCCAATGTGGGAATTCTTCCCACAAATTCTTAACTGGGTCCCACTACCACCTACACATTTTTCTCTTTTTCTCTACTTAAGAATTCATCTTCCCATTGTATACGATTCTTAACATATTCTTAACTAGATCTCACTGCCACCTCATTAACTTTACATTTCATTCTTATTTTTACACTTTTCAACAAATAAATTTATTTCACGTTATTTTATATATTTCATATTTAAATATTTCGTATAAATAATTAATTTATAAATTAAGACAAAAATTAATTTAAAAATAATAAATTACATTATTATTTTTAAATTTTACAATTTATGATTTATTTAATAAATTATCTATAAAACACATATTATACATAACTCGTACAATAACATAAATAGAAAATTACATAAAAACGTTCAATACATAAAATGATAAATGAACTTGTAAAATAACATGAATAGAAAATTACATAAAAACGTTATAATTGAAAGTTACATAAACACGTTAACATTGAAAGTTACATTAAAAAAAATAATGAAAGTTACATAAAATAAAATTCATAATGAAACTTACATAAAATTATCGGTATTGATACAAAGAGCACTAAAATTCATATCCTTTCTTCCTCAATTGTGCCTTTATTTGCTCACATCATTGCTGATACATGGCAAATTGTGTCGGATTCATGTGAGAAATATCTTGAGTAAGAAAAGCAATGTCTTTCATGAGCCTTTCACGCTCCTTTCTGTCTTCTCGGGCCTTTCGAGCTTCCGCATCAATTTTTTTGACTTCAACTTCTTTATTTTTCCGTTCTTCCTCAAGTTTTTTAATTTCAAATTCTTGTTTTTTTATCAACGAGTATTTATCTATCGAGAACATCATCCCAGAAGAAATTGTTTGCAAGTTATTTCTATCCGGAGATGTTTCGACGTTGACTTTACCTTTAGCTTTCCTCTTTGCCGCCTTTTGTCCAATCGGACGATGCAAAATTGATTTCTTCCACATCTTCAACATCCACACTAGTCTTAGAATGATCTGCCTCAGGATTCAGACGTCTTAGACTTTTTATTAGTGTGACCCAAATTTGTTTGTGGAAAAAAGGGAAGCAGAAGAATTTTTAACACTTCCCAAACATGATCAAAAATAAAATG
>CM028377.1:112232324-112271144 GCA_013146195.2 Codonopsis lanceolata | reverse complement strand
ACTATATAATAATATAATTAACGAAGGTAGTGTGTAGCGAACAAATGTTCATTTTTGTTACTGTAATGGTATAATTAATTAATTATAATATATTTATAATTTTAAAATATAATGTGATGATGGGCCGGGCTGGGCTTAGATGGGCATTAGAACTTGAAATTGAAAACCAGCCCGCGGCATCTAACATCTCTAAAACCCAAGACTCATGTAATGCTCCACGGCACGGGCATACGGTCAAGTACGACGGGCATGGCAGATTGGCTCATGGGTCGGGCCGCTCACCCCTATCAGAACTTTATATTTTAGTGTTTTATTGCAGCTTTCTATCGTGGTCTTTCTCTTCCCCGTCACGAGCCCCCTTGTATGAAGACCTGAGGTAGAATGCCGAGGACTCAAATAGTGCCTTCCCTCTCCTTTTTCTCCTGATTTTTGATTTGTTGATTTTTTTTTCTTTATATGCTCTAACTTTTTCCTAGGCCGCCCTTTCGGGTTTTCAACCTAGCGAGCCCTTATTTCTTCTTTTATTGTGTTTTTTTTAATATATGCTCTAACTTTTGCCTAGCTGCCCTTTCGGGTTTTCAGCCTAGCGAGCTGGAGAGGGAGGCAACTACTGGATAAATTGGCTCAAGCATAATACCTTTTAAGCTTGTCAAGGTTGAAGGGCTGAACAAGGTCTTTTCCTTCCTGGTTTGTGAGAAGCACGACACTTCCTGACCGGATCTCCTTGACAATATATGGTCCCATCCACGGAGACTTCCATTTTCCCCTAGTATCAACATAACTAGGGGGTTTTTCTCGAAGCACGAGGTCTCCGACTTGGATGTCGCGACCTTTGACCTTTTTATTGAAGGCCCGGGCTATGCGCCTTTGATACACTCGGGTATGCTCCAGGGCTAGTAGACGTCGTTCGTCGATTAGGGCCAATTCTTCGAATCACCCTTTGACCCAGTCAATCTCTACTACATCAGATTCCATCATCACTCGTAGTGATGGAATTTCAACTTCTATTGGCAGTACCACTTCCATGCCATATGCTAGAGAATAGGGGGTAGCCCCAGTTGGTGTGCGGACTGAGGTGCGATAACCCCAGAGGGCTAGCGGCAATTTTTCTGGCCAGTCTCTTCCTGTGTCAGCCATTTTCCTGATGATATTTTCAAGCGTTTTGTTGGCTGCTTCAACGGCACCATTGGCTTGCGGTCGGTAGGGGGAAGATTTATGCCTTTAGATTTTGAATTCGATAAGTAGATGATTCACGTCCCCTTCAAAATGTGAGCCGTTGTCTGAGATTATCTTGAAGGGTACCCCATAGCGATATATTATGTTGGCCCGGATGAACTCGGACACCTTTAGAGTATTTAGGATTTTATAGGAAGAGGCTTCCACCCACTTTGTAAAGTAATCGACGGCTAGCAGGACGTATTCATGGCCATTGGATCCCTTCGGGTGAATTTGGCCTATGACGCCGATTCCCCATGTTGGAAGGGCCAGGGGCTCAGTGAAGTTATATAAGACATGTGGGGGCACATGCCGCATTGGCAAAGCGCTGGCATTTGTCGCAATGTCGCACCCACCGAATACAATCGGTTTCGAGCGTACTCCAATAGTACCCCTGTTGGATAATTTTCTTGGACAACATATGGCCATTCATATGGGGCCCTCAGGTACCACTATGAAGTTGATCCATGATTTGCTCAGCTTTGGCCTGATCGACACATAATAAGTTGAGGCCTCCTTGATAGTGCCTCTTATACAGGCTGCCACCGCTGAGTACAAATTGTGAGGCCTACCTTCGTAGGGAGACTCTTCCTCTTTTATCTAGGTCGGGAGGATATATACCTTTCTGAAGAAGATTTAGGATATCAGCGTACCAGGGCTCGTGATCTGCTTCAGGGGCTGCATTAATTTTGAAGCAGTATGCCGGGGTGACCTTCTTCCCGACTACGAATGGCTGAACATTAGTTTTTGCGTGAATTTGGACTAGCGACGCCAGAGTAGCTAAGGCATCGACGAATTGATTCCTATCTCGTGGCAGATAATGGAACGAGATAGAGTCAAATCGGGCGGCAAGTGCTGTTAGTTTGGCATGATAGAGCTGCAACCGGGGATCTTGGGTTTTCCATCTCCCCTCGACTTGATTTTTGATCAAGGCAGAGTCTCCATAGACTTCGAGATCTTTGTCTCCCCTTTTGAGAGCTTCTTCTAGGCCAGCAATGCAGGCTTCATATTCCGCCGTGTTATTTGAGCATTCGAATTCCAGCCTTATGGCTAGCGGAGTATGAGAATCGGCTGGGTCGATGAGCAAGATTCCTATGCCAAAGCCTCTTTTGTTCGCGGCTCCGTCAAAGAACATCTGCAAGCTGGTGTCATGGTCAGTGATTTCCAGGACACCTTCGTCTCGGAAGCCAGGCTCAGTTGCATCTTCGGCCTTCAAGGGTAGATCGGCTAAGTGGTCTGCAATCACGCTGCCTTTGATAGATTTGAGTGTGACATAGGTTATGTCAAACTCGTTGGGAAGAAATGACCACTTAGCCAATCGGCTGGACAGTGATGGCTTGCCAAAGATGCATTTGATAGGGTCCATTCTGGATATGAGTTTGATGGACCGTCCTTGGAGATATGTCTTGAGCCTTTGCGTGGCCCCACTAGGCCTGCAACTTTTCTCCGGCCGAATAGTTTAGCTCGCTTCCTTGCAGCTTCCTACTTATGAAGTATATGGCATTTTCAATGTAGGAATCTTCCTTCTCTTGGGCGAGAATAGCCCCTACTGACGTGTCTGTGACGGTTAAATATACGAGGAGAGGTTTATGTGTATGGGGTGGAGCTAGCACAGGAGGATTGGTAAGGTAGGCTTTTATTTTTTCGAAGGCTAGCTGACACTTTTCGTCCTAGACTTGGTCGTAAGATTCTTTTACGAAGTTTAAAGAGGGCTCACATGTGGTTGTCACCTTTGCCGATGAAACTACCGATATACTTCGCATCGACTTAGGAAGCCTTTGACTTCGGTTGGAGTTTTTGGCTGTGGCATCTCTAGGATAGCTTTGATCTTTGCTGACTCGATCTCGATGCCCTTCTCGGTCACCAAGAATCCCAGGACCTTGCCTTTGGTAACCCCAAATGTGCATTTGGTGGGGTTAAGCTTTATTTGGTGCTTCCTTAACCTTTCAAATTTTTTTCGAAGGTCTTTGATATGGGCACCGTTGGCGTCGCTGGAGTGCACGATCATGTCATCAACATAGACCTCAATTTCTTTATGGATCATGTCGTGGAAGAGGGTGGTGGCAGCCCTATGATAAGTAGCCCCGACATTTTTCAGTCCAAATGGCATGATAGTATAGCAATAAGTACCCCAAGGAGTAGTAAATGAGGTCTTCTCTTGGTCTTCTGCCGCCATTTTGATTTGATTGTAGCCTAGCATGCCGTCGACGAAGGATTGGACTTTGTGAGCAACGACGACATCTACCACAATATCAATATTGGGTAGAGGGAAGTCATCTTTGGGCGACACCTTGTTGAGGTCGCGGAAATCTACACAGATCCGGACTTTCCCGTTGGGCTTGGGAACAGTCACTATATTGGACAGCCAGATCGGGTATTCTACTACCCGAATAAAATTGATGCGCAGCTGTTTCATGATTTCTTCTTTAACTTGTAATGATCATTCCGGCTTGATTTGGCGAAGCTTCTGCTTGACTGGTCGAGCATCCGGATATATGGGGATCCGGTGTTCGACTATGGCTGGGTCTAGCCCCGACATATCTTCATAGGACCAGGCAAATATGTCTATGAACTCTTTGAGGAGATCAATGAGTGCTACCTTTTCAGAGCCTTGTAGGTAGCTGCCGATTTTGATTTCTTTTATTTCATTATCCAGCCCCAGATTGATAGTGGACAAGTCTTCAATTGATGCTGATGAGTGGTGCTGTTCCTGGTGCTCGACTGACTTTACAAGCTCAAGCAAATAATTTTTATCTTTTGGATCTATTTTATTAAATGACTCATCATTATAGTTATTTAATGCGTCTTTTAATGTAGGTGCAACTAAGGAATAAGCAAAGACATTCAGATTATCATTAAAAGCAAATTGTACAGGGTTTATTACATTATTGAGGACCTGGGGTTTGAGATCCTCAACTTTAGATAGCGGATTGGTAGATGACCAATCTGTAAAGCTAGGGGAAGGAATAGGGATAGTATATCCAAAGCGGTCCACTAGATATACGGGCGTCAGGAGCGGGCCGGTTGTGGTATACCAGTTCTGTAGAGGCTTATCAGCAATAAGCTCAAACTCAGCAGGGAGCTCTTTATAATAAGTGCCTCCGTCTATCATACCCAGGAAGCTGTCTCCTAGACATTTATTAGAAACTCCTTTTATTGATTAGCATTCTTACAACACCTTTATTTTTGGCTAATTAGATTAGCTTGCCTCTTTTAGACCTCCTTGGCTTGATCTGTTTCAAAAAAATTTGCGCCTGCCACCGTGATTACCTCGTTGTCAATGAGATCCTGAATTGCATCTCTGAGTGTATAGCACTTGTTGGTAAGATGACCACTGAAACGGTGATACTCACAATATTGAGCGTGATTCCAGGTAATAGGTAACGGTTTGGGTGATCGGTAATTATCAATGGGCTTAAGTATCCCATGGGCCCATAATGTTTGGAGTATTTCAGATCTTGGGGCAGGCAGATCATCATAATGCCTAGGAATTATCTCCTTTCGGCTTCTTGGCTTGAGCAAATGGCCAGATTGGGATTTGGTCAAGCAACTGGGTGGGGTTTTCTCTCTTGGATAATACTGTACTGGAATGGGGTTGCCCAGACCTTGGCCCAATAGGGATTCTTTTTCTGGTATACAAATGATTTCCTTTGGGATCCCTGGGGTCGCTTGCTGAGAATAGGTATTTGAGGGATTAAGAGGGAGATAACTCTTTTGGTTGTAATAGCAGGCATTCAGGTGAGGGAGATCGGAGTTGATTTCTGGAGGATATGGGTTAGAATTAGGGGCGCTTGAAATCATATTACTTTGGGCAAGGAAGTCATTATTTGGCTGGTGGCTGGCACTTGGTGGCTTTCCGGAGGCTTGGAAAATGATATTTTCTGAGGTATCTGGGCAATTTATTTCAGGAAAGTGGGAAGTATTAGGGACGTATTTTGGGATCTTGGCTTTTTGGGAAAAAGCGGCAAGAGTTTCTGAAAAACCTGCCAGAAGATCATTTACCACATGATTCGTTATTCTTTGTGGATGGGCGTCCAGTTCCTTCTTTAGCCAAGCCTCAAGCCCAAGAGGGGGTGCGTACACAGGAGTTTCTCTTTCTGGTTCCCAGCTGTTCCAGTTGTCACTAGCCCCTGTCATAACTTGTTTATTTTTCGCCACCATACTTCTTGGATCTGTACCCTCTGTACTGATTCTGCCCTTGTCTGATCTGATACTGATACCCCCTGTTCTGCACTTATTTCTCGTATCAACCGACCAATACTATCTCTGCCTTTCCAAATTCGGGCTAGGTTTCTGAGGAAACTGGGTTTGGAGGTATTAGAAGACTGGCTGAAGGCTTTCTGAGCTTGGAGTACAACGTGCCTTTACTAGTATTTTTTATTTTTTATTATTTTCCCTACAATTGACCGGATAAGCACCTGCTTTATTTTGACAGTTTCAGGACTTTCCCTGGAACAGTGGATTCTTTCTCCAGAGTATAAGACCAACATATTCCCCCTGCCTTTCGACTCCCCAAGATCGGACTAATCCTAGGCGAAGGGCTTATACTCTTTCCAGGATCCACCATTCGAAATGGTCTAGGCCGAGCATCAAGGAATAATAAATCAGCCCCTGCGTATTTTTTTTATGCGCACTTATTTTTTCATCATTTTGTTTTGACTTGCGCACTATTTTTTTATTTGATCTCATATATATATATATATATATATATATATATATATATTCATTTATTATTATTATTTTTTTGACAGGGGCTGACCCACGATTCAAAGATGCAAAAACCGGTCGGTCATTGAAATGTCCTGAGAACCTACATGCATTCTAACGTTGGCTTATGCAGGGGGTAGGCTGACCATGGTGTAGGGTAACAGTTCGGAATATTCCTATATGCGTGCACGTGTATGCGGTATCTAAAAAGCAGTAAAATCTTTATTATTTTCAGATATATATACAGAAAATAAAACATATATGGCCTGTCTTGCGGTTACGCATGGATTTTCTCGGCTTTTTAGTTTGAGCGCAAGCAAGCAAGCACATCACATTAAGAAATAGAAAGAAAAGCGGAGAATCTATCTATTCCTATTAATTACAAATTTGGTCCTATGTCCCCAAAATAAAATGACAGAATGAATGCAAATATATACAAATTGAACAGAGTAAAAATAATAAACAGAACAAAATAAAAATGTATACAGGGCCGAAAATAAAGCAATATTAAAAATAAAGCTCCAGCCCTTTTATTGTGCTGCCCGGAATTTTATTGTATATATATATATATTTGGAAACTTTTTTTTTCGGAATTTTTTTGAATTTTTTTTAAAAGAATATTTTTAAATATACCTGTAACAGCTATCGGAATGAAACTGCTGCAAGATAGAGGATCATATCCACAAATATAGATACAGATGTATAGGAACGCAATATTCAAATGCATAAATTAATATAACAATTATACTTTAGCCAGAAACAAATAAAAACAAAAAAGTTTTTTTTTTATGAGTCTAGCCCTCAATTTTATTTAAAATAAAACGATCTCCCCAAATAGAGTCGCCATCGTGGTCGCCCGACCGCGCCCACGCCTGCGCGCCTTGATGTGGGTGCACGATGCGGGACACCACTGCTCTCATTCCATCCTCCCTTTTTAGGGGAAAACGAAATTAAAAGTGCGAGAGGAGTGCTGTCTAAAATAGTGCGTTGGAATGCGCCTCGGTTGACTTTAGTGGATTTTTGATCCAATATGGGAACTTTGGGGATACCAGGATATGAGAATGCATCACCCTTTCATTCACATTCTCCATTTTTTAGGGAAAAACGGAAAAGTGCAAAAAAGGATGTTGCGACGCCCCCATTATGGATTTTATAAAAATAGCCTTATGGCCTATTTCGGATCACTATGAGAGCTTTGGATTTCCCGCATCAAGTTATCCCTTGTTTAGGGGATACCAGGATATGAGAATACATCACCCTTTCATTCCTATTCTCCCTTTTTTAGGGGAAAACGGAAAAGTGCAAGAAAGGAGTGTTGCGAGGCCCCACTGGATCCAAAATGTTTTAGAGTCGCCATCTTTATTTTAAGGCAAAAATAAAGCAAAACTAAAAAAAGAAAAAAAGAAAAACCAGAGATTATAAAATGGGTTCGGAGGCTAAGTTACGAGTTGGGAAGGTGCTAGGCACCCAACTCGTCCTTTCGGTCTCAAAAGTGGTTTTTGGCTAAAGTATGCTTTTTGTTATATTTATCTAGCAAATAAATAAAGCGTTTAAAGACAGGAAAATAAAAGCAAAAACATCAGTGGCGACATTATTTACGGACTTGCAGCCATTTCCTTACAATAATTACAAATATATTTAAAAATATTTGGCCATTATAACGGCTCTTTTACATAATATTTCTTAACTAAAACCGAGCAGCACAACGGCTTATATTTGCTACGTTGAGCCGGATTTAAAGAATAACTTTATACAAAATAACGCCCTTAAAGGCTATTACCTTTTAGAGCGCGGTGTGCTCACTCTGTCCTTCAGGGAGAGGTTGTCTTTTCTGTTGTTGTTGTTGTTGTTGTGATTTGGGCATAGTGACTGCTTATTTGTGGTGTTTTTGGCTTGTTCACTCGGGCAGAATGACAACTTATTTGTGGTTGTTTTGGCCTTTTTGGTTGGGCCGAACAACGACTTATTTGTGGTGTTTTCAGCCAAGTTACTCGGGCAGAGTAACGGCTTACTTTATGGTTTTGGGCCGGGGAAATGAGGTGGATACCTAACTAAAAGGCTAGGGATCATTTTAACCAGTGGGTTTTTGTTTTGGCGGAGTTTGGACGGGGCTTCAAAGCTTTTATGGGTTAAACACTCCCTATCTCACTTCTCTCGCTACTCTCGGCGTTAGGACGACGCGGAGAATTTCTTCTGCGTTTCTTTGTGATGATTTCTCTCTTTAGAAGTGAGCCCCAACACCTTTATTTATAGGTGGACGAAGGGACTCATCCGGGATTAAAAATCCCTTCAGCACGTTGATCTCTTTTGTACTCCAGCCTTCGTCGTTTGTATAATGCGTTAACTGGGAGAGCCACTGCAGCATGGATGGCGCGGATCCAACCATTGCTTGGTGCGGCGCCAGATGATGCTTTTGGCCGCGCCAAGTGACTGTTTGATTTTCAAAATTGTCACTTTCACCCCTCGCATTTTACTGTTTTGCGCATCCTGCTTTGCCTTTCGCATTTTTGACTCATGTAACTTGACATTTGTTAAATTTAAGCAGTTCTTGATATCACATGTCAGAGTCACATACCAGGGGTACGAAATTGGGGTGTCTACAACAACTTAAATTTGGTTGATCCCACCATCCTGGATTGTAACCATTAGAATAAGGATCATGGTCATCATGAGTTTGTTTCGGAAATCCTCCGATTGTCATGGCGTGTTGTACATTATCTTTCCATGAAGGATAATAATCTGCAATATGTCTAACAACCAACGAATTTCTACAAACTTGAGCCTTTAATACTTGATTCACAAGAAACTTATCCACCAGAGAAGTCAATGCATTCAATCTTTGATCTACAAATAGAATTTACCTCATTCCCTTGTCGTAGAAAGTTATCGCGTGTACTTCCAAAATGTTGTGCATAGAAAGCCATAAGAATATAAAATTCTTAAAATGAAATAAATAGGAAAACCGTTCCCCGGCAATGGCGCCAAAATGTCAGGTGTCAAACCGTAAAAAATAATTTCATATTTTCCCAAATAATAAGTATAGGGTGGTAGGGATCGTATCCACAGGGAACGTTGGATATACTTCTCTTAAGAATTTTAACAAAACAATTAAAATAAAGAATGAGATTTTTAATCTAAACTAATTATTAACGAACGAATGAACTAAAAGCTGAATTTAAATGACTAAATGTAAACAAAATAGAAAACGATGTTCGAATTCAATAAGAGAAAAATCCAGTCAATAAACTTAATGTAATCCCCGAAAGTTACTACCGATCATAGATGCAAAAATGACTCAATGGGCTTCAAATAAACCGGTTATAGTTGTCGACAACCGCCAAACATGCAATCTCTCCTTACTGTCTTGATAGTTAAGAGAAGCTCATTAACTATTTCCTTAATAAAAAAACAACCCCCGAGACGCTAATAGGATTTAATGTTTTGAAAGCATTAAGAGAGAGATAGACTCGATTCTAAACAGTACTTATTGAAGTAATATCCTTTAATTTAGATTACTCATTCCCGTAACATGGAACGAATATGCTTGTGATGCCTAAACGGTGTGTTACTTGCTACTTTGTTAGAACCCAATGACAACTATGGATCAACATTTATAACTAGCATTGAACTATTTGGTTAATTAAAATCTTGGCCCTGGAGATTAACTAAGAAAAATAATCCTAAGTCACAATTCCTTTTGCAACAAACAAATGGAGAATGAATAAATACTTAAACCCAAGTGAGAATTAAAACAATTAGATCTCTCAGTAGTAATTAAAAGGAAATTACTTTTTCATTTACTGGAAGAAAAGAAATTAGGCACTAAACATAGCTGGAAATTACTTACAAATAGAATAAAAACGAAATGCAACACCTAGCAGGAATTGTAGAAGAAATATAGCTGCTTCCAGTCTTCTTCAATCCTCCTTCCAGTCGATGTGTGTGTGTATGAGGGTGTATCAGCCATCCTTTTCCATCCCCCCTGCTTTCTTCCCACCATTTCTTTTATAGTAGATTTTTCCCTCCTTCTCGTATCTCCCTCCAAAAGAATAGAGATAAGGATCTCCCCTCCTAGAATTTCTCCAGGAAATTACTGACAAAGTCTCTACACTAACCAATCTTTTATCCTATCCTCTCACTAATTAAATGGGAGAAAATAAAAGAATAACAAACAATTTCTTTTAAGTAACATAATAATCCCCTAGTTACTGAACTGACTAATGTTTGAAATGTCCATAAAAAACGTGACATTGCTTCCAAATTCAGTTCCAGCTCGTTTTTCTAAATAGCACATGCCCATTCGGTACTATGATATCTGAAATTCTTTTTTGAACTTGATATTCTTTTCCACTTTTTCATCATCATTCTCTCATAGACTTGTAATCACCAAACATACAAAATACCCATAAAAAGTGCAACATTTACAAAAAGTTAAAAAACAAAATCAATATTAAATATCACACTTATTTGAGTTCATCAGTATGTAAATATGTGTGATTGTGAAAGGAGGTAGAGGGGTGGTGGGAGGCTATAACATTTGGAAAATGAATTACTAAAAAAATGAATCGGTAAGTTATTTTTCTAAAGAAAAAAAAAGACTTTATTTTTCGTTGACTTCATTTTTCATGAGTTATCAAACACCGGAAAATGTGGAAAATATTTTATGAAAGTTATTTTCCGTAAAACAAACGTAGTCTTACTATTCTCTTAATCTTTTTTACCTTTCACATTTGGTATAAGCATATTGAACATGCATGCTCAAATATTTTTATAATTATCATTAATTCTAATGATGTGTATCTTTTCGTTAATAATTAGACTTTTTAAATATTGACTATTTGAGTTGAATGAAGGGATGTAGAAGAAAATATTAAAAATTTTAGTTGATAAATAATATATTATATTAATTGATACTTTTCCCATTTCACCCAAAGATACACTCTTCAGAAATTGTAGGAGTGATCACGTAAAATTCGTGGTGACCTTGTCGTTTTGTCCACGTAGGAAGCAAAGGTGGCTAGGTCTCAGTTTGCTCGTCTCTGCGTAGTTACCTGCACAAGACAAATAAAAAACGTCGTTAAGGAGTCGGGGTATCCCGACTAAAACCCTCCGGCGTGAGAGTCAGGTTTCCGGTGGAAGGGATAATAAATGAGCGGTAATATTAGTTGGTCCGATAAGAGGGTTTGATAAGTGAGTTAGGATATCTGAAAAATGACTTGTCTTTGAACAATGAGGAATCTCGCTTATTTATACCTGATTTTCCTTATGAGGTGGCGGCTTTTGATAGGGGAACAGGTTGTGGTGGACATTAAATGTGCTACAAACTTTATCAGGAATGAGTGGGCTGGACGCTGTCAGAGAGTTGGTGATTGCGTGTGGCGGTTTCAGCGGGCCTTGGGAAGCTTCTTGTCAGGCCTGGTGATCATTGGCTGTTTGCCGAGGACGAGAGGCCTGAGTGCTGTGGATTTCTGTATCCGAGGCCGAGGGGGTTGAGGACCACGGATCTCGTTTGCTCCTTACCTCGGCTCAATTGTTTCTACTGTGTTTTTCCCGACGAGCTCGCATTGGCTCGGCTACCTTGCCGAACCAATTTTAACGGCTTTTATCTCGCATGGGTTGCGTAACTATGCCGAGGTTGATTTCCAAGGTTTCATCCTTTCAGTGGCCCCCTACTTTTTGGCCGTGTCTATTGACATAAGGCCGAGAAGTAATTTCCAAGATTTCATCCTTTCAGCTACCACGAATATTAACGTATAGCATAAGATTACTTACTAGTATATTCTTAATCATTATAAGTCAACCCGTATACGGTCGACAATCAAGCTAGTGAATGGTAAGCACAACACAATACCCAAGGCTAATACTTTCGTAATATATTAGGTTAACAATAAGGCAAGAACAAAAATTCAAAATAAGTAGGTAGAATATGTTAACCCACAAATACACTACTAATCCTTTAACATGAAAACACGTATAGGTTGGAAACAATTTCGAGCATGTGGCACGTGATTAACTCCTGGCTTATCACAAATTTTAATAGACCATGAATGAAAATATTTCATTATTTGGGATAATCTCCTTAACTAAAATTAATATTGGGAAGCAAGAACTCAAGTTTCCTCCAAGCAAGCAAGACTTGAACACGTGATCATGAACTACAATGGGTACAAGTATTCATATAGCAATTATGAAATATTAATAGGTACTACAGGAGGCTAAGCCATTCCGCTCTCAAAATGCGTACAACGAATCTTGGCTGTAGTGAATTCCATGGCGATCACTCTTGGGACCGACAAACTGATTTCTATGATTTCAAGTAGCGAAGCAAGGAAACAATGGATCTATAGTAGCGTAATACCTATTCTTGGTATAACTGCGCCTTGAAAGTAAAACGGGAGAAATGTAATATTCCTTGACACGAACACTGTACTCACGAGAATCTAGATTACAATAAACTTAGAATGCTAAGTCCTATTCATTCATGAAGAATCTGTCAATAAGGCACGAAACAGAACACTCAACGTCATGATTCACACAAGAACTAACCCAACTAGGCCATGGAACCTATCCTGGCCGATAGCTAACCTATAAACAAGCTCTGATACCAACTGTGGCGACCCGACCCGGTCCCGAGGTGGAACCGAGGGTCGGACCGCCCAAATAGGGGAAAACAAGTAAACAATTAACATGCAAGGACTCAATTAAAGAAAACGACGTGACGCAATATTTGAGACGTAGCACGCCTCGGCACCAAAAGGCCGGTATTTTTAAAACTTTTCAAACCTGATATAACAGTTAAGCAATTAAACCATGTCATCGGCGACACTACATGCTGGAACCCAAGCTAACAGTTTATGGACAAGAATTAAATGAGAGCTAATAGGATGCTCAGCGGAAGACTTATACGTAGTGAACTATTAACAAGATAACCAAGCTCGGCTTACACAATGGCGACATTAAAGGGGTTACAAGTACTACAAGTTAAACTACAAGTAGATAATAAAAGTAACAAGTTCAAGTTCTAAACAAATTCCCAAGCATAGTCTAATTGACTTGCTTTAACCCATCGTCCTTGCAAAATATAAAAGGAAGGAAGAGGACATCTAAACCACCTCTTCAACTGCAACGTCGGACCAAAAGAGGAACAAGGCACGAACACCGCAAGCCTCAACGAGAAGGACCTGTTTTGCTAAGATCTAAATCAGTAAAGGGGAATGGGTAAGTCATAAAGACTTGTAAGCTATCAATCATGCATGTCATGGCAATATGCAACATACAAGGCAAGATATCATCACATAAGCATAAAGATCATATATCCAAGATGCACATTGTTTCACATAGGTGCTCGTAATTAAATCACATAGGATAAGGATATATGGAGAGCCGGACCGCTACGTAGTTCCTGCATACAAGCGTTATATGGAATGTGAGGTGTCGGATGTGTGTAAGTACATCGACCTTCCGAGGAGATGCCCGGGATAGACACACCAATGATGCTCTAATGATTACAGCAAGGGGGCTACTTCCCCACTGTGGCCACAGTGGAGGCGTGTGTGAACAAAGACGGGTATGCCAGCTGGACTCATGAAAATTCCAAGTAGTGTTTACTTAACAAATTCTCAAGTAGTGAACGAGGTCGGCAAGAGCGATCTCGTTCATGACAAGTAATTATTCTCATCAATAATCAAGTAGGATTGAGGTCGACAAGAGCGAACTCAAACATGTCAAATAGGCATTCTATTATATGACATCAAAAATCAAGCATTGTAATCAATCCAAATTCAAGAGTCTAGAATTATCATTCTTAGTGACACGTGTTTAGAATGTCGTAGGGATTGATCATTGAGCCGGTATTGTTCAATGGCTCACTATTTTTGACTCCGTTGAGTCGTCTCTAAAAATTCATCCAATAGAGTTTAAATGCTAAATGCATCTTAAACCCTTTTCTAAGTTCTCGTATATGATAGACTAGGCCATTAATCCACTTAACAACCATAGTCAAGAATTATCAATAATTCAAATTCATGGGAACCTTAGAATCATTAATTTCTAAAAGTTATTAAAAGTCAATGGTCCAAGAACATTAGTTATTCCTAGGGAGACATAGAACACTTTTAATTCTAAGCATAGGACCAAATCAATAGGATGAACAATTCATAGCTTATGAAACCCTAAAAATTACAATCTCTAAGAGTTGTCAAAATTCATTAGTCCAAGAACAATAGTTGTTCCTAAGGAGGCATAGAACACATTTAATTCTAGGCATAGGACTAAATCAACAAGATGAACATGTCATTCAAAAATCTCATAAGATCAAATAATCATCAAACATGGCTTGGACATGGTAGAAGCATGGGAATCATAAGAAGAGGGGGACATGGCATTTCTAGCATTCAACCTAAGGGGAATCAATAGCTTACCTTACACCCAAGAAAAAGATGGAATGAGCACAAACTATTCGGATGGAATCGTGCTCCTTGTCGATAGCTTCACTTCGGTGGTCTCGGTTTGGCAATCGGAGGTCGGGAGCTCAAGTTATGGGAGAAACACACACTAATCTCCCCTCACCAACGCACACAATAGCTTGGGGAAGAGAGAGAAGGAATGATCTGAAAATGGAGGGATTATTGTTGCTCACAAAGTGGGAGGATTTTATATGGCATGCAAAAGGTGAGTGGAAGTCCACATGTCACAAGGAGAGGGCTTGCAAATCCACTTGTCAAGTGGAGGGGGATTTGAGGTTAGTGTTAATCCAACTTAATTAGGGTCTAATAGGGAGGTTTAGGGTCAATTAGGATGGGGGGTTAAGGGTCTAATAGGTCACAAATCAGATTTCAAGAGAAAAATTCCGTAGGTGACACCAGCACTTGAGGCGGCCGCATCACATGTGGCCAGGCGGGCGCCTGGACCTATTTCCAGCTTATGTCCATTTTGTAATGCTCAAAGATCGCCCCGCGAGCTGGTGATCAGAATTCGATGCGAGCGCATGGTCCAGCCCTTGAACTTGGTCTAAACATGTTCTAAATGGTCCCAACTCATGGGAAACCATTCTAAGGTCTAACCCAACTCAAAACAAGTCGGAAACACACCCGAACAACATCCGGAACAAGGTAGAACAAGGCTCGAATCATGCGACGAATGGTTATCGAATAAAACACCAATCAAACACCAATCAAACACCAATCAAACTAGGATAACTTGGGCATAGAAAAGGCTTGTTTAAACATGTT
The DNA here is from genome assembly GCA_013146195.2 of Codonopsis lanceolata. NCBI lineage: Eukaryota > Viridiplantae > Streptophyta > Magnoliopsida > Asterales > Campanulaceae > Codonopsis > Codonopsis lanceolata. Next base: position 112,255,992 of record CM028377.1, on the reverse strand, counting down.
TATGACCTGAATACATGGCCGAGAACTCAACGAACACTTCGCACGACGAAATACAAGCAATACGAGCAACGAGGGAAATTGCTAAGGCCAAAACAAAGCAAGAAAGTTTATAAACTTCCAAACAAGCTTACTATGATCAAGATGAGCGTTCTAAGTCATATATGCAAGGTAATAGCACTCCAACAAGACTTGGTTAAGTGATAACATGCTAAGGTGAACACTCAAAGCACAAACGGCAAGGTATGCAACACACAGAAGACATTCAAGCGACTATGAACGTAACAACTCCAATGTAAGTATGACATGAACCAATGAAGTATCTAACATGTTAAGACATACGTTAAGCATGTTATAAATGTACTAAGGCTCTAGTAGGACTTAGTTAAGTACTAAGATGATACACGCAGCAGTTATAACAAAGCATGCAACGTATAGAAGGCATACAAGCAACTACGATCATGGTTGACCTAATGCGAGCATGGTATGTACAATATGGACTCTAAAACATGTTAAGGCACATAATGAACATATTAATCAAGTATAGAAGGCATGTTACACAAGTAGGGTTTGGGTTCTCACATCCTCCCCCACTAAAAGGAATTTAGTCCCTAAATTCATACCGGAATCATCGAATAGAGAAGGGTATCACTCTCTCATATCAAGCTCGGTTTCCCAAGTAGGTTCCTCAATGTTATGGCTCTTTCACAAGACCTTCACTAACGGAATCCTCTTTGTTCTCAGGACTTGTTCCTTCATATCAAGAATCCTCACCGGTTTCTCATCATAAGAAAAGTCAGGTTCAATAGTAATCTCATCATAAGTAAGGACATGTGATTCATCCTTCAAGTACTTGCGTAGCATCGAGACATGGAAGACATCATGAACATCCGATATAGAAGGTGGCAATGCTAACCGATACGCCAAAGATCCAATCCTCTCTAAGATCTCAAATGGTCCAATAAATCTAGGTGAAAGCTTACCTTTCCTCCCAAATTGCTTAGTACCGTGCCGGGGCGATACTTTCAAGATCACAAAGTCAACAACCTGAAACTCTAAGTCACGTCTCCGGTTGTCTGCGTAGCTTTTCTATCTACTCTTAGCTATAAGCAATCTGTCTCCGATAAGTTTCACACTCTCAGCTGACTGTTGTACCATTTCTGAACCCCATAGCTTTGCTTCACCAATTTCATCCCAGCAAATCAGTGAACGACACTTACACCCATTTAAAGCCTCATATGGCCTCATATCAATACTGGACTGGTAACTGTTGTTATACACAAATTTAGCTAATGGTAAATGAGAATCTCAACTACCTTTGAAATCCATAGCACAAGCACGCAATAAATCCTCTAATACCTGAATCAATCTCTCAGACTGACCATGTGACTGAGGATGAAAGGCAACAATGAAATTAAGTCTCGTACACATAGCCTCATATAATGAATGTCAAAATCTCGAAGTAGATTTGGGATCTTTATTCGATAAAATGCTAACTGCCTCAAACTATAAGTTATCGCAATATGTATGAAAAGTGAAGATTTAGTCAATTCATCCATAACAAGAACTAGTCGTAACACTCCATCGATAGAAGGAATACAAATTCTGTCTCAGTCAAGATACTATCATTGTTCAAAGAAAACGCAGGAGTTTTATTCTCACAATCACTAGGCAATGCTAGATATTCTATTCTTGAAAACTGTTTTCACATTTGCCACTCCAAATAAAAGTAGACTTCTTCTATTTAAAATAGTCAAAGAAGTATTAATCTTTTAAAAAAAAATCCCTCAATGAATCTACGGATTTTGATAACAAATTAGGAATCTTCCACTTAGCAACTGCTTCCAATCTCGATGGATCCAAGTAAATACCAGTACTAGAAACTACGTGCCCAAGAAAATAAACTTTTTCGAGCAAAAACGCATACTTGCTACAATTAGCAAAAAGTTTCTTCTCACGCAAAACAGAAAGAACCAATCTCAAACGATCCGCATGTTCTTCTCATGACTTTGAGTAGACAAGAATATCCTCATTGAAAACTACGACAAGGCAATCAAAATAATTATGGGATACTCGATTCTTTAAATCCATGAAAATTGTAGGCGCGTTTGCCAACTCAAATGGCATCACAACGAACTTATAAAGGTCATGTCATGAAGGAAAATTGTCTTCGGAATATCTTCCTATCGAACTCATAACTGATGGTAACCACTACGCACGTCAAGCTTGAAATATACAACTGGTCCATGAAGTTGATCAAAGATATCATCAATATGCGGTAAAGGATAATTATTCTTTATAATCACTTGGTTTAACTGGAGGCAGGCAATACATAACTGTAAAGTATCATTTTTTCTTATTTACAGATAACACTGGTGCATCCACGAAGATACACTCAGTCTAATAAACTCTCTATCAAGAAGTTCCTGCAACTCTCTCAACTCAGTTGGAGCCATTCTATAAGGTGCTCTAGAAATAGGCGAAGTTTCCTGGCAATATCACAATGCAAAACTCTAACTCTCGGTCGGGAGGTAATGTATACTCAGTCGAAAAACATCCGGAAATTCATTAATTACCAGAACTTTATGAAAAACTAGAACTTCTTATAATATAGAAGTAGGCATGATAGTCTCAAGTACACAAGCGAGATAACAAGTACAACCTTGCGTTAAAAGTTTTCTAACCAGCAAAGTAGAAATAACATGTATATTATTCATGGTATGATCACTAATAAACACGAACTCCGGTATACCAGGCGTGTCACTGTTTGTTTGTTTATTTCTCCGGCATCCTTTCAAGCTTCGTTCCTTGGTACGATATTTCTTCCTTTCTTTTTGGAGTATGTCTAGTAGATTTCCTTTTCCTATTTTTTTCGTCCTCCTCTTCCAGTAGCTCCTCCATAGAGCTGATAGACTACTTGAATAGGGTCATTCGTATACCCCTATCGGTTAGGAGTCCTCTTCTTCCCCTTCCTAGTAACGTAGTCGGGGCTTCCCCCTTGGCCGAGGATGTTTCTGGTGCGTCTCCCCATGCCGAGGTCTCGTCTCATAGTGTGAATAGCCCTTGTACCAAGGTTCCTCCTCAGGCCGAGTTTAGGGAGAATCAATCGTGTGATGACGAGGTCGAGTCTATTCCTCGTGGCATGACTTGGAGAGGTGTTGAAGTGAGTGTGTGTTTAGCCGATGAGAGAGTGGTAGATAACAATTTTCATGTAGAAAAGACCGTGGGCCCTTTGAGCTCGAGTACTTCTTCTTCGTGCTCGATCTCCTCTGTGGATTTTGATGACGAGGGCCCGTTTCTAGAGTCAGTTTTTTGCCAAATCTCTTCGTGGGGGCCCTATGTATAGGTAGTGCCAGGGTAGGTGGGTAGCAATTACTCCTAGGCAAGCGAGGTTCCTCATCGCGAGCTATGGAAAGAAGGTTAGCGTTCATTGGAAGTTTGGTGATGAAGTTTTCTCTGCTCCGGATTATCCTCCTAGTACCCCTATGAGGGTGTTCGAGAGCAGAGATCGTATTGCGCTAAGTCTGATCACTCAATTTTTCACCAGGGAGAGAGTTCTGCATTTTCGTCAGATTGAGAGGACTTTGCATCGTCGACAACTTGGAAGAATGACGAGCGGGCTTGAGGCTTCTGTATCCGGGCGAGCTGGTCATGATGGCGAGAGGGCTCCTCGTATCTTGAAGCCTTTCGAGAACACGATAAGCCCTTATGCCATTGGGGAATGGTCTCGGGTCTACGGCTCTGATTATTTCTGGGGCTCGGTCCCCGATTCTAGCTTAGGTCTTCCCGAGCTGCGCGGTCTTCGCTGCCATGTGGGCTTTTATTCGAGCCTTTTTGTGTCTTCGGGGCTGCGTCTTCCCCTCGACCCCTTTATTTGCGAGTTTCTGACCCAGACGAGCTTTGTCCCTTTAGATCTGACTCCCAACCTGACCCGAGCGTTGGTCAGCTTTATAATCTGTACCCGATGGAAGGGGTTCGAGCCCACCATCTCACTCTTCTGCTATTACTACAAGGTTAGTATATCGATGAATCGGCTGACCGCTTTGAGGCAGGCGCAAGGGTTTCCCTTATTGGCTAACTTCGACAATAAGGATCACCGGTGGTCGGAGAAGGTCCTTCTGGTGGAGTCAAGCCGAGGGCAGGGCCGTTCCTGAACTTTTAGGGGCCAAGGGCAAAAATGATAAAATGGGCCCCTATTGATATAAAAATAAAATTTTGAAATAAATAAAATTTCAATTTTTCATCGTTCAAAGTATTCAATTGGTATAACATCTACGACCATACTAATATATAAATATATGAAATAATTATTTAAAATTACTTCGTTTGCATATTCCGGTACACTAGTTATTTTCTATCTTGATTTAGTAATTTTCTTATATATTAAAATATACAAAATGTCTATAAAGCATATCTATAAGATATTTCAGATTTATTCACTCATCCAATATCTTTTTCAACTATATCATCAAATTATATTACATTCTCTCATTTTTTGGTTCATTCGTTACATGTTCATTTGGTTTTTTTGTTGATTATTCGATTATTGTAATCCATTAGTCCATATTCTAAGATAATTATGTATTTTTGTTGATTAGACGTGTTATATTATTATTAATGAGCTACTAAAAATGTCATTTTAAAAATTAGTTTGACTTTCAAACGAGAACTCTTTACTCGGAACGAAGGGAGTGAGTATATAATACTTGATAATTCACAGCTCAAAAATAAAATAAATGTTACATAAATTTCAAATTCAAAGAGTTCAAAAGTAAATAAAATTAACATGACTTTCAAAGAATCGAACCTATTACCTCTCAATTAAATCAAAACACCTTATCCAATGGGCCACTAAAACATATATGTAATTCAAATGACAATATAATATTTATATCTATAAATGGCTATATTATAAATTTGGGCCTCTCAACATTGGGGGCCCAGGGCGGTCGCCCTTCCAGACCCCCCCTTTGGTGGAATTTTGAGGTTCCTGAGGGGAAACCTCATGGCCTCCTGAAAACCAAGAGCTTAAGTGCTGCTGACGAGGCTATAAAAAGTGCTATCGAGGCCCCATTGTTTAACCCCGAAGGGGAGCAGGTTCGCTCCTACAACTGGAAGGCCATAGTTGGGGACGAAGTCCCGTTGTCCAAGTTTTGGGTCTCTGCTGCCAGCATCGAGGGGGTCGAGAGGGCTTACTCGGATTTTGAATATGTGAGATGCCCTGCATCGAGGATGTGTGTTTGGCTCAGAATGTCCGGAGTGTAGGGGTATAGACAGGTCTAGGTGCTCGACGCCAGGTTAATACTATGTTATTTCTGTCTTGTTTACTTTATTTTAGTTATCTCAGTGTATTTTTCCTTTGGTTTCTGATGTGAGCTTTTTGATTTGCAGACATGGGTTTGACTCGTGATGCTATTATGGCCCGGAAGAAGGCCGAGGCAGAGAGGAGGGAGGCCGAGCTGTAGGCTTCTCATGAGCGAGATTTGGCTCGCGAAAACCCTGAGTCCTTGCCCTTGGTGGGCGTATTGGAGGATCCCTCCAAGGTGACATCTGCTCCAACTTCTTCGGTCCCCAAGGCGAAGGGCAAACAACCCGTTTTTGAAGCCCCAAAGCCCATAAGACAGAGGTTGAGCACGTCTCATGGTCAGCCCACTCCTACCTCGATTTCTGTCGAGCTTCCACTGGCCTCGACCCCTGACCCTACTTCGGCTGCTGAGGATGCAAACAACAATGACTACATTCTGGTCACCTTTGCAAGTCGGTCAATTCCTTCCCTCCCACTTTTATCGGTTATGGGTGAAGGTTGATAGCCCAGAGCATTCCTGTCGAGTCTGTGGAGACGCTTGTTCCGATTAAGGAGTTCCAGCTGAACGATCTTAGTGCCTTGGCCATCAGCGAGGTATGTGGATTCGTTTTTGGCTTTGCCCCTTTGGTTTTGTTTTGTTTTGCCCATTGCCTGTCTTTTGTTCTTGCAGCTCGGCATTTGTCTTGCTACGTATAATGTCAAGTTAGGTCAGGCTGCCGAGTCCGTGTCGGGCCTAGAGCGAGCATTAACGAGCGCAAAGGGAGAGATTTCATCTTCGGCCGAGAGGACAACGTCCCTGGAAGGTGAACTGTCGCTCAAGAAGGACGAGCTTTCCAAACTAGGCACTGAGAAGACGGCCTGGCTGGTGAGGGTGAAGGTGCCAAGGGCGCAGCGTATGAGAGGGATCGCCCAAGAGGGTGGTGGCCGACCTGAGGCTGCTGTAGGCTCTAATGATAACGCCAAGCCATAGCCGAATTGGTCGCGAAGCCTGACAGTGACGAGGTCTTGGAAAGGCATCAGGGCTCCCAGGCATATGAGGAGGAGGCTCTTAATTATATGGAGACAATCCGGATCCAAACTTTCTGGGCGGCGGTTGCGATTGGTGTGCCTCTGCCGGAGGTGGTGCAGATGGCTGGTCTTGCCTCGTATGGTCTGGAATGCCGAGGGGTCTCCTCCCTAGTTCCCTTTGATGATAGCGAGCTCTGCAAGATCAAGGCCGCAGATGTTTCGGCCCAGGTTCCTGAATGGCTACCGGTCCCTGCCGAGGTGGCAATAATGCTTAAATAGGCCAGACGGGGGGGATTTGGGGGTGAATAGCCTATGATACCATTTTTTAAAAAAACTTTCTTTTGAGTATAAATAAGGTATATGTTTTAGTGGCATAGACATTTAACTGTTCAAGCATGTCTGCTAGTTGATTTGAAAAGAACAGCATACTTGCTCTTAGCAGAGTTGTGAACTCTGCTGGTGAACCGTCTGTAAATCAAAAGCTTGTTTTGAAAGAGTTTAAGTAGCGGAAATATTGAGGCTTAGATTTTGAGAAGTCTTAAGTGGCTGTACACGAGTATATGATCAGGACAACAGCACACTTAATCCTTCTTCCAAATTCTAAATTAAGGAATCATTAGAGAATATCTTTTCAAAGGATAAATCATTTTATAAAGAACATCTGAATTTATTCAAGGATAAATTACAGATTACATCAGCCTAGATATTCTATGTACAATTTCTGTCCTCGTCTTTCCAAGCCTTAATCTTTGCTTAATTATTCATAGATGAATCCTTAAACAAAGAGGACAATAGGAGACCAAAACGAGAAACTAATATGAGAAGAGAATTTTCAAGGTCGTTCAGATAAGAATTATCTGAACGACTCATCCTTCCATGATGAATGATTATTGCACAATCGACAGCATTTGTATAGGAATACAAATCTGAAGATATGAATGCAATATCTACAGACAGCTCTTCATTTTCTTTGGGCACCATCTGAGTCTAATCTTCAAAACAATCCAAAGACTTGACCTTTAGCTTTAGGAGTAAAGTCCTGAAGCTTTATCTAAAGGCTGAGTTCTTCGAAGAAAGGTGAAGAACTCAAATCAAGAACTGGGTTCTTGACCAAGATGTGAATCTTGACTGTTTAATTTCTGATCTCTCTTCTCTTCTTTAGAGTTGTTCTTCCTAGCAATCCACAGAAGGTGTTTTGCTAAGATCTGAGTAGGATCATTGCAATCTGATTGTAAAGATCTGAGATACGTTGGTGCAGACGATCTCGTTGTAGATCTATTTTCTTCTTCTAAGTTCTTGATGCAGATTCAATCACTTTCGCGCTCTCTCTCTCTCTCTTTTTGAGGAGTAGAGAAGAGATTTTCTTTTTATAGGCCGTTGTCAAGATGATCGTTGAAGTTCAAAGGTAGACTTTCTATCCGTTAGAGATGATGTTGTTGAAATCTACTGGATAGAGATGTTTTGTTTGCTGGATCTTTGACTGATGGATAAAGGCTTTTTCCTGAAGATCCTGAGTTGGTTGCCCGTCAGACTGTCATTGATAAGTCTCTAAAAAGTGAGTCTGACGTCTGATGCACTGTTCAGATGGTCTGTCCAATAAAGTAGATTCTTTTCCAGACCACGTGAGTGAGAGGATCTTATAGTATCAAACGGTGACAGGCTTCACAAAGATTTGGATAGCTTTCGAAGCTTGAACACTTTTTGTCTTAATCTTGATCTGCTGCAATCTTGACTTTTTCTGAAGCACATGCAGAATGAAGTCTGCTGGTATGAAGTTCAAATATGAGTCTATCTTGAAAGAATGACTGCTGATTGATGATGAGAACATTCAAACCGTAGGAAGTCTGCTGGTAGGTCTTCAAAGTATCTCCATAATGCACTTGACAAGTTTGTTGATGAAGAGTCCTTAGAGACTTTGTCACTGTAGCACGTCTGTTGCTGGCGAGTCTTCAAGGTGTCCTTTAGTGCATATAACAAGTCTGTTGGTGACGAGTCTTTAGAGAACCTTTGACGCTACAGCAAATATGCTAGTGCTGGTGCATATGAAGTGCTGGTCTGTTTAATCATCATGTAGGAAGGTAGGACTTGATCAAGTTGCACCTAATCTAAGACCTATGTAATGTCAAACAAGCTGCCACACTAACCGGTACGCAGACCTTTTAGCCACTTGTTATGACACACAGTAATGGGGACAAGCAAATCAAAATATTCAAAATATGCAAGGTGATAAGTCAATTATCAAGAAGCATATTCCAACAAGAGTTATCGTCCATACGCGGCGCCGAGGGCTGTTCCTCCTTCTCAGGCCGAGTATGTCGGGGATCGGCTTATGGAGGAGCTTGAAGGCCAGAAGACCAGTCAAGATGAGTTGTCCAAGCGGTAGTGGGAATCTGAGCAGGTGGCATCTCGTGAAGAGGAAGCTCGTGAGGAGGAAGAGAGGGGGGTAGAGTAGGTTTGAAAAAAAGATACAATGTTGTTTTTTGTAACTGATTTTATGTGATATGGTTTTAATGTTGGTCTTCCCTTTGTGTTTTTTGCTTTCACTGTATTACTCAGTATTTCCTTTTTATGCATTAGAGCCTGTCCTCTTTTTGGCTATATGAGGAGGTTTTGGAGGCACTAAGGCCTGGCCTCTCCTCGGCTAAGCGAGGAGATTTTGAAGGCATTAAGGCCTGGCCTCTCCTCGGCTAGGCAAAGAGGATTTGAAGGGATTAGAGCCTGGCCTCTCCTCGGCTAGGCGAGGAGGATTTGAAGGCATTAGAGCCTGGCCTCTCCTCGGCTAGGCGAGGAGGATTTGAAGGCACTAGGGCCTGGCCTCTCCTCGGCTAGGCGTGGAAGATTTGAAGGCATTAGGGCCTGGCCTCTCCTTGGCTAGGCGAGGAGGATTTGAAGAAATTGAGTGTTTTTAGGTGAAGTGTGAAGAAGACATATTTTTATCAAGATTTTTCTTTAGAACAAAAATAAGCAGATTATTGGTAGTACATTTTCAAGTGGTCTGAATGCTAGGGTTATTTAGTGGGGTTCCGTCTGGTTTTGCGAGCTCAGAGGTTCCAAATGATGATGTCGTGACACTGAATGGTCCTTCCCAGTTGGGAGAGAGCTTGTTTCTTCCTGGCCTATTTCTGGTGACCTCGATTTTCCTTAGTACTAGGTCGTCGACCGAAAATGTGCGGGGATTCATTCGTTTGTCATGATGAACCTTGGCGAGCTTTTTGTAGTTGATGGCTTTTAGCCTGGCTTCCAGCCTTCTTTCTTCAAGGTAGTCAAGGTCCAACCTCCTTGACTCAATGTTTGCTTCCTCATTGAAGTGGACGACTCTTGTCGTGGGTAGGGCCATTTCTACTAGGGCCATGGCCTCGGTCCCATAGGTCAGGGAAAAAGGTGTTAATTTCTTCTGTTGAACCTCGGCGGGATGTTCTGATAGCCTATAAAACGGCGGGAAGCTCCTCGAGCCAAGCGTCTTTCTTCTCGTCTAGCCTTCTTTTTAGGACATAAAGAATTTGCTTGTTTCCTACCTCTGCTTGGCCGTTTCCTTGAGGGTATGCTACCGAGGACTTCCAATGGCAGACCCTCTTTCCTCGCAACTTGCTGTGAATCTGCTGGAGAATTGCGTGCCATGGTCCGACACGATTGTCCTTGGTATTTCATATCTGCACCAGATGTTGTCTCAAACAAAGTCGATAGCCCTTTGTTCGGTGATGCTCGCTAGGGGTCTTGCCTCGATCCATTTTGTAAAGTAGTCTACTGCAACTATTATAAATTTGTTCTTGCCCTTGGCTAGAGGGAATGGCCCAATCAGATCGAGTCCCCACATATCGAATGGCCACGCTGCTATTACAGGGGTTTGAGGTGCCGAAGGTAATCTTGGGATGTTTGCGAATTTTTGACATTTGTCGCATTTTTGGGCATATACCTCGGCGTCTTTCCTCAATGTGGGCTAGTAGTATCCGTGGAAAATGATCCTGTCAGCCAGCGTTCGAGCTCCCGGGTGGCTTCCACATACCCCACCGTGTACCTTGGCCAGCAATCCTTGTGTGAAGTTCGGGTGAACACACCTCTGGAGAGGCTTTGTGAAGGATCGTTTGTACAGTACATCCCCTATTACGGTGTATCTGGCCGATCTTCTCGCCATGGCCCATCCTTGCTCTTTGTCGCTGGGTAATGCCCCTTAGTCGATGTATTTCTTGATGTCGTCGATCCAACATTCTGTAGCCTGTTCCATCACCATCATTTTTTCTTTATCAATGGCCTGGGTATTGAGGATCTCAATCCATGTTTCTGGAGGGAGCTCGCTAGTGGCCATCTTGGAGAGGTGATCAGCCTTTATGTTCTCGGCCCTTCCCATTTGCTTCTATTCGATATCGAATCGGGTGAGGATGCTCGGGGTTCTTTTATTTGTCCAAGGTGTTGGGTGGTTGACCCCATACTCCTCGAAATCGCTTCACGACGAGAGTCGTTGAAGATCAAGATTTGAGCCGCTCTTTCAATGATAGCCAATTCGGCTTATTAGTGCTTCGTACTCGGCGACGTTATTCGCTGGAAAGTTCAGTTAGAGGGCTTTGCTAATCTCCGTTCCCTCTAGTGTCACGAGTAGGATGCCTGCTCCGTTCCCATTTTTGCTGGATGACCCGTCTACGAACAATGTCCAGGGTTGGGCTGGTCGTTTTTTACGAGACAACTCTTGCCTGGGCACTTGCTCGCTTGTGGAGGGCTCAGGTCTGGTGAGGTGCTTCTTTCCTCTGCCGAGTTGAAGGAGGTTTCGGCAATGAAGTCCGCTATGACTTGAGCTTTAATTGATTTTCTCGGAAGGTAGACGATTGCGTACTCCGTTAATTCAACAGCCCATCTCATCATCCTTCCAGCGACGTCAGGTCTATGTAAGATCCTTTACAAGGGTAAATCGGTGTACACTCCGATCTCTTGTGCTTTGAAGTATGGCTTTAGCTTCCTCGCCGTTATCATCAAGGCGAGTATTACTTTTTCTATTTGCATGTACCTCGTTTCGATCCCAGTGAGTGCGTGGGACACGTAGTAGATGGGTCTCTGGTGTCCCCCTTCTTCTCGTAGTAGGACCGATGCTATGGCGGTGTCCGTTGCCGAGAGATAGACGTAGAGTCTTTCTCCTGGTACGGGGCAGCTGAGCAAGGGTAGGCTGCCGAGGTACTTTTTGAGTTCGGTGAAGGCGAGGTCGCACTTTTTATCCCACGTGAATTTCTTCGCCCCTCTTAAGATTTTGAAGAAAGTGAGGTTTTTTTTTGCCGATCTCGAGATGAATCTTCCCAGGGCCTAAATTCTCCCGTTTAACTATTGCACTTGCTTGATGCATTTTGGGACTTTCATTTAGGCCAATGCTTTAATTTTTTCGGGGTTCGCCTCTATTCCACGCTTGTTCACCATGTAACCCATAAATTTTCCCGCTGTCACGCCGAAGGCACATTTGGCGAGATTGAGCTTCATTCTGTTTTTTCTGAGGTTTACAAATGTTTCTCTGAGGTCGTCGATGTGGCTGGCTTCCCTGGTTTTGATCACCATGTCATCTATGTACGCCTCGACGTTTCTTCCCAGCTGATCCCCGAAAACCCTGTTCACCATTCGCTGATAGGTGGCGCCTGCATTCTTTAGGCCGAACGGCATCATGTTGTAGCAGTAAAGGGCACCTGCTGTTCGAAAGGTCGTTTTCCTTTGGTCCTCCTTCCACATTCTAATCTGGTGGTATCCTGAATAGGTGTCCACGAAGCTCAAGATTTTGTAGCCTGAGATAGAGTCGACCAGTTATCTATCCTCGGCAGTGGGTACCAATCTTTTGGGCATGCCTCGTTGAGATTGGTAAAGTTGACGCACATTCTCCACTTTCGTTGTTCTTCTTTACCATTACCACATTTGCGATCCACCTGGGGTAGTGGATCTCTTTTATGATTTCGGCCCGTAGCAGTTTGGCTATCTCCTCTTTGATTGCCTCTTGCTTTTGCTGGATGGGTGAAAATGTTGGGTCGATGCTCAGTCGATGGACCGCTACTTCTTCGGTTATGCCTTCCATGTCCTCGGCTTTCCACGCGAAGATGTCTGTGTTGCTTTTTAAGAACTCAATGATTGCTCTCCGTTCCTCGCCCGCTATGTCCATCTTCACTTTGATTTTTTGGTCGGGGTAGTTGAAGTTGATGACGACCTCTTCGACGTCCTTCAGGGGCTGTAATACTGGGTGGTCTTGTATATCGAGGCTGTCGTTCTAAGTTTTTTCAACCTCGACCGTCGAAGGCCCCTTTTCCCTGTGCGGGCTAGTTTCCCCGACCCGCCTTGATTTCTATAGGGCGGAGCTTTCTCCGTTAAGTCCTCGAGCTCTCTTTGACAACATGCTCTTTGTCCCTTTCCCCGGTTTCTTCTGGCCTCTTCATTCTTCTCTCTGCCTCTCTCCTCTCGTTTATGAGGTATTATAGGGTAGTTCGAGCGTCATTTTTGAGGACTCCTACCTCGCCCGAGTTCATGTACTTGACTCTCTGGTGTACCATTGAGGCGACCATTCAAAACTTCGCCTGGGACAGTGCGCCGAGGATGACATTATATGGTGATGGGAGGTCGAGGACTAGGAAGGTGACCTCTTCGCTTCTGGCGGTGTCTCCCTCCCCTAGGTCAACTTTGAGGGCTATGGTGCCTTTTTGCCGACACTTTATGGCCCGTGAACCGTTCCAACTGGACTTGACTCGGTGTGAGGTGAGAATCGTCGAGCCCCAATGCTAGAAAGCATTTGTAGTACATCACGTCCCTTCCCGCGCCTGTATCTATCGGTACTCTTTTGACGAGGCTGTTGTGGATCCCTATTTGCAGAGTCAAAGGATTTTGCCGAGCGGAGACGTTAACGGCTAGCTCGGTATCTCTAAACACCATTTCATGTTCAACTACCCCCTCCATCATGCTATCGACCGAGTTGTTCAGGCTGTTGATCGCATTTTTTTGTTGTGCGATACTCTGAGCCTCCTCTCGGATGGTATTGACCACTGGTCTATCATTTGTCTGTCTATTATCGCCCCCCAGAGCCCTTGGTCCGGGGGCGCGATGGTTTGGCTCTCTTACTTCGAACCTCCGATCCCCCTTGTTCATGACCCGCTGTATAGCTCTTTTGAGCTGTATTCATTCTTCCGTTATGTGGTCGATCTCCTTGTGGAAGGCGCATCTTTTTCTCGAATTTAGGGTTTCGAGGGGTGACTTCATGGGGAAGGGTTGTCGTATCTTGTTTTCTGTGAGGAGGACATCCATGATGTTTTCCCTTGATGCATTGAGAGGGGTAAAGTCTTCTAACTCGTTGTCTCACCTTGGGCCCCTGATCTCGCTGGTGAACTTCGCACCTTGTTCTTCCTCCCTCTTCCTTGCGGGGTGGACCTCGACCTATCGAGTCCTTCCCTGGTCTTTTCCTTTGTGACCCTTGTCTGTGATGAGTGGCTGCTCGGCGACGTTAGTTATGCCCGAGGAGGACGTGACTGGTCGCGAGTTTGTGATGGTGGCAGGCTGCTCGCCATCTAGTAGAGCCACTCTCTGTGCTGCTAGGAACATCTCGCCAATTGTGTCCCGAGGTCTCATGAAGAGCTCGGTCCGGCAATTTCCTCGCTTTAGGCCAGCTCTGAAGCACATTCGAACCGAGGTATCAGGGATGTCAAGGATCTGATCCAGGACTTCTTTAAAACGGGACATGTACAAGAAAACCGTTTCTCCAATCTCTTGCTTCACGCTGCACAGGTCGTCTCACTTTTGGGGAGGGCTTCTGCCGAGGCAAACTTTTTCAGGAAGGCCCCTTTGAAGTCATCCCAACAGGTGATAGAGTCATGGGGTAACCCATTGTACCACTGTTGGACCTGCTTTTTCAGGGTTCCTGCGAACACTAGACACCATATGTCATCAAGCCTAGTTGTGATGATCATTTTCAGCTTGAAACCTGACACGTGATCCAGGGCGGTCGTGGTACCATTGTAGTCTTCAAAGTATGGGTTTTTGACTTTTGAGGGCACGACTACCTCCCTGATTTACTTTATGAAATGGCCTCCTATCTTTTTGATGCTGAGCCTACCGCCGGCGTAGGCATCCTGTTCGCCCCCCTGTCTGTCTGAGGTTCCTCGATTTCCTTTTCGGCCGTGTTTTTTATTGGGGATCCTAGGCGAGGCTCCCTTGCGAGCTGGCGGGAGGGATGTGGTGATTTGGAGGTACCTTTGTTGGTCGAAGCCTGGGCCCAAGGCTGGGATTTTCCTTCTTCGTTGTGAGCCAGGCGGTTTTCTGTTTCGGGGGGGAACCTTAGGCGAGAATGGAAGCTCATCCTCGACCCCTCGACGACCACTCTTTTGTCGAGCCTTGATTTGACGTTAGTGGTGAATCTCGTCCTTTTGGATTTTGTTGTTCCCACCCTTTGTCAGATCAAGTTGGAGCGAGCTGGTGTACTATACACGTTAATCACGGGCTCTGGATCTGGGATTCAGGCCACTTGTCGTAGTTCGTGCATCCTGGACTCGGCCTCCTGTATCTTGGTGTAGAGGGTTCGCTGGTGCTCCCAATATGCGTATTCTCGGTCGATTTGATTATGGGTAATAGGGTTCTTTGTTTTGGCAGGGGGTTGCCCGTCCTCCCCATGGGCTCTTGAAGACTCAATGTCCGTGAAGCGACCATCCCTGAGGTCGGACTCCGACTCCTTGTTCTTGTCGCCAGAGATTCGCTTTGCCATTGTGAACCTCCTTTGAGCCCTTGCTGACACTTCGTGTACCGAGGGGTCTAGTTTTTTTAGTTGAGTATTGGTTGTCTTATAAGATTTCTATGCTTTGCATACCTTTTCGTGGTAGCTTTGTGTATTGCCTTAGCTTCCTTAACTCTTAACTAAGTCTTAAAGAGTCTTGGTATGATTTCTACATGTTTCTTGGTCATTACTTAGACCATTGGAAGCTTAACTTTGAGGTTGAGACCCTTCTTGCTTGTATTTGAGCATTTTGAAATTAGGATGCATGAATGCATTCCTTTGCCTTAGAGACATGTCCATGTTACTTGTGGTTCATGTGGGTTGAATTCTAGACCAAGGGTACTAGTTCTTTCATGTTTAGTTAGAGTAGAATGCCCGGCGTTCCAATTAGATTGGATTTTTGTTCTACTTGTAAAACAATATTATTGGAATTTATATTTAAATAAAGGCATTTATTTATCTTATGTTTATTTTATTAATAGTTTATAAATATATGATAAAGTCCTTAGACCAATTTTAGCGATGGAGCATGGTTGCACATTTGATGGTAATCATGAAATATGTTTCTAGGGCTTTGGTCTTAAATTGGTTCTAAGTCAGTTGGCTTTTCAAAACAAGGACATTGAATAGCCTTGTGAGACTTATGCGTATGATGTATGCTCGTATGATGAAGATGTTGCATTTCATTAGCATCAACGTTGTGACGTAAGTACATATATTGCAGGTGCTTGTTAGAGAACAAGTTCACTGAACATGACCCGTTGAGAATTCTTAAATGGAAGTTTTATTTGTCAAATTAAGAATTTTTCACGTTGCGATAATATATGATTAGTCCTCGGACTTGAGGCACGATAGTAAGCTTGTGTACATCATGTAACACTTTGATTGACTTTCTGATTGCTTGACAATCGCAAAGGGGTATTTTGGGCGTTGCATTGGTGTGCATGGAGGTTAACCAGTGGCTAACATAGAATTCGACTCTTGTCAGATGATAAGAGAATTTCCTGTGTTTTTCATAGTTCATGATTCGAAGACCTTGGCCAAGGCATGATGAATTTGATTCATAAAGGAATCATTGGTACTTGAAAAGGAATCACAATTATTAAATCAATTGGATTTTGACTTATAATCCATATCTTAGATTTAATCGGGAAATTAGATGCCGAAAGGACTGTACATGTATGCACTCGTAATTGAAATAGGTTTACTCGCTATTTCACCTATTGCTAGGTATTCGTGTTACTTGCTAGCGTTCCCCTTACGATTTGTAGGTTCTTGAAATTAATTGGTTAATTTCAAGTATATTAACTAATTGAATTATTTAATACAATAAATTGTTATATTCGTAAGTTACAAAATAGTTGTAAGCCTACAATTAGCACTAGTTGTGAACCTAAAGGGTCACACACTAAGAATGGAAAGATTCATTTGTTCAATAAAAGAATTGATCCAAATTGTTGGACGCAGATGGCTAGTAGAGATTAATTGATAGATGAAATTGATTTGATTGATTTAATTAAATTTGAGCTTGGTCAATTAATTCAGATTAATTGATGAGATTTTTATTTTTATTTTTTAAAGTCCAACCCAATATTTAATTAGGCTCATTAGTGGAGTCCATCCAGTTAATTTGAAAGAAATGAGAAGGAGGGGTAACATTGCTAATATTAGATAAAAGTTATTTTAATATGACATTAGATGGTATTAATTATATTACCATATGTTCTTAGTAATGAACCTAGACACTATTGTGTACAAATTAGATTGTATGATACATTAAGGTTTTGGTTATTTAGTAGGATAGTTAATGATACGTTATAAAACGTATCATCAATTCTGGAGAATTGATTTTGGCCGTTTCTCTTCAAAAACTCACGTTGGAGTATCCTTTGGTTACTTGATTCAAAAAACTACGAAACTAAGAAAGCTTTCCTTGACTTTTCTTTTCTACTACTTTCTCAATTGGAAAAACTAGAAATTTTTCCTTGGTTTTGGGTTGAACAAAATGCATTAAAAAATTGCTAGCGAAATTTTGATTCGGTGATTTCATCCATTCATGTGGACTTACTTTGGAGGAGGACGTGTGGACCTCTAGAGTAAATTGGTGTACTGAGCCGACAATTGATTGTCTCTACATCTTCATCAACCAGAAGCTCTTGGAAGCGGTTTTCGGTAAGACCCAAACCTCCGCCTTTTTACTTGCACGATACGCGCGATTGTTAAATCGCTACATGGTTTTTGGGCTATCTTTTTGTATATTGTATACATGTTTTAAAATTTTAAAATTTCCGCTGCGATTAGCCCTATAATCTAGCGAACCCAACAGTGGTATCAGAGCCACAGTTTCACAATTGTGCTAATATGTTTGTGGTTTTAAACATGTTTTAATCTGTTAAAATATGTTTTATGGATAGTTGTATGTGTGATAAAATGTGTTTTATTCTATTTAATATCTGGAATAAAACTGAATTTTGGAACGAGACTGTTTAAAGAAATTTGATTTCTTAATTAAAAGATTTTGAAAGAATTTTGAATTCTTTGAATATTTTTTATTCTGAAAAATGACCGTGTACTGTATGATGAGATATTTAGATGTGTTTTGATTTTAGAAATCAAAATCAATCTCAACATTATTTTATTCCTACCAGAAAGTAAGACTTTAGGTAAGAGATGTTTTTGATTTTGGAAATCAAAAGTCCAACTTTACATTATATAGTATTCAAACAACAAAGTTTAACTTTTGTGGGAGATTTGAATAATGTGGAAATGTTTCTCAAATTTTTCTCCCAGCCGTGATCTTCACAATTTCTTTTTATAATAAGTTTTTCCTTCTATTAGTATGAAATTCATATGTAAAGTAGCCTATTAATCCTTGGTATGTGATTTATTTCATGTTAATGAGCATGATTAGTGAGGTTACTTGGAAGGGGTTATGCCCAAATTATGATTTGGCTTATTAAACATGGTTGTAAGCTTGATTAATATGTTATACATGTATAGTGTAGTATATTAATCCATGTTGTGTGATTAATTCATGTTTTGGAGAGTATGATTGGTAAGGTGATTCAAATGGGTTTATGCACAAAAATGTGCAATTGCCCTATGTTGCCATGTTAAGTGTTTTTTTGGGATTATGTGGGTTTAATGAACTTGGGAATATGGTGTTTGATGTTAGTTATGAACATGGGGAGGGTATTGTAGCCCAAACTTCTATGCCCTAATTTTTGGAAAGTGTACATTAGACTCAACAGAGTCATTATAAGTTTGATAATGTGCTTAACGGACTTGGGTTGAAATCCTACAACGATTGGATTTCGTTTGATTAATGTTGTGAAATGCATAGTCTCCAAACTTTAAATGGAATTATGATTATGATGAACTTTATGGATTTTTAGGCTTGGGAATCAAGCCCGAATGAATATTGAGATTTTGTTGTACCCTTTAATGAAATATTAAAGTGTGGATTTATGAAGAACATGAAGAATGAAATGTAGTATTAAGACTCAACGGAGTCGTTATAAGACCAATAAAATGATAATGAACATTGGGTTGAAACCCTACAATATTTGGGTTTGTTTGGGTTATGTTTGTGCACACCGGGTTTTGGTTTGTGTCCAATGGAGACATTCATGGTATGGAGACTTATTAGAAATATATCTTGAGCATGCTTGTTAGAGCATGGGACAATAGAGACCCACGTATGGTCACGAGAATATTTAAGAGAAGGTTAAGAAAGAATTCTCTTCTTAAGGATTTTGGTTGCGTGCATATAAAAGCACTTGTGAGAAAATGGTTACGGAATAGTTATGATGCTCTTGAGTATGGAATTGACGATGTCAATCATGTATGACGATTAGGACTATGATTGAGTCCGGTGTACTTAAAATAAAGGCTAAAATAATAAGTCTTGAATTGTGGATATTTTGAGACTAACGTAGTAGTCTTTGGTTTAATTTGAGTTGAGGATTACGGTAGACCTCACATTATGTTTTATTAAGCTTGTATGCTATACTTGACTTGGTTGATGGCTTGAGGAATAATGAGTACCTCAATATGTAGTTTTTGAACTAAACTTGTAAGTTAGTTAAACACATTGGTTATATGCAAATATATGCATTGTTCATGATAATTTGTAGAGCATTATGTCCTACTTGATTTTATGCAAATATATGCATGGTTTATGAGATTTCGTAGAACATTATGTCCTACGTGGTTTTATGCAAATATATGCATGGTTTATGAGATTTTGTAGAACATTATGTCCTACGTGGTTATATGCAATTATGTGCATGGTTTATGAGTTGTTGTAGAGCATTATGTCCTACATGATTTAATGAGCCCGATAATAATGAATTTGGTCTCATTGGTTTATGCAAGTAAATATCTACTTGATCGTTTGGTTTAAAGTCCAGCTGGCGGGTTTGGTTGTTGTGTTGGCAATGGGACGATTCATAGTCTTTGGAAACAATCGCTATGAATCGTTGCATTGGTTCCCTTTCTCCTCACTATTTGGCCAATAGTGGGATGTGGTCTCGGGAGAGAGCCATCTAGCCTACTTTCGAGCTCCCATTTCTCATCCGGAGACTGGATGAATGTAACGAGTACTCATTAAGGGAAATTGATGAGTTGTGATTATTTGGGGACGAAACCCCAGGGTATGATTGATTGGGTATTGAGCCCGGATCTTGGTTCGAGATTGGATCTCATGGTAAGTTGGTTGGGTTTGAACCCGGATTTGATTGTAACGGTTCGATTTACGTTTCCTGTTACACATGTTTATTTATGAGCATTTATATGAAAGATATTATGCTACATGATTTATGTGAGTTTATGTGCTTTAAAAATTAAGTACATGTTTCTTGTTGGTATACTAGCATGATACCATGATTTTATATGATTGCACATTATGCCATGCCATGACATAATATGCCATATAGTTGCATATAGAAACTTCTTGGGTCATTATGACTCACTCGGTGTGATTGTTTTCCCTAGTACAAGTGCGGCGATCCCGTTAGTACGTAGCCGGCGACTTCGGATAGCGATTCTAGCGGTGGTCTTCCAAGCCATAAGCTTGGAGTTATTTAATGTTAATGTTATTTATTTGTGAGGCTCGAATGTAAAGTTATGTAGACTTTACTTGGGTAGGTGTAGATTATGTTATTGTTGTGTATTTGGGAGGCGGTTGTATATCCGAGCTTTTGTATCTTTAAGATTTATTCCCGTTGTCTTTTCGAGCATGTGTGGCTCGTTTATCCTAGTTTTGGTATTATTGTTGTTCCTACCTCAGAGCAGTTTTAGTCGTGAGATATTGGTTGGTGGTTTAGCATTGATATTATCTTGTTATAGTTGAATTGTCCCTCGGCATGTTGTAGCCGTTGAGTGGTGTTTATCGGGTTGGGATTTTTGTGCATTGCCGGCCATGGTTGCCGATGGTTTGTTGCGGCGTGTCTAATGTTGCGTCACGTGCGTCGAATTTTGGTAGAGATTTACTATCTCTTTGGTTGTTTATATTTGGAGCTTGTTAGCTCGGGTCCCATTGTTTCTTCCTTGGTTTTAGTTTTATTATCATGTATTGCCGTTATGGCTTTGCCTTCTTGTCTTGAGCTTGTTGGCTCGTCTTTTGACTTCGCACCATTATGCTTAGCAGTGCTTATGCGTCACTTAGCTTGTCTGATGGCACGACCTTGGGATCTCGTCTTGGGATCAGGGTCGGGTAAATCCCGATTATATCGAGCTATTGGTTGCTATTTCGCGGGATAGGTTCCTTGGCCTAGATGGGTTGGGGTTATTGTTGAGATTTTTAACGCCGAGTGTTCCTTGTAGGTATATTATGTCGGGGAGCTGGCGTGGAGCTAGTTCGATGACCTCGTTCGAGTACCGTTCATGGGAATGATAGAGGGAAGCGTTAATGATCCGTGTGACTCCTCAGCAAATGTTTAGAGGAAAGAGCGATTCTACTATACTTGGGGATTCTTGAAATTGGAACATGAGGGCTTCGATGGAGAGCCCGATGGCGAGAACTGAGGATTAGGAAAGCATGGAAAAAGATCTTTGAAGTTATGGGTTATGCGTCAAAGAGATGGTGACCTAGCGGCGTTCGTTGAGTGGTGCAGTGACCATTGGTGGCACGTGTTCTGAGATAGATGAGAACCTTATGGAGTGCCTCAAATGTGGGAAAATTTCATAATGGAGTTTAGAAGACACGATTTATTAAACGATAGCTCGGGAAAGAAGAGAAATGGAATTTATTGCGCTAGAACAAGGAGATATGGTTGTGGCTCGATTCAGCGAAGTTCACATAGTTGGCTCGTTACTATGGTTACTTAGTACCGAGATGAGGCTAAGAAGACCCAGGTTTGTAAAACTAAGGATGAAATATCGTAGGCGGCTTATCCCACTCACGAGATTACCGAGATCTTTGGAATCGTGCGTATGCGATGGAGTTGGACATCGGAGTATGCTCAAAGAGGAACCTCGAAGGCTATTAAGAGTGGTGATGGTGTTAGAGGCAGGTAGCACCTCGAATGGTTAGTCCGGAGAGATGCGATCCGATAGGCGGGTGATGTTCCTACGATCTAGTCGGAGAGCGGCGGGCGGTGAGTTGATATGTAATTTTTGTATGAGGACAAGACATGCCGAGAACAGATGTTGGGGCAAGGCAGGAAAGTTCTTTGCTTGTGGTGGTGATCATGTTCGTAAGGATTGCCCGAAGATGATGGTTAGTCAGTTTGGGAGTACTAGTCGACAATCACGGTGGCTCCAAGAGAGATGGTGATGGTCGGCCTAGAGTTTGAGTCGGTCGCAGCGTGCGGATTGGCCATTGCGGAGTTTTGGAAACCTATCAGAATAGGAAGGTATGCTCTCGTATATATATATATATTATACCGTTACTACTATCATTGTTATTATGAGTACACGTCTTATCGGTAGCTCATGTGCATTCATAGATACATTACATGGTGCATTGCATATTATTGGTTTATTGTTTGATTGGGGATAACGCCCCAATGTGGTGTTGGTATGCGATATTGTTTGATTTGTGAGTTGCCGGTAGGTAATCACACATGGTTTGTGGATTCCTGTGTAGTCTATGTATATATAGGGCTATACTATATGTAAAGAGCATTGGGGATGAATTTATGTTACGGCGATAGTAATCGATGGTATTATAAGGTTGCAGTTTTGTAGGCCTATATTAAAAGCCGGGGTATGAATATTTGTATATATATGTATATATATATGAAGCATGAATGGTAGATGATATTTATTGGTTTGATATGATACTTGTATATCCTATGGGGATATGTTTAGTGTGGCGAATAATATAATATTATATATTGTTCATGGTGATTATGCGAGTATGATACACTCGATTAGTGAGAAAGTTAAGTGTTGCGATCTATGGGTTGATTTTAGTGTGCGGGCAAGTATGATGTTTCACCGCAATTTTGTTGAAGTTTTGGTGTTTTGGGGACGTTAGAATATGTGTCGGTTGTAGCCTTGGTCTAGAGTTTAAGAAAGGTTGGAATTGTGGAGTATAGACGTTACAACTACTATTAGCCGCGTCGGTACGTGGTGACTTCTAGTGAGTTTTCATGGTTGTGTGCTAGGTGCACGAGTATTGTGGTAAATATGATTGTTGTTTGTCAAGGTAATAGACCTTGTTATTTGACTTGATTTAATTCAGTTATGTGTATTAGTTGTAGGGAACACCTACTTGATGCATCTACATTGTAGTATATTAAATTCTCATTCCATAATTATTATCTCCTGCTCATTCATTTCCTTAGCATAGGAGACTATTAAAGGATGCTTAAAACCTTTTATCATGAACCGCATCCTTGCAGCAGCTTTTGAATATCCAATTTGTGGTACCTAAATTGGTGATCAAAAGAGGTTCATTGAGTAGGTTAAACATTGACTATGCCCGTTACCAAATGGAATGGACAAAAATGGAAAGAATTTTCAAAACATTTCATTGTTGTGCTCTTATGTGCTCTTACCCGCGATAGGGAGATCGATCGCGAGTATGATTTACATGGCTTGAAATGCCAGCTTGATTGTCTCTAATTTGGTTGAGAATTGCTCTATAAGCAATTACTACTTCTTGTGACCTAAGATCTGTTATGCGCGAATTTCATCGTGTGCCCCGAGACAAATAGTTTCGGTAGTTGAATGTTTGTGGTATGCTTGAACTTGTTTTCATGTTTAACTTTGGGGTTGTGTAAAAGATTGGTTAGTGTTGTTCGTATGCATTTTCGCGACTCGAATATGACTCATATTATTTCCAACTGAAGAGTTTAGTGTTGTTGTGCCTATTGAGAGGTCTTGAGACCTGAATTTGGATCATGGTAGTTTGATCCTCATATACTTGGTTTGGTTATTGTGAGGGGACTCGGGAGGCGAGTCTAGGTTTATGGTTTTGAGCATCGAGTGTTCACTCGGGATTGTGAGACAAGTAGTGGTGTCTGGGTATTCCATGTTGAGGTGATGACCTAGCATTGGTTTGAGATACGGTTTAGAATTCGGGACGAATTCTTTTAAAGGAAGGATGTAAGACCGATTCCGGTTAGCTTGAATGCGTGCAATGCTTCGCATTTCTTCTTTGGTTAATCATTGCTTGGTTCGTGAGAGAGTCTAGATGT
>CM028377.1:112186989-112232224 GCA_013146195.2 Codonopsis lanceolata | reverse complement strand
GCAGCTGGCTTTTCGTGAATCCTTATTCACGAAGCAATCATGACAAATCAAGGAGATGGAGGACAACCACAAGAACATAATTATGGGCCAATAAATAATCTACGGAGGGATCGAGAATTCGAGAATTACAACGTGCGGTGGAAGCTCTTCGACTAGGGATGCAAGCAATGCTTCGAGTGAATCCACCATCCGATGAAGAAAGAAGAGGGAGGAGTTAGGATTCGAACACGATGAAAATCGGTAATTGTAACTATTAAATGCACAAATGGGTAGTTAGGTAATTGTAACTATTAAATGGTGTTACGTTTAGGTATTTAGGTATTACGTTTAGGCATTATGTACTTTTTATAAGATGAAATCGGTGAGCTATACTTTTTTGAATTTTAAGGGTGGGGATCCATAGGAGACATGGTCTAATTAAAAACCTCTTTAATCGGTGCATTGCACCACATTCGAAAACCCACCATGAACGGAAGAGCATTTCCAAAAGAACCCAGTTGAACTTTCAACTTAGAAGTTAGAACCTTACCCAAATAACCTAACAAAAATTTAAATCATTTCCCCATGCAAAGTTTTCGTCCTTTCGGTTTATTAACTCATTCTCAAGTCTCAAACATCAATGTCGATCCCAAAGCCAATCTCATTTCTGCCCGCCTTTATCATCATCTTCTTCGTTTGTGTTTTTGTTTTTCATGTGATTTCTCTTTCGTTTCTAAAAGACCACACGACCCGTCAATACACAATCTTAATTTTCCTCAAACCCCTCTCCAACCCACCAATTTACAACTTGACCTCGACACCTCCTTGGCTGGTCATTGCACCAAAAATTACAACTTCACCTTACCACTACCACCATATCCCTTACGAAACCTCTCTCAGCGCTCCATTTCGGCGCTTTCTTCAATACCCATGACGGCCCTCCCGGTCGAGCAATACCAACAACTTCTGCGCTCTCTTGCAGAGAACCCCGTCAACAAAACTCACCATGGACGATGCCTGGTTGACTCAATCACTCTCCCCCCACCGCCGCTGGGGTCCACTCGGCCTCGTCCCGAGTTCATCTTATTACGCTAAAAACCTCCCTACTCAAAGGTTTTGCAAGGGTTTGATTTGGCTTTGTCTTTAGCACATGAAGGCTCCCTTGATCCCACGTAGGCTCGCGTCGGACGTCCAATCACCTTCCGTCACAAAACTATCAAGTTTTGGATGAAAGTATTTATTTGGAAAAAAAAAATTTAGGTTGAGGTTTTTCATACAAAAAAAACACATGGTTCAAAACAAAAAAATTAAATAGGTCAGGGTTTTTTTACAATTAACCCTTTTATAAATGAGCGTGCATGTGTGTGTGTGTGTGTATATATATATATATATCGCTCAGGCCAGTTTTGAACTTTTGGGGCCCAGTGCGCAAAAAAAAAAACACCCCTTAAAAAATATAAAAATAAGATTTTTAGACTAACAATATTTTTTTTGACTTTTCGTCATTCATAGTATGAAAATGTATAACACCTGTAAACGTAAAATAAAAATAAGTATTAAAAAAATATTGAAAACTATTATTCTCAATCGATTTAAACAATTTAAAACAAAAACGATATACTCCATCAATTATTATCTTTAATTTTTTTATTGACGATCGATATTTTCTTGGTAACATTTTTGTACTAAAAATTAAAGATAAAATAAAAAAGACAATCACTAATGAAATTAAGAACTAAACCAGCATAATCAATAAAAATGTGAGTCAACTAGCAAAAAATAAAATTTATTTTTGCTTGAAATATTGATAGACATACCCAATGATAATTATAATTGCACATATATTTTTGTTTAAGCAATTTTAAATATTTTATGACTTGGATAAAAAAATTGATAGTCAATTAAATTTTTTTATAAGTAAATTTAGCGGACATAAAATAAATGTTGGATTACTCTGGTGGAGTCGTAGATAAACTCTCTATAATATGAGAGAAACGCCTTATCCATTGGATCACAAAATAATTACGATAGTTTATATATATATATATATATATATATATATATATATATATATATATATAATTATTAAAATTTAATAATTAAGCTACTTGGGAGATGGATGGAAGGCTTTGTTGGGAAGCTAGGAATTACAAAGCAACAAGCGAAGCGGTGGCAGGAAATTAGCTGCCCAAAAAAGAGTGGACCCAAAATGAAATATATAAAAAAGGAAAAATTGTGGGGTTGGCTTATTTTTTAAAGTATTAAATCGTTTCAGTCTTATGTTTTTTTTAATATGAAAAATATATTTTTGAGGGTAAAAAGACTGTGATATCCTTAATGAGCATCATTGTGCGATTTTTTTGCAATGCCGATTCATCGGTTAATTACCTAGTTTATTTGTGAACCGCGATACATCAATGTTTGAACCGCGATTCATTAGTTTAATTGACTAGTCTATTTTTGCACCGCGATACATCAATGTTTGCAACGTGATACATTAATCTAATATTTTTGTACCGTGATACAAAATCATTAAAAACTAAATCACGTAATCTACCTTATTCTTCCATCTCATCCGTCGTAAACCATCTTCTTCCTCCTTCTCCTCCACCTTCGTCTCTACCGAAAAAAATCACAACCCAGCATAAATCTATTACAGTTTCGTATTTTATAAATAAAAAAAATTATTTACCTCGTTGAATTGTCGTCTATCCACTACATTATTAGTTACTGTATTAAATATTTGAACAAATATACCTTTAATTACTTGCTCAGATTAAGTTGACTAATAAATTTACTATTTCAATGACCTTAATTCTAACATTATTTTTTTAGTTCAAAACATCAACGTACAATTAGACTATTTTTATTAGTATTAAAAATATTTTGGGCGGATTAGGCGCCAGCAATTAGGAAGAAGGGTGACGACTTTGCCACGAAAGATCTCCGGCGATTTCAATGGCGTTTACACAAGATACCCAGTTGTGCTCTGCTGCAGAGGCTATTCTTGATAACGATGGATGTATGGTGCGTGTGTGTGTAAAAAAACAATCTGATAAAATTATTGAATTGACAATTAACCCCTTTTACTCTTAAAAAAGTCAGCCATAAGAAACTTATTAGTAAAAGTAATTTAGTCATAATGTAAAAAAGTGGACGGAAAATGTAACGGTAACAGTGAGAGGGGGAAATTGATAAAAAAAAAAACGAATTAAAGGACCACATGAATATGTTTTAGAACCCGAGAACTAAACTAATATTTTCACATGAATACATTGACCAAAATATTAGTTAATTCTTTTTATCATTTTTCGTATTTATAGATTTTGCAGGGTACATGTTGTTGTTCGTTTTTTTTGGCTTTTCTTTGAAGGGTCAGGCTAACCACACCAAGATGTACTCTCTAAACCCCAAGTTAAAAAATTACAAAAATATCAGATACCCTTCTACTAAATACACCTCAATAATTTCTTTCTACACCCACTACTTAATTATAATAATGTCATTATATAAAATGTGAATATATTCTACTTACATCCAAATATTCTAATTACACCCTCACTAAATTTTATACATTTGAATCTCTTTACTCCATTTTCATTTTGTTTTACTTTCTCTCCTCTATCAAATTTCATACAAAAAATTTCTTTTAAATTCAAACCCTAAACATCACATAGTTGAAAAAATCTCATACATGGAGCCTAAATAAATTATGTATACAAATAATATAAGTATAACTTCCACTTTCCTCGATTAAAATTTCATTTTTTACCGATTTTTTTGAATTTTTTGAACTGTTGTTTGTCTGTTTTGTGCGGCTCTGGTGTGTTACACATTGCTCCTACTGCGCACCACATGTCTGCCGCATAGTCCTCTTGCCGTGCACCACATGGCTGTCGCACAGTCCTTTTGTCGTGCACCACAAGTCTGCCGCACACACCTCTTTCTGTGCACCAATCCATGGCTGCACACACCTCCTTCTATGCACCAAACCAGGTCGCACAACTCATTTTCAAATATAACGTAATACAAAATATGGGCCAAACACTAATACAAAATCTGGTGCTCCCTCACCCCCTTCGAAGAATCCTCAACCTTGTCCTCCATTAGCCTAATTTGAGTTTATATTTAATTTTTATTTTCTATGCTATGGAATCACGTGTTTGCTTTTCACCAAATGTTTATGTTTATGTTTAATTTTTATTTTCTATGCTATGGAATCACATTCCTCCTACTATGTACCAAATGTTTAATATTTTCGAAATCGCGTGTTTGCTGGGTTGCCGAGGGTGATTGGGTGTTAATTGAGTGGATTGAAGTTAGTTGATGAATTAAATGAGTGGGGTGTAGATAGAATTGTGGTGTAGAATATGATGAGTGAGGTAGGAAATTTTAAAGGGTAAATAGGAAGTTAAGTTGGGGTGTAAAAAGTAAAGTTAGAAAATTAGTTAAATAAGTAAAGTGTAGATATAATTGGGGTGTAGAGAGTAGATGTTGGTGTGTGGTTAGCCTATAGCTCTTTATTGAATGCTTAATCAATTAAGCTTATGACTGAAGTGATATTGGATAAACAGAAAATTAATATAATTAGGACATTTTTTATTTACCAAATTTTAATAAAATTTGTAATATATTAATTACTTCATCCGTCCCTAAATTATCGTCCTCATTTTCTTTTTCGTCCGTCCTAAAATAATTGTCCAGTTTGAAACTTACCTTTTTAGAACATTACTTTTACCACTTTACCCTTACTTTTTCACTATACTTTAATTATGTGACACATCCACATGAGCTTTAAAGGAAACTACACATTAAACCAATATAAATAATCAAGTCAATTGTTTTTTCTTAAACTATGCACTGAGTCAACTAGAACGATTATTTAGGGACAAAGGGAATATTAAGCTTAGGACTACATTATCTTGCATCAATTATATTATTTTTATAATAATAGAGTATCATGGAAAGTGGAATTGATTAAACGTATACCACAGAAAAATATAAAAATAATATAAGAATAACTACCTTATTTGTTGAGAATTGAAAAACATTTTGGAAATCTTGTCTTTTTATTGAGAATTTAAAAGTAATTTGAAAATAAAACATATACTCTACTTCAAATGATAAGTATAAAAAGGGTAATTATGTCCAAGATGTGATTATTTGATACTATAACAAATGATATAGAGGATAAGAGAATCACTAATGCAACATTGACTTTGATCTTTTGTGACCGTTGGTAATTAACATTTTCAATCATACGTGACAATGTTTGTCTTTTCATTCACATTCAATCAAAACGGACCTTTCAAATACAAATATAGATTTGATCTTATGTAACATGCATCACGCCACTAAAATGAAATTTGATAGAAAAAGAAAGAAAAGAAAATGGAACAATCAATAAAAATTGTTTTTAAAAGAAAAAATGTTTTTTTTCTTTATAAAAATGTATAAATCTTAGGTAGCATCAAATTTCCTTCACGTCTACATTAACATTTGTGATCATCTAAACAAAAGATGTAGTGGGAATAGTCTTGCTTATGATACCACATGCATAGGAGTTTTAGAAAAATTATAATATACCATTATTTACAATACAATTATTTATGAACAAAATGTAGATTAATATTTGTAAAATTTTAAAAAAGACAATCTTACTGTATTTTCTATAAAGTAGATCATATTTACCCAATTCAACACACGTGTTGATGAGTGAATTGTAAGAGGGCGCCGCCTCTACTCGTAAATTAAGATTCGTGGTACAATTTTAGAGTATGACCTGCTCATTGATATTTTAGGTGATGGTGGTAAGTCGAGTACATTACTAGTTGTGTATCCTACGCATCGTTGATCTGATCTGATGTGTAGAAAATGTAGGTGGGATATTCCAGCTTAAAGGTGTTTGTAAAGAAAATAAATTGTTTTTGGATCTATATTACAACATAACTCATTTTATACTGACGAGAATTGACTAAAACTAACTAGTGAATTAGATTTAATTAATCTTTTAACAATATTTATCTGAATATGCTACAAGCTTGCATCTATTACTTTCTGTCCAAAATGAATACCAATGAGGGACACTTTTAACCCTAAGGGTGACCCAGTAGAGTTGAGACTTTGCAAAATATGAGGTATCAGGTTCGATCTATTCCCATGCCTCCTAAGGAGAAAGCCGAAAAAAATGAGTAACACTTTTAACAATATTTTATTACAATACAAAGCTTAGAAATCATAATTGTTTTCACACTACTAGAAAATCGGTAATCAGTGACGGAAATTTCCGTCACTAAAAGCATATTTCCGTCACTAATTTGACATCAGCTACGGAATAGGTCCGTCAACGCTCCGTCACTGATCCGTTGTCGTGATTACGGGTCGATTTCATTAAGCTAATCGGTGACGGAAAAAAGAATCCGATCGGTGGCCGGAGATTCCGTCACTTTATTCCGTCAGTAAATGTCCTCCGTCACTAATTTGCTACGGAAGTTCCGTCGCTAAAAGAATTTAAAATATATATGGAATATTGTATAGAGACGGAAAATCCGTCACTAATAAAAGTCCTTCCGTCACTAATTAGAGAGGAACGTTAAATCGGCGATATATGTCCCTCCGTCACTAATTAGTGACGGAATCTCCGTCGCTGAATAAATTTAAAATATTTATAGAATATTTTGTAGAGACGGAATATCCGTCACTGATAAATGTTCCTCCGTCACTAATCAGAGACAAAACTTCCGTCTCTGATAAATGTTCATCCGTCACTAATTCATGACAGAGTCTCCGTCACAGAATTTTTTTAAATATACCCAAACAATTATGTAGTGACAAAAACTCCGTCTCTGAATTCCGTCACTAAATTAAAAAAAATTAAAATATTAAAAAAAAATTTCATATTCTAAAATTTTAATATTTTTGTACCTAATACATAAAAATAACAAGTAATATAACTAATATCAAATCAAAGCAACCAACAAATATATATCCTAAACAATTCCATCGCTAGTAAAATGGTAGGTAAAGTTTTCATTGACATAACTTCAAAGAGAAGTGAAGCGTAAAATGAAGGATACCAATTACATTTATCTCGAAACAACGATAACTTCGGATCCATGACCAAAACCAGATTACACAGGCTATAAACCCTAATATAACCAATAATATACACATACCAAATCCCACTAGACTCAATTTCAAGCACGCTCACCCCTAATTCTCCATGCCAGCTGAATATCCTTAGGTATAATTGTCACGCGCTTGGAATGAATTGCGCACAAGTTAGTATCCTCAAAGAGCCCGATGAGGTAAGCAGCTTCTGGGGCGGCAGAGAGGTGCAGCGAAGATCCGTCTTGAAATCTGGGCAATTTCGCGAGCAGGCGGAAGGAAGCTTGCGAATCAGGAGCTCGGTGGATTTCTGGTACTTGCGGATTTCACGTAAGCCGACAGTGCCTGGGCAGAAACAATGAGGCTTCTTCACTCCGCTGGTAGCCGGAGCGGACTTGCGGGCGGCTTTGGTAGCGAGTTGCTTCCTTGGGCTTTGCCGCCGGTGGACTTGCAGGCTGTTTGCTTGGTGCGAGCCATTTGGGGATGAATATGTGATTGTGCAAAAGAGAGAGTTGTTCTGCGAGTGTGGAATTTTTGGGGCGGGTTTAAGCCTTAAGGATGTATTTGTAGGGAGAATTTTGAAATTTGGGGCGGGTGGATGTGTTGATTTGACGCGGATCAGTGACATGGCTAGTTTTTTTGGTTGTGGATGCAGGATTCTGAATTTCTAATTAGATGATAGCCGTTGATCTTTGAGCTTCATAGTTTTTGGTATCATGGTATGGACGGTTGTGGTTGATGCTGAACAAAAGGTGGATCAATGACCTGGCTCATATGTTTAGATATACAATCAACTTTTCAAAAGGTTTATACTTCCTACCACCTCATCGTTTATAAATATTTTCTCTATAAACATATTTTTAATATACACAAACTCATAAAAGTTTTATAAAATAAACCCACAACTAAATATTTTATTCTTTGTTAATATAGATTTATTTTTAAAAATAAATATATCGTTTTAAAACATAAAAAGTATAGAAAAATATAATCTTTTCAAAAAAATTATTCATATATTTTAAAATTTTATCTTTGAAAAAACCTTTTTTATTCATAAATATTTATTAGTAATTCAAAATACCGATTCAACAATATAGACTTTATTGAACTAAATCAATATAAAATCATACGCATTATAATTAAAGTTGCATAATAAAATAGGAAAACATATTAATCCTAACTCAATGGGTCGGCCCAGTCCATTCAATATTTTGACAAGCCAGACGTCAAATATTGACGATCGAAAAAAAGTCGGGTATTTTTTGCCCAAACCCACAAGCCCGTGGGTTTACCGAGCTCGTATAAAAAAAGACTGGGCTTTTTCAATCTGGCCTAGCCCGTCATTTAAAAAAACATTTTTTAGTATATATTTAATACATAATTATAAGTCATTATTTATTATAGTTTATATTCCATTTTAGCTATTGATTTTTATTTTCTTTCATAATATAAAGACTCTCATTTCTCTTTAATTGCAACAGTAAATTAATAATATTTATTTCTTTTTACTTTCTTATAAAATTAGATGCACAAGAAGTAGAGGAGATACAATAGTCAATGAAAGTTTTTAATGTTGTTAATCTTGATAGGTGACGTTTGAGTCTTACTGCTACTCTGCTAGACTGCTAATGTTTTTTTTTTCATTCAAAAGTTGTATGTTAAACTTGTATGTTTTTTTAACATGTTTTTTTAAAACCCAAAACTTGTTTTTTTTTAATTTAAACCTAATTCAAATCAAATTAAATTTTAAATTTTAAATTAGATAATTTAAATTTAATAAAAAACAAAAAAATAAATTTTAGTTAATTTAAATTTAATTAAAAAAACAAAAAAATTAAATTACGTAAAGGGCATTTTGGTTAAAAAAAATTAAAAAGTGTTGTATTAAGGATTTTATAGGTGTTGTATTAAGTACATATGTTAATAATTTGTATATGAAATTGTGGGCGGAACAAAGCAGGGGACAAAAATTAAATTGCTTAAGTTAATTACGATAACGGTTAAAAGAAAAAAATTCAAATTACAAAACTTACGTTTTTTTAATTTTTTTAATTTTAAATTACGGTCGGAAAAAATTTAATTGATTAAGTTAATTACGATAACAATTAAAAAGAAAAAAATGCAAATACAACTTTTCTCAACCATAAAACTGTAAAAACTGTAAATCCATAAAATATTAACTGTAAAATCGTAATATCTCAGTAAAAGAGTAACTAATTTTCGCAAATTTAATATATATATATATATATATATATATATATATATATATATATATATATATATATATATATATATATTTTTGAAACATGATACTTGATTTTTTTAGATTATGATTAGCCATATGTCATTATCTAAATGTTACTTCTGTAAAAATATTTTACATCGCCAATGAATGAAATTTTAATTAAAAAAAATCTTTTCCAAATCTCTAATATATTTCATTCATCCCAAAATTATTATCCTCACAGTCCACACGATTAAGGAATTTCCAAATTATGGTACTTTCAAAAATACTAATGATATAAAGGTACCAAGGTGGACCAAACTGACCAGACAAGTGGTTGGGTTACAGTGGGATCTAAGAAAAATGTTGAGTCAAGTGGTGGCTGGGAGCAGGTGATAGACAAAATACAGAATGTGGGTGCTGGTACATAAAAACTAGTATCAAGTGGGTGGTCAAAGGAAGAACTTTCTAGATCCACTGGTTGGGGAGGAACTAAATCTGCGAAAGATATTGATCAGCCTGGGTCAAGTACTTCTTGGGGGAAGAAAACCCGGAG
This sequence comes from Codonopsis lanceolata, assembly GCA_013146195.2. Lineage (NCBI taxonomy): Eukaryota > Viridiplantae > Streptophyta > Magnoliopsida > Asterales > Campanulaceae > Codonopsis > Codonopsis lanceolata. The sequence goes on along the minus strand of CM028377.1, from coordinate 112,222,358 downwards.
GAACTAAATCTGCGAAAGATAATAATCTGCAAAAATTATTATCCTCACCAGTCACACAGATTAAGGAATTTCCAAATTATGGTACTTTCAAAAATACTAATGATATAAAGGTACCAAGGTGGACCAAACTGATCAGACGAGTGGTTGGGTTACAGTGGGATCTAAGAAAAATGTTGAGTCCAGTGGTGGCTGGGAGCAGGTGATAGACAAAATACAGAATGTGGGAGCTGCTGGTACATAAAAACTAGTATCAAGTGGGTGGTCAAAGGAAGAACTTTCTAGATCCACTGGTTAGGGAGGAACTAAATCTGCGAAAGATATTGATCAGCCTGGGTCAAGTACTTCTTGGGGGAAGAAAACCCGGAGGCCCGAGGTTGAGACAAATGATTACGTTACGTTACTTTAAGTTACGTCATGTTACGTTACATTACATTAAGTTACGTTACGTTACGTTAAGTTAAGTTAAGTTACGTTATGTTACGTTAAGTTAAGTTACGTTACGTTACGTTACGTTAAATTAAGTTAAGTTACGTTACATTACATTACATTACGTTAAGTTAAGTTAAGTTAAGTTAAGTTAAGTTAAGTTAAGTTAAGTTACGTTACGTTACGTTAAGTTACGTTAAGTTAAGTTAAGTTACGTTACGTTACGTTAAGTTAAGTTACGTTACATTACGTTAAATTAAGTTAAGTTACGTTACGTTAAGTTAAGTTAAGTTAAGAAAAGTTAAGTTAAGTTAAGCTATGTTAAGTTACGTTACGTTAAGTTAAGTTACGTTACGTTACGTTAAATTAAGTTAAGTTACGTTACATTACGTTAAGTTAAGTTACGTTAAGTTAAGTTAAGTTAAGTTAAGTTAAGTTACGTTAAGTTAAGTTAAGTTAAGTTACGTTACGTTAAGTTAAGTTACGTTACGTTACATTAAATTAAGTTAAGTTACGTTACATTACGTTAAGTTAAGTTAAATTAAGTTAAGTTAATTTAATTTAAGTTAAGTTAAGTTAAGTTGAGCTAAGTTAAGTTAAGTTAAGTTACGTTACGTTAAGTTAAGTTAAGTTAAGTTAAGTTAAGTTAAGTTACGTTACGTTGCGTTAAGTTAAGTTACGTTACGTTACGTTAAATTAAGTTAAGTTACGTTACATTACGTTACGTTAAGTTAAGTTAAGTTAAGTTAAGTTAAGTTAAGTTAAGTTACGTTACATTACGTTAAGTTAAGTTACGTTACGTTACGTTAAATTAAGTTAAGTTACGTTACATTACATTATATTACGTTAAGTTAAGTTAAGTTAAGTTAAATTAAGTTACATTACATTACGTTAAGTTAAGATAAGTTAAGTTAAATTAAGTTGTAATGTGAATATTTTGATTTTTGTAATTATATTGATGCTAATCATTTTAATTATTGATATTATATTATTAAATTAACGTTTCAAATATTAATTTAATAATAAAATATCATTCTTAGAAATCGGAGCTAGAACCAGAGATGGCGGCTAGATTTGGTGCGGATTGGACACGGAGATGAAACCAGAGAAGATTGAATGAGGCCGGCGCTTGGGTTGCTTTACCAGATCTGGCTGGAAGCGGAGAAGGAAGAGAAGTGATGATGGAGCTGTCGTGCGTTGAGGCGGAGTATGGAGTGGGTGAGGTGTGTGAGATTAGGGTTTAGATAAAAAATCTTAGTTGTATTTATACTTAGGATTTTTGTTTTTGTTTTTTTAATTATCAGCTTATAAATACACACAATTTATATTGACTTTGTTTTACTTGAATTTAATTTATTAAATAGACAAAACAATTTTATTTGAATATTTTCTTAATTTATACTTTCAATTTATAGTCTTTATTTTTCTTTAATTTAATTTAATAAAAAAAAGTGTGAGCGCGTTCTATGCACGGATGTATAACTAGTTAAATATTATTATATTTTATAATATAATATTATTAAATTACTAAATCCAATTTATGCATCGTGATCTGGCAAAAGTGTTGAGTGATCAGACAAGGTGGACCGAACTGATCAGAGAAGTGATTGGGATACAGTGGGATCTAAGAAAAATGTTGAGTGAAGTGGTGGCTGGGAGCAAGTGATAGACAAAATGCATAATGTGGGTTGAGAATCGCAGTAGTGGATACGGTGGAGCTCGATTGGGTGAATGTCGAACTAGGGCAAAGGCTGCGTTGGAATTGGGTTGTCGCCGGCTTGGATGGTGGCGGACTGGGAAATCGGAGAAAGAAAGGTGCACCGCGGTGGCGCTAGTTGATGATGGAGCTCGGCTATGAAAGCTGAAGCGGGGTGGAGAAGCAGTGAGTGGGCTGGTGAAGGAGGCGGATTGGACGGATAGAGTTGAAGGAGCAGAGGAGGTGAATGGACATATGGAATACAATTATTTTTAAAAAATAATTTTAATTATTTAAAAAAAATTATAATTCAAAATTATTTTAAAAATCAAAAGATTAACTAAATGTATACCCATCCCATATATGCAAGTTCAATTAATGATAAAAATTCATTATTAATCAAATCTCACTATTATATTGTTTTTAATTTTTTTAAATAATATAATTTTTCAAAAAAAATTATTTTGATTGTTATAAAACCATTTTTCACTTAAAATATCCAAAATATCAACTAAATGATGAACTATAAATTGATAAAATATCATTCATTAAAATGATTATAATATTTTTCTACTAAAAAACAATTATAATTTATTTACCAAAAAAATTATTAATTTTTTATTATAGTGACGGAGAAAACCGTCAGCGATCGATGGCAGATTGTATTCGAGTCACTAATCGATAATGACGAATAAATCAATTAGTGACGGAATCTCCGTCACTAAATCAGCATGAAACAATTATAATTTATTTAACAAAAAATAATTAATTTTTTATAATAGCGACGGATAAAACCGTCACTGATCAGTGACGGTGTATTCCGTCACTAATCAGTGACGGAATAAATCAATTAGTGACGGAAATTCCGTCGCTAAATCTGGCACGAATTTTTAGAACGTTCAGCGACGGAAGAAAAAGGAATATTCTAAAAAGATGCTTATTTAGTGACGGAAATAGTGACGGATGAATTTCGTCACTAAAAAAACCCGCCAAAACAGTGACAAACTATCCAGTCTCTAAAGTGGGTTTTAAAATCAGCGATCGTGTGGATTCCAATCACTAATTTTAAAATCCTTGATTATCGATTTTCTAGTAGTGAGTAGGGCAAGCGGCAAATTGTACCTCATCGGCCTCGGAGGCCTCTCAGAACTAAATCTATTCGCTTCAACCATTACTCGCTTAATGATATCCCCTACATGAGGCGCTTGTTGCTCGTGGCCTTGCCGGAAGAACAACTAAGCCACCGGTCACACTCTCCTCAGCCAGGAATCTTCCTCATTTGGAAGAATCGAATATGTCGACCCACGGGATCACATCCCGCTTTTACTTCGGAGTGTTGGCACGAATCGACTCCTCGTCGCACTTTCAGCTGTCGAAGGAGACTTTTGTTGCTAAGCGGCAGTCGTTCCTCCACCATGGGCGAAAGCTTCACGGTCATTCTCGGACACATCAGACATCTACAAAGAGATCGAGGAAAATGGCTATCGAGCTGTCATCAGGGTAACTATCAAAAAAAGAAAGGAAAATCCTAAGTGTGGGTCGGCGGAGGATTCTATTCGCCTAACGAGCGGGATTATGGTTTCTACTCCTCGATCTCTACTAGGGCGTTTTTCTCACTAAAACCCTAACAAAAATCATCTGAGAGATGAAGGAAAGAAAACTAGAAAACATCAAGAACACAAGCGAAAGGGGGAAGCTTCTTGTTATTTAACAGCAGTAGATCTTCAAATGTCAGATCGGGTGATGTGAATCTTTAGCGGCCGACCGGAATAGATGCAGGAAGCAAGGAAGAGACTCAGCCCAAGTGCGAAGAAAAGCACGACAATGGCGGCAATGGAAGCTGCTGAGAAAATTCTCTCTCTAGCGGTTTGCAAATCTCAAAGCGATAAAAGAGAAGAAAGGAAGGAGAGGGCGCTTTATATAGGCCGATCTCGAAAATTTTCGGGAAAAAGGCTCGGCTTGAAGCGGCCTCTAAATGGGCGGCCATCATCACGAGGCACGTCGCATTAAATGCGCGCTTAGGTGTCCGTGCCTCGCCGCCGCTGCCCCCAACCTCACGGCTCACGCCTTTTCCAACCAGCGCGGCACGCCTTCAACAAGAGGCTTCCTTAATACGCTTCAACTTTTCCCCGATGGATTCTTCGTCTTCTTGAAAATTCACAGTGATGAAGCCCAGCGAACATCATAAAAGGAATACGCTCCTCGCTCAGAGCATGAATGCTCGCCGAGCGAAGAAGCTAGGGGCCAGCGATATGCCGGCCCAAGGTCACGAGCACAAGCACGAGTTAGCATCACGTGCCAATCACGAGCACAATGCCTGGGGGCCCATAGCCCGGCGAGCAAAATGATAAAGCCGGCGAAGCAGAAGCGGCCTAACCCTCACTCAAACACAGGCGGGCAAAGGCCTTGCACGCCCGCCGGGCCATGATCGAATCATACATGCTTAGCAAAGGAATCGGACTTACTTTGCACAGTCGAGCATCGGCCTTGCACGCCCCTCGCCCGACCGGGGGCCAATCTCAGAACCAATGAGTTCGAGGGATCAATACAAAGCGAAACCCGGACAGAGCCTTGCTCGCCCGATCACACATCAAGCATGAGACGCTGGTAGCTTGCTTTCCACGGCAAGTCAAAGGTTTCCATGTTTAGGCGGAATACTTGCCTTATCGACTCCATCCTATAATTACGCGGTCAACCTCCTGTTTCGCCTAGGATCAAGGGATTTCCTCCTTGATTATCCCGGCAGTTATGGAAACTGAATCCTAGACGGATTCAATCACCTTGGGGGCCTATAAATACCCCTCCATAATCATCAACAAGGTACACACACTTTCTTGAGCCTCGTTACTCTGTCAATTCGTCTTTTGACAATCACTCGATACTTACTCTCACGCCGGAGGGGTTTCGCGAGGCCTTGCCTTGCACTTCCACTCAGGTGTTCTTGTGATCTTAACAGGCTCAAGGAGGACGATTACAAGCCCAGATATCCTACCCATCTCAAGGACGGCCCAAGCTGTGCATTTTTGCCACATCATTGTCTAATCACATCTGTTAGTTTTGTGTGTTGTTGCCAATTAGCACGTTGTCGTGTCCATGATTTGCTCAATTTGCAGATTTGACCTCAATACCTCAGTCCATGTAAATGGGAATTCATCTTTGTCTTTAGTGTCAGTGATGGTGATAAAATTGAATTGCTGACAATGAGTTGTGTGGGCGATAGTAGGGATCGGCCAACTATGAAGAGAGTTGTTGAGGATCTGTTGAAGCTGAATGCTGCGCAGCTGGTGGGAATTAATATGCTTTAGAAGGAAACGTTTCAGTTATCACGGTTGGGTAATTTATGTAGGGCAGGGTTTGTTAGTTGAAATACTCAAACAACCGTTGTATTATTTACAAGACATGCTACATGCTACGACAGTTGTCATTATGTCGTTTTCACTGTTGTATGTTAAATTATCAACGTGGGCAACAATATCATGGAAAATAGTTCATATTTTGTCTGGGAGAAGGTATTGTGAATGATGTGTGTGAAAATAGTTGTACTCTCCCGTAGGCACATTGATATATTCCTCTCAGAAATGGGGAAATTGTCGCAGTAATAGAATTACTTATCATTTTTAGAGATTGTTGGTTTTAAGAATACAGTGATGATATGATATCCCATGAAGTGGAATTTAACCTTAAAACTTGAGTCATCATACCATTGTAATAAATTCTGATTTCAGGGGAGTCACCCCCATTTCAGTTCCAAATGAGTGTCACGTTTTGTTCAATCATAAAAGTGAAGTGGATGACTGATTTTTATGTATCAACTTGACCGAATTATAAACTCGAGTTCGATCCGGATCCGAATAAACTATTTGAATAATTGCTTTACATGAACAAAGTATCTACATTAAATGTCAATGAAGATAGTAGGAAGCTTTTGAGAAATGAGTCAACTTTCATAGTCAAAAGGAATCAAATGGGAATAACAACAAAAAACAAAATCAAACTAAAACATGCTTAGTATGCTGCACCATTTTCTTGTGGCAGTGGAGTGGTCGTAAGAAAGCTAATGAAAAATGGAATTTTTTTATAAGAGAGTACAACAGCTCTATTGGATGGGTAAGCTTTTGGTTTGACCGTGATAGATAAATACACTATAGTTATAGTGGTAAAGAATCCATATTATTTTAAGATATTTCACTTTAACAATCTATTTTTAAAATATTATTTCATCCGTTCGGGATAAATGTTTTTAATGGACAAAACACAAGGATTAAAAAAATATAATTATTGATGAGTTGTAAAATATGTTGTGACAATAATACTCATTACACATCCTCTATTTCTAAGATGTGTAATAATGATAATATTAAATGAAGTGATATATTAGGAAGAATGATAGAAAATTTGTACACAAAAAGTCTTTAGTAACATTAGTTGGGAGTTGGGACATCCCAAAATAGAAAATAGGAATATTTATCCGTGACGGAGGGAGTATGTTTATCATCACTATAACATTTCAACTTTACCATCCACATTTGATAATAACATATTGGTTATGTTCAAACATTTTTGTAATTATGATCAATTATAATGCTAGTTATATACTCTCTCCGTTCCAGGCAAAGTGTCCTCATTTGAAAGTAAATTTTTTTTAAAGAAAATGACACTTTTAGTAGCCCATCAGTAATAAAGTGATACTTTTATATCTTAAATTTTGAAAGTTGATTATTTAAGTGAAACATTTTAAAATGAAATAATGAACTCTTCCACCGAAAGAAAAGGAATGTCCCTTAATAATTAGATTTTTCAAACATGAAATCTTTGAATGGAACGAATGGGATAACCAATAGTCTTAAAAATGGTTATAGAATATAGACCGTATAACTTCAATTCTAGTTTGATTAGTCCCGTCTAGTCTATATCATATAATTCCACCTTTTCACAAGGCAAACCGCACCTTCGGGCCACTGTACTTTCCCAAAAATTGCAATTAGGCCACTGAGACGTCAACATTTTCGGGATGGCCACTGTATCAGACTTATCTTGCATGGTAACCCATTTTTTGAAGGATGTTACCTTTTGACGTTATCTTCGAGTGAAATACCCTTTTTACCCCTTAAAATGGACAATAATGTCCTTGTATATATATTTAAGTTGGAAGGAACGGGAGTCAACTATCGATCAATTGGCGAAAAAAAATCCCCAAATGTTAAGGTTTGCGATTTGAGCGATTTGAGGCGAAATTGGGAATCACAACCATCTTCGTTCCTGTATCACTGAATCAACAAGTAAGCATTAAGCAACAACGAAGGATTCTGGATTTCATTTCTGTTTATAGCATTGAATCGAAGCTACGAGGTAAATACGAGTCGTTGTCTTTTTATGTCCATAGCTTCTGTGTTAGGGTTTTGTATTTAGTAGTTTACGTGGTCGAATGTCTGTTGTATTGGTTGTTAAATGGTAAAGTATGAATTTTGTATCACTATTATATAGTTAGGGTGTCAATTTTATATTACTGTTGGGGTTTCAATGTCTGTGGGGTTTCAATGTTTGTGGTAAACATGAGTCAGAATTTGTGGTTTCTTTAAAATATCATACATTTTGGGACCACAACAGGGCTTTAAAATATTGTGTTGTTATTTAATAATGTAGTAGGCATGCATCTGCAATATGGTTTTAAAGTGTTATTGGTTTTGCCTACTTTATGTGGTCCATTGTCTTGATAGTATGCCATTGTTTATATTTATGCAGAATGGGCAAGTATCATGAAATTGGAATATTTTTGCTACATGGGGGGACATTTCGTAGGGTTGATAACAAACTGAAGTATATATGGGGGGATTCTAGAATTTATCCCAGAAGTTGATGTTGATACTTTAAATTATTTTAAAGTAGAGAAGTATGTTAAATCTAATTTGAAGTATGGAAGTGTGAAGCAATAATGGTATAGGTTGCCTTCTAAAAGTATTGATTGTGGACTGTCAAAAATAGATACTAATGCGGGAGTTTTAAGAATGGTGGAAGAAAGTAAGTGTGTGGGGTTTATATATATGTATGTTGAGCATGGTATTGAGGAACCTGTGTTTGTAGATGGCAATATTAAGGAACCTGTGGGTGTAGATGACAATGTTGAGGAACCTGTGGTTGTAGATGACGATGATCATGACACTGATATGAGTTGGCTTGAAGATGAATTTAGTGTACCTGAAAATAAGGAACCTGAGGAAACAAACAGGCAACCTGAGTCTGAAAATAGGCAACTTGAACCAGATATCCTTGAATGTACTCAACCAGAATTTACTCAACCTAGTCAACATGAACCTAAACATGAGCCTTTCTTTTCTGAACCTGAACTTGAATATGAGCCTTTCTTTTCTGAACCAGAACCAGAACCTGAACCTGAACATAAACCTGAACATGAACTTGAACCTGAACATGAGCCTTTCTTTCCTGAACTTGAACATGAGCCTAGTCAACATGACCCTGACATGACACAAGTGGATATTGCATCTGTATATCCATATGAGGTTGAAGATGAAGGATGTCATATGGAACCATGTTTAAGTGAAGATGATTTGATTGATAGTGATGAAGAGCTTGTGCAAGTCAGGGTTGCTAAGTTGAATGTTAGGAAAAGAAAGAAGGACATAGAGATTGATCCTGCCCCTGCCTCTGACCCTGCCCATACATCTGATCCTGCCCCTGCCTCTAACCCTGCCCATACATCTGACCCTACACCTGCTAATGAGATTGATCATGGCGGGGATTCAATGACTGAAGATACTTCATCTGATAGTGATTACTGTGATGAGGAGGATGACAAAATATTTCATGGAGAAGTTGACACCATTCTGAGAAGGAAGAATGGTGTCAAATATCCTATTTTAAATGTTCTCACAGATATGAAACATGTGCATTTAAAAATTGGGCTTCAATTTGAAACAAAGGAAATATTTAAGCAATCAGTCATCAAGTATGGATTGGACAAAAGATATGACATTAAATGGATCAGAAATGAGATGTTTAGGATGTCTGGTGTTTGCATGAACTCAGTTGCATGTCCTTGGAGAATTTGGGCTGGATTAAATCAAAAAATGTTTTGGTAAATTACTTCTTTTAATCCTGAACATAAATGTGGGATGGCATTTAAGAATATGCATCTAAGTTCTTCTTTTTTGGCAAAGCACTATTTTGACACCTTTAGAAGAAACCTTGGTTACAAGTTAAAAGATATGAAAACTGATGTGTTGAAGGACTTTGAGGTAGAATTGAGTGACTGCATGGTTAGTAGGGAAAGAAAAAAGCATTGCAATACCTAGATGACTCACTGACTGAACATTACGCAAAGCTGTGGAGTTATAAAGATGAGTTAGAGAATAGGAATCCAGGTTGTACAATCATTATTGAGCATATCAGCCCTATCCCAGACAAGGGTCCTTTTTTAGGAGAATGTATGTGCGTTTTGATAAAGTGAAGACAACTTTTATGGAGAATTGTAGACTAATGTTGGGGATTGATGGAGCATTTTTGAAAGGAATACAGAAGGGAGAGTTGTTGTCTGCAGTTGCCAAGGATGCAAATAATCAGATGTACCCTGTTGCTTGGGCTGTAGTGCAGGTGGAAAACAAGGAAAACTTGACATGGTTTCTTAAGCATTTGATAGAGGACCTTGATATGAGAGATGGATTTGAATGGACAATCATTACTGATCAACAAAAGGTAATATATTTGTTATTTCTATTGTTTTACTTAATTTCCTTTTGATGACATTTATTAATTGCTTGCATATTGTATGCTTTGTAGGGTTTGTTACCAGCTATTGCTAGCTTATTGCCTAATGTTGAGCACAGAATGTGTGCTAGGCATATTTACAGCAACTGGAGGAAAAAGTACAAGGGAGGGGAATATAGAAGATGTTTTTGGAGTATTGCAATGGCCTGCACAAGGGAAAAATTCAAAGCAGAGTTTGAGATACTGAAGAATTTAGACAAAGAAGCAGCTGAGGATCTTGTGAAAATAGATCCTATCCATTGGTCAAAGGCTTGGTTTGAGACACATTCAAAAGTGGATAATGTGGAGAACAATATTGTAGAAGCATTCAATGGGAGCATTTTAGCTGCAAGGATTAGACGATTGATCTATATGCTTGAGGAGATCAGATTGGCAATGATGGTGAGGATTTAGAAGAGAAAAGACTGGATATCAAAGTACTCACATAATATTTGCCCAAGGATAAGGAAGAAGATGAAGAAAAACAAGGAAGATGTTAAACTGTGGTGTGGTTTACAATAGTGGTGATCAATTTGAAGTGAAGTATGTGAAGGATGCCTTTGGTGTTAACACTACAGCTAGGACTTGTCATTGTAGAGAATGGGACTTAAGTGGTATTCCCTGCACTCATGCCATGGCTGCCATTTACAAGATTGGAGGAGATCCAGAAGACTATGTCTCCAACTGGTACAAGAAAGAGACATTTGTTAGTACCTACTCTTATCTGCTAAATCCAATCACTGGTGAGCATCAATGGCCACCATCAAAACAGCAGCCTCTCCTACCACCACCAAACAAAAAGATGCCTGGGAGACCTAAGAAATGTAGGGTTAAAGATCCTAATGAGGAAAAAAATACAGAAAGATCCAAACAGCCTGAGTAGAAAAGGGAAGTCAATGACTTGTAGTTTTTGCAAAGCAACATGACATAATTTTAGATCTTGCAAACAGGCTAAGGGGGCTAAGGAAAGAGGGGAAGTTAATGTTGTTCCTAAAAGGGTGAAAAGGAAGGCACCAGCTCCAGTTGAACCAAAGCCTCTAAAAGTGTACAAGAAAACCAGAAACAAAGGAGTTAGCAAATCTAAGAAAGCAGTGGGTTGATATGTTTGTAGTTTGTAGGTTATGACTTAGTTATAATGACTTGGTACTTTGTAAAGAAACTGTGGCACCCTGGACATTCATTGCTTGCCTTCATGCATTCATATCGTTTGTGAGCATGTTTACTTAGTCTAAATATGTTTTAGAATCATTTATAAGTCATTCATAATACTCCTAATATGCTTAGAATCTCATTTGCATGTTTGTTGAATAGTTGGTAATTGAATCACTTGTTTAGTTCTCATTCTTTCCCTCCTTTATTTGGATTGTTCGGGTGTTGTTTGAGAGTGTTTGGGGTGAGTTTTAGACTAACTTTGATTGAGGTTTAAAGCCTCATTGATTTGGCTAAGTGTTTGGGGGTCTTTTAGGTTGTTTTTCAAGCCATTTTAGGTCTGTCGGGCTTGCGGCGGCAAGGTGAAATGGCCTTGCCTTCGCAAGGTAACCAGAAAATTGGATGTTGAGCAATCTGCTAGCATGCGGTCGCATGCTTATAGGGCCATGTGGCCGCATGGTCCTCCAAGGCTGGTTGCTCTGTTTTGGCTGTTTAACGAATTTGTGCCTTCAAACCCCATCCAAACCCTTCCTAAACCTCACCTAAACCTCCCTAATCCTCATTACTTATAACCTAACATTATTAACTTGTTTTAAGTGTGATTTAGTGAGTGCATTAGGGGATTAAATGAGCCCAAATCAGATTTTAAAAGGAACCACATGATAGTGACACATGTCCCACTAAGTTTTCTAACCAAGAAACACTTCAAATCAGATGTTTGACCTCATTTTCCCTCCCTCACTCTCCAAAAACGGGATTCTTCTTCTCCAAAGCTCCTCCATGAGTTCTTGAAGCTTCTCCCTTGGTCCTCCATGATTCCTTCCCCCATTGCTCAAGCCACCTCCATAGAAGTGAAGAGCTTGAAGAGTAGAGCATTTCCAACCGATTAATCTTCTCATTTGGTTTCTTGTGTGTAGTTTACATGTAAGTTACTCTTCTTCCTCTTTGTTTTAGTACTCATTGATCCTAAGGAAACAAAACCTATGATTTTTGAGGTCAATGAGTACACATGCTTGCTTTATATGCCTTCATCTTGTGATTTGGTAATGTGAACTTAGTAGGAGCATGTCTAGGATGATTTTATGATTATGAAAGATTGTTATACCCTCTCATCTTGTATATTTAGGATTATGAACATGCTAGAAGCATTCTTTATATGTGTTGCTTGAAATGGTGCTATGTGAAAGTATCAAATTAGGGCTTACTTGGTATGTTGTTATGTTAAAATGTGTTATAGCCTTTAATTGGAATATATGTTGTTTATGGACTACATTGTAGTGCCATGGATAGTTTATAACTTAAATGGACTTAGTAATGAACCTAGGATGGTTTATGAAGCACATACCTTCTATTCTTTAAAATTTGGAATGTTTAGTAAAGACTCAACGGAGTCGACTCTAGGGAAGTTGGAACATGTTGAACACTACCTTTAATCCCTACGAGGTTTGGACATCGTTTGGTCGGGTTTACCCAATCATAAGTTGAGCCTATTTATGTAAAATCAAGTTTATTGTGATTGTTTGGTTTTGAGCAATTATTTGCCTTGACATGATTTATGGTAGAGATTAATACCCTACTTGGTCGGTCGAGTTCTCTCTTGTCAAATTCGATCCTTATGTGGTCTTGACGAGTAAATATCTACTTGGGCATTGCATTAAGTCCAGCTGGCACTACTTGGTTTGATTTTTATGTCAGGGTAGAACGATGCATCGCCTTCACGAATTGTGAGATTCGTGCTCGCTATGGATCGCCGTACCTGGGACCTCACACACACCTCCACTGTAGGCCGTAGTGGGGAAGTAGCCCCTTTGCCGTATCAATACGTGCGTTACATGCTGCTATTAGCTGGTGGAGTTCGGTATATCGATGCGAAGTCACGAGCATCGTAGTCACGATATTGGGTTAACAAACTTTATTGCAGGAGCTACGTAGCGGCCGTGCCTACATCATATCCTACTTGTATGATTTATTTCCCGCACTTACGTGAATGATGTGCAAAGTGTTAAATGATGATCATGTCCCATAATTGTGATAAACGCTATGTTATGACATGAACATGCATTTTAGTAACTTACTAAGTCTTTATGACTTACCCTATTTTTTTGTTTTGTTTTCCTTAGATCCAAGCAAAGAAGAAGGTCCTCGTTAGAATCGCCGTGTCCGAGCTAGATAGCCGTGAGCTTGGAGGTTGCTCTTTTGAGACTTGTATAGCTAGTCTTTTATTTTGGCAAGAACGATGGGAAGCAAGTCACTTAGACTAGACTTGGGATTTAATGTTGTTGTATAACTTTGATTATGCTAGACTTATAATCTTTTGTACGCCGATTTCTATGTTGATCTTGTTTATATGTTATGGTTCATCACAGCTTCTTCCGCTTATTACTCTTTTAAGTATTGTTGTTGTTGTTGTCTCCGGCATGTTGTGGCCGTTGAGGTTATCATATGCATGTGTTATAATTGTAGCAGTAGTTGTTGGGTTCCGGCTGTAACGTCACCGAAGACTTGTTTATTTTCTGTTATTTTCCAGCCAAGTGTAGCCGAGTTGTTAATTGTATGTGATGTTGCGCCACGTGAAATTTTATATTCCTACTTGCGTATGTTTACTTGTTTATATTTGGGCGGTCCGACTTGGGGTTTCGCATTGGAATCCGGGTCGGGGTGCCACAGAAACTATGGTTTGGTATTTTGTAAAGAAACCTTGGTTACAGGTGGCTTGGTAAAGAAACTCTGATATATTGTATTAACCAACTATTTGGGCAGTATTTATCTCATGACTTAGGTTTGTGTTCAGTTTCTATTATATTTTGGTAGGGTTGGTGTTCTGTTTTTGTTATGTTTGGTAGGGTTGGCGTTGTCATTTATGTTTTGTTTTGGAAGGGTTTGTGTTATATTCTTGTTCTGTTTTGGAATGGTTTGTGTTATATTCTTGTTCTATTTAGGTAGGGTTTGTGTTATATTCTTGTTCTGTTTAGGTAGGGTTTGTGTTATGTTGTTGTTTTGTTTTGGTAGGGAACAAAAGCCTCTGTTTTTGTTTTGTTTTGGTATGGTTGGTGTTTGTGTTTGTTCTGTTTGGTGTCAATCTGATACAATTTATGTTCTTGTGTTTTTTTTTTTTTGAGGGCGCCTTGATTGTGTCAAACTGGGGGACAATTGGTATATTAATGTTTTGTTTTGGAAGAGTTTGTGTTCTATACAACTTTGGTCAACAAACAGAAGCATTAGGACAAACATAATGATCTCATTGATAGTTGCATATTGTTCACAATCTTAAGGCAATAACATTTTGCCATTTACATTGACTTTGAAGTATGATGTCAATAAGACACCATTGACAATCATCAACATGGTTATTAAAAAAACATACACTTTTTCCCTTCTACCATATTGTACAATACAATCTTTCAACCTCCTAATCTTATCCCTTTTCTTAGCACAATATTTTTGAAGTCTCCCAAATTCTTCAACAAATTTTTTCATTGAAGTCAGAATCTCTCTATCTCAAATCCTTGATTACATTCTTCAAATCGTTTATCACTTCCACCGACCTTTTTGTGAATTTGTCATCAACCCATGCATAAAATCCATAGCTTTGGTCTTTCTCCTATTATAAGGAGAAACAGACAAACCAAAATTGAGAGAGACAGAAACAAATAAATCACAATTTGTAATCGTAATCGAAATCAAATTCAAAGATAGAAATAAACATTAGGGTTGTTTACCAATTCAAAATATAGTGTTTTGAAATCAAAATTTAGGGGTTTTGTGAATTGAAAAAATTCGGGTTTTCGTGAAAACCAACTCACTTACCATATATCTCGGGCATCGTATGAAGCGTTGTCCTGGGTTCTTCTCAGTCCTAGATGTGAATAGGGCAACCCTACGATTACACCCACAGGTTTTCTGTCGATATGTAGCTACCAAGTCGGACTGTGCTGATGAAGACGACCCTTCAAGCTTGGAGATCTCGTACCCCGTCACTGACATTGTTAAGAAAGACGCAGACGAGCTATGAAGGCTATTTTCGTAGAGAGATGGAATAAGCTCGGATATGTACCCTTTGCACAGATGCTGCCCTTTTCGGATCTGATACTGATACCCTCTGATCTGATTTCTGCACTTATTTCTCGTATCAATCGGCTAGTACTATCTCTGCCTTTCCAAATTCGGGCCATGTTTCTGAGGAAAATGAGTTTGGAGGTATCAGAAGGCTGGCTGAAGGCTTTCTGGGCTTGGAGTACAACGTGCCTTTATTAGTATATTTTTTTTTTATTATTATTATTTTCCCTACAATTGAACGGATAAGCACCTGCTTTATTTTGACGGTCTCAGGACTTTTCCTGGAACAGTGGATTCTTTCTCCAGAGTATAGGACCAACGTATTCCACCTGCCTTTCGACTCCCCAAGATCGGACTGATCCTAGGCGAATGGCCTATACTCTTTCCAGGATCCACCATTCGAAATGATCTAGGTCGGACATTAGAGAATAATAAGTAAGCCCCCTGCGTATTTATTTTTTTTCTTGCGCAATTTTTTTATTTCAATTTTTTTTTGACTTGTGCATTTTTTATTTATTTATTTTTGCTCTCACCTTTTTTTTTTTGCTTCATTTTTTTTACGGGGGCTGATTCATGATTCAAAAATGCAAAAACCGGTCGGTCTTTGAAGTGTCCTGAGAATCTATATGCAGTCTAACGTTGGCTTATGCAGGGGGTAGGCTGGCCATGGTGTAGGGTAGCAGTTTGGAATATATTTATATGCGTGCATGTGTATGCGGTAGTTAAAAAGCAGTAAAATCTTTTTTTTTATTTCAGATATAAAAACAGAAAATAAACACAGATATGACATGTCTTGCTGTTATTTGTGGATTTTCTCGGCTTTTTTAGTTTGAGCACAAGCAAACAATCACATCAAGAAATAGAAAGAAAAGCGGAGGAATCTATCTATTCCTATTAATTACAATTGGTCTTAATCCCCAAAATAAAATGACAAAATGAATGCAAATATATACATATTTTGCAGAAAGAAAATAACATACAGAACAAAATAATAATATAGAGCCGAAAATGAAACACTATTAAAAATAAAGCCCCTGCCCTTTTATTGTGCTGCCCGAAAATTTATTGCATATAAAATATTGCATATATATATATATATATATATATATATATATATATATATATATATATATAATTTTATTTTTGAAAAATGCATATTTTTAAACATACATGTAACAGTTACTGGAAGGAAAATGCTGCAAGATGGAGGATCATATCCACAAATATAGACACGAATGTATAGCAACGCAATATTCAAATGCATAAATTAATATAACAAGCATACTTTAGTCAGAAACAAAGAAAAACATAAAAAAGTTTGTTTTTAATGAGTCTAGCCCTCCATTTTTATTTAAAATAAAAACGATCTCCCCAGCAGAGTCGCCACTGTGGGTTCCCGAGACTTGCGCCCGCGCGCCCTTGGATAGGGGTGCGCGTACGTGCGGATGCGGGACACCACTGCTCTCATTCCATCCTCCTTTGTTTAGGGGAAGATGAAATTAAAAGTGTGAGAGGAGTGCTGTCTAAGATAGCGCGTGTGAATACGCATCGGTAACTTTCAGTGAATTTTTGGTCCAATATGAGAGCTTTCGGTTTTCTACATCAAGTTATCTCTTTTTAAGGGATACTAGGATATAGGAATACATCACCCTTTCATTCCCATTCTCTCTTTTTTAGGGAAAAATGAAAAAGTGCAAGAAAGAATGTTGCGAGGCCCCGCTATGGATTTTATGAAAATTACCTTATGACCTATTTCGGATCACTATGAGTGCTTTGGGTTTCCTGCATCAAGTTATCCCTTGTTTAGGGGATACCAGGATATAAGAATACATCACCCTTTCATTCCCATTTTCCATTTTTAAGGGGAAACGGAAAAGTGCAAGAAAAGAGTGTTGCGACGCCGCACTGGATCCAAAATGTTTTATAGAGTCGCCATCTTTATTTTAAGGAAAAAAATAAAGAAAAACCAAAAAGAAAAAACCAGATATTGCAAAAATGGGTTCGGAGGCTAAGTTACGAGTTGGGAAGGTGCTAGACACCCAACTCGCCCTTTCGGTCTCAAAAGCGATTTTTGGCTAAAATATGCTTTTTGCTATATTTATTTAGCAAATAAACAAAGCATTAAAAGACAGGAAATAAAAGCAAATACATTCGCAGCTACATTATTTACGGACTTGCAGTCGTCTCTTTACAATAATTACAAATACATTTAAACATATTTGGCCATAATAACGGCTCTTTTACATAATATTTCCTAACTAAATCCGGGTAGCACAACGACTTATATTTTCTACATTGGGCCGGATTTGAAAAGAACTTTTATAAAAGAAATGCTCTTACCTTTCAGAGCGGGGTGTGCTCGCTCTGTCTTTTTGAGAGAGGGAGACTTTTTATATTCTTGCTGCTGTTTGAAGCGAAATAACGACTTATTTTTGGTGGTTTTGGCCTTTTTACTCGGGCAGAGCAACGACTCTTTCCGAGGGTTTTGGACCGGGGAAAAAGGGTGGATACCTAACTAAAGGGCTAGGGATCACTTTGACCGGTTGGTTTTAGGTTTGGCGGAGTTTTGGCAGGGTTTTGAGGCTTTATAGGAGGATCACTCCCTATCTCACTTCGCTCTCTATTTTCTAAGTGTAACGACGACGCAGAGAAATTTGTGATCACTGATCGGTGTTTACGAAATGTCTGAAAGTGAGCCCCAAGCCTTCTATTTATAGCTGAAGGAGAGGACTCATCGGGGATTACAAATTCCTTCTTCGTGCTCAAATTCCGTGTACATCACGCTTCAAAAGTTGCACAATGCGTTAGGTCCGGGGTGTACTTTAGCTAGTTGGGCGCCGCCATAATCCTTCATTGGCGCGCGGAGCACTATTCGGCTTTTTCTATTTTTGGCGCTTTAGCCCGCATTTCACTTGTTTAGCGCATCATGCTTTGCCTTTTGCATTTTTAACTCATGTAACTTGACATTTGTTAAGTTTAAGCAGTTCTTGATATCACATGCGAGTTACATATCGAGTGGGTACGAAATTGGGGTGTCTACAGCGATGGAGCACAAACGCGGAAAGAAATGATCACATTTCTGGTGATCGATCTTAAATTCGTTTACAACTACATTCTCGGTGCTTCGGCCATGGCCAAGTTCCAGATGGTCACTTCCATCCCCATCAAAAGGCCAAGTTTTACATAGAGGATGGCAAGCCCCGGACAATGTAGGGAATATGCAGGATTCCCGAGAAAGAAGTAGAAATTGATCGTGGACACTTCCGAGGCACACGATTCTTGTCTCACGAAAAGAGACTATAACCAGCTTGCCTCAAGCTCAGTCCCCATAAATAATACTGAGCTCGGGGAACCTTCTGGAACAGCTGACATGGAAATTGATGATGCAGTGTAAGCTCCAGCACCGGCGATCCTTACGCGTAAGGCCAGGCATCCCCGCACGCAAGTTATTGAGCTAGACACTTTACAAGCACGGGACGAGCTTGAGTTCCAGCCACAAGATGAGTTGGAAGAGATCGTCATCAACACTGCCCACCCCAAGCAAAAAAATTAAAATCGGGAAGGCCATGCCTCCCGAAACTCGAGCCAAATTGATCGATCAACTCAAGACCAGCCTGGATGTGTTCTCGTGGACCATTGAAGACATGAAGGGGTCAGTGGGAGTGTTGCCCGCCATGACTTAAATGTAGACCTGACTTTCTGTCCAATTCAGAAGTGGCCAAGGCAGTACTTGCCAGAGAAAAGTACATCGATAAAAATAGAAGTCGAAAAGCTCTGGCGACATTATTGAAGAGATCTAGTATCCGACTTTGGTGGTGAATGTGGTGATGATAAAAAAGGCCAACGACAAGTGGCGAATGTGCGTCGACTTCACGGGCCTCAATAAAGCTTGCCCGAAGGACTTCTATCCACTGCCGCGCATTGATGTGCTCGTCAACGTTATTGCCGATTTTGAAATGCCTAGTTTCGTGGATGCGTACTCAGGGTACCACCAAGTCAAGATTAGCGAGCAAGACAAAGCCAAAACTACTTTCCGGGCAGGCGGAGGTTTTTACTGTTACAAGATGATGCCCTTCGGGCTAAAAAACACGGGGGCCACTTATCAACGTATGGTCAACAAAGTCTTCGGCTCACAGCTCGGTAGAAACATGGAGGCTTATATTGAAGACATGGTCATCAAGACCAGAGGCCACGACCACACCTTTGATCGCAAGAAACATTTGCCAATCTGCGCAAACATAACATGAAGCTGAATCCGAGAAAGTTCACGTGTTCGGGGTCCGAGCAGGAAAATTCCTTGGTTTCATGGTCAACCAGTGGGGGATAGAGGCAAACCTGGAGAGGATCTAGGCATTGATCAAGATGGAACAGCCCCAGTGCATCAAGCAGGTCCAATGATTAAACGACATAATCATTGCCCTTGGTCGCTTCATCTCCCGGTCAGTAGAGAAATTCCTGCCATTCTTCAAGATCCTGTGTGGCAACAAAGGGTTCGAGTGGAACAAAGAATACACCAAAGCCCTTGAGCAGCTCAAGGAATATCTTGGCAAGCCGCCTCTTAGCGACCACATGCAGTGGAGCCCTTATGTGTGTATCTAGCGGCCTGAGCCAGTGGCATTGTTTTAGTTAGGGAGGAGTTGGAGATACAAAAACCTGTGTATTATATATCAAAGGCCCTCAGTTCTATTGAGGGTCGTTATTTTAAGGTAGAAAAATTAGTTTACTCGCTTGTCATAATTGCCCGAAAATTAAGGGCTTATTTTCCTGCACAAACTTGATTCATCGGGTAGACTACTTAACTGGTCGATCGAGCTCATAGAATTCCACATCAACTACTAGCCCAGACGAGCAATCAAAGCTCAAGCCTTGGCCGATTTCTTGGTCGAGACAAGCTTCACTCAACAAGAGGAATCTGAAGTCCAACAGCCAACAGAGCCCGGGCACGAACAACTTTCGATGCCTCGACCGGCCTACTATTGGGACATTTATGTTGATGGAGCAGCAAACAAGGTTAGGAGCAGAGCTGGCATCCTTCTCATAGCTCCTGTCCAGTTTATAGAGTTCGAGTTGGCCCTACAATTCATGTTCCCCGCCACCAACAACGTGGTCGAGTACGAAGCAATGATCGCTGGTCTTGAGCTCGTAGTAGATATGGGCGTAGAAGCGATCACAGTGTATTTGGATTCACAGCTAGTGGTGAACCAAGTCCAGGGGGAGTATATGGTGCATTACCTTTCCCTGGTAAAATACTGCAAGCTTGTCAAGGAAATCTTGAAAGATTTCAAGTTCTGGGAGATCATCAGAATTGATCGAGCAAATAACATGCGGACAGATTACCTATCCACCGGTCATGACCGAGCACCTTGACACTCCGGCCATCGACAGACCAACAATAATGGACATTGACCAAACACGTAGGAGCTGGATTGACGACTACAAGGACTACATCGAGCAAGGAATCCTGCCCGTAGACAAGGTCAAAGCTACAATAGTTAGAAACCAGGCTTGCCGGTACTCAGTAGTTTGGGGAATTTTATACAAGTGATCTAAGGATAGACCTATTTTTCACTGTGTTCCCCCAGAGTTAATCGAGAACGTCCTGTTCAAGGTCCATGAAGGAGAATGCGACGGTCATCTAGGCACCCGAGCCCTAGTAGAGAAAATCCTGCGCATGGGATATTACTGGATCACCCTCATGAAGGATGCAGAGAGGTATGTCGAGCGTGACAAGTGCCGAGGTGCCTTGAGACATTCTAAGGTTGCCCTCCATTATGCGAACCGTGCTGCCTATCCTTTCGATATGTGAGGAATCAATTTGATCGGTCTGTTTCCTCTTGCACGATACAAGTACAAATACGCAGTGGTCACCATCAACTATTTCACAAAGTGGATCGAAGCAAAACCACTTGCTACCATTTCAGAGGCTAATATCATCAAGTTCGTCCACGACCAAGTATGGTGCAGATTCGGCCTACAGTGGGCAATCATCTCCGACCATGGTACACAATTCTCGGATAAGTTCACGGCAGAGTGTGCTCACCTAGGTGTCAAGCATTGGCAGTCATCCGTAGCTTACCCTCAAGGCAACAACCAAGCAGAGGTCGGGAACAAACAAGTCCATGCACTCAAGAGGAACTTAGAGGCGGCGAGGAAAATGGGCGAGAAAGAGCTACCATCGGCCTTATGGGTGGTCAGGACTACTATCCGGGATCCAACAGGGGAAACTCCATTCGTGCTTACTGATAGACGTATTTTATACGTCTTTATCGAGTACTTTTATGACTTAAAGTGAGCAATTTCACGAGGCTTTTGGCTACTGACATGTGTTTTTGAGCTATTTTATGAGTTTCAGGGTTTTAGGTGAATTTATGAGATTTACGAAGCTTTTAGTGAAGATTTCAAGGAAGGGTGCGAAGTGCAACATTGGGAAACAAGCAGAAAAGGACATTCTGGCCACCTTGCGGCCGCAAGGTCAAAAGACCTTGCCTTCGCAATGTAGGAAGAAACATGACCAGCCAGATCAAGACCCTTGCGGACGCAAGGTGAAGACCAATGCGGTCACAAGGTCCCGAGAACAACTCTACGGGGTTTTTGACGTGGATTGAACCTCTATTCCCCTACAACTCCTTGGCATAAATAAAGGATGGTAGCCAAAGCCAAAGGACGTCCAAGAAGTGCTAGGAAATAGCTTTAGCTTAGAAATTAGATTGTATTACGTAGATTAGTTGTTGTAATTACAATTTTGAAGATCGATCCATGTATTCTTTCATCTCGTTGTGCAATTCATCTTCAAGGATGAACTAATTGTCCATTAATCTAGGAGTTGGGATGTAACTTGTATCGAATCTATGGCTTAATATATTTTTATTCATTCAATTATATTTTCTTCTTAAAATATAAATTGACATATTGTGTAAATGAAAGAGTATAAGTTGTGTAACGAAGTTTAAAATTGTATAATTAGATTTTACAGCTCCCTTCCTACACAATTATTTAGATTTTTTTTCTTCATTTGTTCTAAAAATTATATATTGTCTTATTTTTACACTTTTATTTTAAAGAAAATAGTCTACCCATTTTATCTTTTTAATTTTTATTTTAACCATGGTTTCACATGCGCAGAAGTTGTAAAGAAAATTACGTAAGTGTTATACAACTAATAATTAAAATAAATTCAAGTTTTATAATTTGTGTATCCAAGCACACAATTATTAAGAAATTGAGAAATACCGATTTCCTTAATTTCTTGCAAAGAAGAGCCGCGAATAAGTCCAAACTGAGGGAATAATTCATTGGATAAGAACCAAGTTGGTACTCTGTAGCTAGTTGCTTGAGCAGCACGAATAAAGTAGCTGGTGAGTGGTGACACCAATAGACCAGATCTTCAATGATGGCCCCCCAACTGCATTTCAGCAGAAACAGATCCTCCGTACCATTGCTACGGTGCTACCACTCTACAATGATGTGGACCTATCCCCAGCAAAAAAAAAAAAAAAAAAAAACTTAGCCCAATGGGTCGGCCAACCCATCTAATATTTTGTTCCAGACTCAACCCATATCTTTACATCATCCTTCTCAATCCCAAACATCTCCATTCTCACAAACAAACCTTTATCAACTTTCTTCACCTCATAAGCGCCTCTTAATCCAGACTAAAGGTGGTAAAATGAGTGTTATGGATAATCATGAGTTAGTTTAATATCCATGTATTGATCACAAATACCTATAACTTAACTTGTTACAAGCAATCCCAGTAATTCACCAACACTAAAACCACATGTATACAATTACACAAGTTCAACGTAATAAAGAATTGTGGAGGAAAAAAATGAAATGATTTAGATTAAATCATGTGTCCTAGCCCGATTTGTTGATCTAGCAGGGGGCACATATTGTAACGACCCGAGCATGAAATTAAGGAACTTTTAACCATGGTTTCACATGCACAGAAGTTGTAAAGAAAATTACGTAAGTGTTATACAACTAATAATTAAAATAAATTCAAGTTTTATAATTTGTGTATCCAAGCACACAATTATTAAGAAATTGAGAAATACTGATTTCCTTAATTTCGTGCAAAGAAGAGCCGCGAATAAGTCCAAACTGAGGGAATAATTCATTGGATATGAACCAAGTTGGTACTCTGTAGCTAGTTGCTTGAGCAGCACGAATAAAGTAGCTGGTGAGTGGTGAGTGGTGACACCAATTGACCAGATCTGCAATGATGGCCCCCAAGCGCATTTCAGAAGCGGATCCTCCGTACCATTGCTACGGTGCTACCACTCTACAATGATGTGGACCTATCCTCAGCAAAAACAAAAAAAAGGTTAGCCCAATGGGTCGGCCAACCCATCTAATATTTTGTTTCAGACTCAACCCATATCTTTACATCATCCTTCTCAATCCCAAACATCTCCATTCTCACAAACAAACCTTTATCAACTTTCTTCACCTCATAAGCGCCTCTTAATCCAGACTAAAGGTGGTAAAATGGGTGTTATGGATAATCATGAGTTAGTTTAATATCCATGTATTGATCACAAATACATGTAACTTAACTTGTTACAAGCAATCCCAGTAATTCACCAACACTAAAACCACATGTATACAATTACAGGTTCAACGTAATAAAGAATTGTGGAGGAAAAAACAGAAATGATTTAGATTAAATCATGTGTCCTAGCCCAATTTGTTGATCTAGCAGGGGGCACATATTGTAACGACCCGAGCATGAAATTAAGGAACTTTTAACCATGGTTTCACATGCACAGAAGTTGTAAAGAAAATTACGTAAGTGTTATACAACTAATAATTAAAATAAATTCAAGTTTTATAATTTGTGTATCCAAGCACACAATTATTAAGAAATTGAGAAATACTGATTTCCTTAATTTCGTGCAAAGAAGAGCCGCGAATAAGTCCAAACGGGGAATAATTCATTGGATAAGAACCAAGTTGGTACTCGTAGCTAGTTGCTTGAGCAAAGACGAATAAAGTAGGCGGTGAGTGGTGAGTGGTGACACCAATTGACCAGATCTGCAATGATGGTCCCCCAACTGCATTTCAGCAGAAACGGATCCTCCGTACCATTGCTACGGTGCTACCACTCTACAATGATGTGGACCTATCCCCAGCAAAAACAAAAAAAAGTTTAGCCCAATGGGTCGGCCAACCCATCTAATAATTTGTTCCAGACTCAACCCATATCTTTACATCATCCTTCTCAATCCCAGACATCTCCATTCTCACAAACAAACCTTTATCAACTTTCTTCACCTCATAAGGGCTTCTTAATCCAGACTAAAGGTGGTAAAATGGGTGTTATGGATAATCATGAGTTAGTTTAATACCCATGTATTGATCACAAATACTTGTAACTTAACTTGTTACAAGCAATCCTAGTAATTCACCAACACTAAAACCACATGTATACAATTACAGGTTCAACGTAATAAGGAATTGTGGAGGAAAAAATGAAATGATTTAGATTAAATCATGTGTCCTAGCCCGATTAGTTGATCTAGCAGGGGGCACATATTGTAACGACCCTAGCACGAAATTAAGGAACTTTTAGCCATTGTTTCACATGCACAGAAGTTGTAAAGAAAATTACGTAAGTGTTATACAACTAATAATTAAAATAAATTCAAGTTTTATAATTTGTGTATCCAAGCACACAATTATTAAGAAATTGAGAAATACTGATTTCCTTGATTTCGTGCAAAGAAGAGTCGCGAATAAGTCCAAACTGAGGGAATAATTCATTGGATAAGAACCAAGTTGGTACTCTGTAACTAGTTGCTTGAGCAGCACGAATAAAGTAGCTGGTGAGTGGTGAGTGGTGACACCAATAGACCTGTAGACACCCCAATTTCGTACCCCTGGTATGTAACTGACATAAAATATCAAGAACTGTTAAAACTTAACAAATGTCAAGTTGCAGAAGTCAAAAATGCGAAAGAAAAAGCAGGATGCGCGAAACAGTGAACTGCAGGGGGGGAAAGTGTCGAAATTTCAAACTTCAAAAAAGTAACTTGGTGCCACCTAAAGGAAGCTTGGTGCCGCACCAAGCAATAGCTTGGCCGCACCAAGCATGCCTTTCATGCTCTCTCACATTTCAAATTGGTACAAGTCTTTATGCACAAGGTAAAACTCACTGATGCAGGAGAAGAAATGAAAGAATTCCAGCCGTGTCCCTAAATGCAAGTATAAATAGACATGCCCGGCCTCAGTTCTCAACACAATTTCACTTCGCGATTTTTAGATCGCAGCGAAGCTCTGCTTCGTTTTCTCCGATAACTTAGTACGAGAGGTGCGAGATAGGTGAGTGGAAGCCCCTAAAATCTCCAAACCCCAGCCAAACTCTGCCAAACCAAAAACCCATAGGTTATAAGTGATCCCTAGCCTAGTTGTTAGGTATCCACCTTAAAACCCCAGTCCAAAAATCCCAAAATAAGCCGTTACTCTGCCCGGGTAACGAGCTAAAAAAGTCAAAACTTAAGTCTAGGTTCCGCCCAACTGAAAAGGTCAAAACCTACCCAAATAAAGCTGTCACTCTGCCCGAGTTGACTAGCCCCAGTCTCAAATCCAGTTCAAATCCAGTTCAATTCCAGTCCAGTTCAATTCAAAACAAAAAAAGACTCCCTCTCCCGCAGAGGACAGAGCGAGCACACCACCGCTCTAAAAGGTAATACCTTTAAGGGCGTATTTTTATTTCATTTATTTTTTTTTTCTTTTTATTTATTTTCAAAAAGGTTGTATTTTAAATCCGGCACAATGTAGCCAATATAAGCCGTTGCCTTGATTAGATTAGGAAAAATTATGTAAAAGAGCCGTTATAATGGCCAAATATTCTTAAATGTGTTTGTAATTATTGGAAGGAGGCGGCTGAGTCCAGAAATAATGTAGCCACGAATGTATCTGCTTAATTTTCCCTTGTCAAAATAAGACCTTATTTATTTGCTAGATTAATATAACAATGAGCATATTTCACCAAAAACGCTTTGAGATCGAAGGGCGAGTTGGGTGCCTAGCACCTTCCCAACTCGTAACTTAGCCCCGAACCCGTTTTCTAAAATCTCGGTTTTCTTTCTCGGTTTTCCTTTATTTTTGCCTTAAAATAAAGGTGGCGACTCTAAAACTTTCAGATCCAAAGTGGGGCCACGCAACATTCCTCTTTGCACTTTCCTGTTCTCTCCCTAAAAAAGGGAGATACGGAATGGAGGGTGATGTATTCCCATATCCCGGTATCCCCTAAACAAGGGATAACTTGATGCGGAAACCCATAGCTCCCATAGCGATCCGATTGGGCCATAAGGCCATTTTAATAAATCCATAAGTGGGGGCGTCGCAATATCTTTTCTTGCACTTCTCTATTATCCCCGACGTAAAAAAGGGAGAATGAGAATGGAAAGGTAATGCATTCCCATATCCTCGTTATCCACGAAATAAGGGATAACCCGACATGAGGAAACCTTAGTTCCCATTTTGGATACAAAATCCACTCAAGGCAACCGAGGCACATTCCAACGTGCTAATATAGACAAAGACTCCTCTCGCACTTTGGATTTCGCTCTTCCCTAAACAAGGGAGGGTGGAACGAGAGCAAGGTGTCCCGTGATCCGCACGCACGCCGCACCCCTAACCAAGGGCGCTGCGGGCTGGTCGCACCCCCTGAACCTCACAAAGGCGACTGGCTGGGATGTCGTTTTATTTTAATAAAATGGAGGGCTAGACTCATAAAATAAAACCTTTTTTGGCTTTTCTTTGTTTTCGGCTGCAATATGCTCGTTATATTAATTTACGCATTTCAATAAAGTGTTCCCATTACGGTGGCTATATTTGTGGATATGATCCTCCATCCGGCCAGCCTCGCTCCGATATCCGCATGTGCATGTTCGAGAGTATTAAAAAAAAAATCAATCAAATAAAAAAATTTCAAAAAAAAAATATATATATATGTATATATAAGGCGGTCTAAGTATATTGGTCGGAAACTCCATTGATACCCTTAAAGCATTCTCGAATAGGTGTGGTATCGCCGAGCACACAACGCCGCTGCATTTGGCCGATCAAAAGCCTTCAAACACTATTATATATATATATATACAAAAAAAAAATTCGAAAATCAAAAAAAAAAAAAAAAAATATATATATTATATATTTTACAAATAAATTCCGGCAAAGACAACAAAAGAGTCGGGCTTTACTTTCGCTCTATTTTCTTTCATTTATTTCTTTCAGCTTCATTTTTCTTTTTTCACTTTATTCTCAGAATCAGATATTTGTACATCTCAAAGATTCATTATGTCATTTTATTTTGGGGGCATAGGACCAAAATTTGTAATTAATAGGATAGATAGTTTCCCCACTTTTCTTTCTATTTCTTAATGTGATGTGCTTAGCTTGCTCGCCAAACTAAAAAGCCGAGAAAATCCACACAAACAAAGAAGACAGCCAAATTTGTTTTATTTTCTATATCTCAGTAAAATAAATAAAGATTTTATCGCTTAGATACCGCACACACGTGCACGCATGTAAATATATTCGAATTACTCTACACCATGGCCACTCTACCCCTGCATAAGCCAACGTTAGAATGCATATAGTTTTTCAGACACTTCACGCATCGACCGGTTTTTGCATTTTTGAATTGTGGGTCACCGTCAAAAAAAAAAAAATCATAAAAAAAAAATCAAATCGAAAAAAATATACATGTCAAAAAAAAAAATGCGCAAGTTCGAAAAAAATAAATAAATATAATAATTGCGCACAACAAAAAATAATATAGACAATAAATAACAAACAGGGGCTGATTTATAATTCTCGATGCTCGACCTAGACCATTTCGAATGGTGGATCCCGAAAGAGTATAGGCCTTCGCCTAGGACCGCCCAACCCTGGGAGTCGAAAGGCGTGTGGAATACGTTGGTCCTATACTGAGAAAGAATCCACTATTCCAGAAAGTCCCGAGACTGCCAAAATAAAGCGTGTGCTTATCCGGTCAATTGTAGGAACATGGAAATAAATAATAATAAAATATTAATAAAAAGGCACGCTTCAAGCCCATATAGCCTCCATCCAAATTTCTTTCTCGATACCTACCAAACCCCATTTTCCTCGAAACCGGCCCGAATTTGAAAGCAAAGATAGATCGGCCGATTGATAGATGTAAATCGATCAAGGTATCGATAAAATCAGATCCAAGCAAAGATGGCAGAAAGTGAGCGTATTCGCTCTGTATTTTCCAGCAATACAAAAATGGCTAGACCAAAATTTGGAAGCATTTATTGATCATATAAAGAGTCAACGGTTGATGTAATAGAAAATTTTAAATCCAGGTGAGAAAATCTCTTCCCTGCCCCCAAGAAGCATCAACCTTCCATGTTCCTCCAAATCCAACCTCCCAACCAAACACCAACCCACCAAAATCCATATATTACCCAAAACCCACCAAGCCAAAATCCTTATATTATCCAAAACCCAATAACCCAAGATCTCTATCCAACCCAATACCCATATCCAACTAACCCTTATAATGCCCAAATTCCACCAACTCATGATCCCTATACTGTCCAATATCCCTATCCAATCCAAAATCCTTATCCAATCCAAAATCCTTACCCTATCCAAAATCCTTATCCAATCCAATATCCCTATCCGGCCCAAAACCCACAAATCCAAAATCCTTACCCTATCCAAAATCCTTATCCAAACCAATATCCCTATCCGGCCCAAAACCCACAAATCCAATATCCTTTATCCTACCCAAACCCACCAATCCAATATCCATATCCAACCTAATATCCATATCCAATCCAATATCCTATCCCGTCCAAAACCCACCAAAAATCCCTACCTTCAACCGTAAAATAACCCCTTTTCCTAAATCCATTAACATATACCAAAACCCAACTTTCCGCCTCCAAATTAGAGGCTGACATCGAAGATGTGAAAACCATGTTGCTTAAAGCTCTAAACCAGGGAGTTTCTAATGAAAATTTGGGGGGACAGCTTCCTGGGTATGATAGGGGTGGGGCTCCATGTGAAGTTTGGGTCTACTTCTAATAAACCTCGTAACTAGTATACTACGACCGCCCACTTTTGACGCCTGCAGATCTGGTGGACTACTTTGGATATATTACCCCTATTCCTTTCCCTAGCCTTACGGATTTGGTCATCTACCAATCCGCTCCCTAAAATTGAGTACCCCTATTCCTTTCCCTAGCCTTACGGATTTGGTCATCTACCAATCCGCCCCTACAATTGAGGATCTCAAACCCCTGTGTCCTCAATAATGTAATAAACCCCAGCACGTTGTGCTTTTAATAATAATCTAAACGTCTTTGTTTATTTCTTAGTTGCACCTCCATTAAAAGACACATTAAATAATTATAATAATGAGTCATTTAAAAGGACCCAAAAGAAAAAAAAATTTTTGCTTGAGCTTGTAAAGTCAAGAGAGCCGAGACATCATCAACAAAGAATCAAGACCGATCCACCATCAACTGGGCCGGACAAGGAAATCAAAAGAAGTCGAATCGACAACTACTCCGCAAGGAAAAGAACACCACTCATGGATCTCATCAAAAGTTCGTGGACATGCTTACCCGGTCCTATAAAGATGTGTCAAGGGTAGACCCACCATAGCCAAACACCGGACCTCACATGTCCGAATGCTCACCAATCGACAAAAGCTCCACCGCATCAAGTCGAATGGTCACTACAAGTCGAAGAAAGAAAGCATGAAACAAATTTAACGTCCAACTTCATTCTAAAAAAAAAATAATAATAATAAAAAAATATAAAAAAAAATACAATAAAAAAAAATAGTAATAAAAAAAAAAGAGAAGAAAAATTAGAGAAATAAAAAAAATATATACCCGATCCGTCGTCAAAAATAGTGACCATTCCCAAATCCAACAACAAAGATGTCGGGCTATAGTCAAATCAAAAGCAAAGGAGACCAAGAAAAGACCTCATCCCTCGGGGACCTCATCGCTATCATGTCATGCCGTCCTGGCTAAAAAAATGCCGGGGCTACTTATCAAAGGTCGCTACCCCTCTCTTCCACGATGTGTCGATATTGTCAAAAGATCCTGGTCCAGAGATGTCGTACTCCCCACAAGCCAAGAAAGAAGACCTTGTTCACCTCCAATCTCAACGAAGCTCAAAAGGTATGGTGCTCGATCCACTCTATCCAACAAGTGCTTTCTCCCAAATTCGCTAGGTCGAAAACCCGAAAGGGCGGTCTAGGCAAAAGTTAGGCAAAAGAAAAAAAAAAAAGCCCGCTAGGCCGAAACCCGAAAGGGCGGCCTAGGCAAAAGTTAGGGCATTCAAAAAAAATGAAAATAAAAAGGAGAAATAAGGGCTCGCTAGGCCGAAACCCGAAAGGGCTGGCCTAGGCAAAAATTAGAGCAAACAAAAAAATAATAAAAAAAAAAAGAAATAAAGGCTCGCTAGGTTGAAAACCCGAAAGGGCGCCTAGGCAAAAGTTAGAGCCAAACAAATAAAAAATATATATCAGAGAATAAGGAGAGGGAAGACACTCTTTGAAACCTCGACATCCTATCTCTCGCCTTCAAGCAGCAAAGAGGCTCGACTGACAGAAGAAAAAGAAAAACCACGACATAAGCTCACAATAAAATACTAAAATATAATATTACGGGTCCTAAGGTGCAACTTAGGAATAATTGCAAAAGAAATTTAGATTATGCATTAATGGCATGTACATATCTATTATTGCTCTACCCCTTTGTTTTCCCCAAACAATCTTTTCTTGCGCCCATAGCCCCGAGTGGTCCATCGCTGCGGCGCCCACCGAGTCGGCCCATATACTCCTTCTCGCGAGGCGAAGAAGAAACCCTAGACTCATCAAGATGAGAGCCCCGTAAGTGTCCTCATCCTCATCATCAATGTCCCCATTATCCCTGATAGAGATGCCGCTCGGTACCATGATATTTCTGGCCCAACCATCGCTCACCGTCAAGGCCCGATCGCGAAAAAAAAAAAAAAAAGCCTACAAAAAGGAGGCTACTGCCACAGACTCAACAGCCACAATGCACTGAAAGAATAAGAGATTCGGCCATTTTCCCATTCCAATATCACCCAAAAGCCCGCTCTTATCCAAAGGTGTATTCTCAAAAATCCCTTTCTCCAAAGTACGGCCATTACATTTTAGATGTCCCAGATAGTTTTATTTTCTCGCATGAATTTATTTTTGCATGTGTAACATATTGCATCATATACATTATATTGCATTATTTCATAATGTTTGTACAGATTTCTTTTACAAAAAAAAATAAAATGCAAAAGAATAAAAAAAAAATGCAAAAGAAAAAGCAGGAAAAGATACTAATGTTCGCAGGAACTCAAAGCTAATGTGCTCGGGACGAATGGCTTCGGGAAGACCACCACCCCTCGACTCATCCCGGGACCCGCTTGCTAATCCTCGACCTCGCCGCGCTTGACCGTCATCATCATCATCATCATCATTATCATCATCATCATCGCCATCTCGACGTCCGACCGCCAGACCGAGCCGCTCGCGAACCTGAAAAAAAAAAAACACAACAACAAGGTAAGTTCTCTACCCTTATCTCCTTCTCTGTACAGTCATTTAAGTAAACAATGAACATATCACATGTTTTATACTTCATTTTTTTACAATAAATTCTTTTAGCAAAAAAAAAAAAACAAAAAAAAAAAAAAAAAAAATCTTGTTCATAAAAAAAAAAAAAATTTTGTTCATAATAAAAAAAAAATTTTTTAAATAGTCACACACTATTTTCATACATGTGCATAAATTTACATGTACATAAACATCATTCTTTCAAAATCAAAAATCATTCTTTTTCAAAATCCATAATAAAATAAAAAAATAAAAATAGAAAATCAAAATCATAAAAAAAAAAAAAAAACAATTCATATATATAATTAATTTTGCATCTTAATGTACATATTATAACAGCATTTGTCATGTGCATAATAAAATGTGAAAATTTCATGCATCATCTCATATGTATTCTGCATTGCATCTGCATCAAATAAAATAATTCATGCATTCATATTTTGCATTCCATTTGTCCAATAAGCTGCCATAGAGGTACAACAAAGAGAAGGTAAAATATCATTAATCATCAAAATAAATATCTTTGTGGTATTTACTATACCCCTGCAGCATTTGCATGCTTGGAAAATAAAGCTAAGGGCATGAAAAATATCTGTTTTGTCATGTTTTTATCCGAAAATATGCCCGAAAAGTGTTTCTGAAAAATTAAATTTATACTCCGAATATTCCGCTTTCGCCATTCTATTGCATGCAAAATGTGATTTAGTGTAAAACATGCATCATATAGCCCCATTTGCATTTAGAACATAAATCATGCATAGTAGGGTCAAATAGTGACCACTATTTCAAATCATGCATCGCAAAAATAAATCACAGAAATTACATGCATTATCACTCAATTACATCATTTAGGCATAAATAGGACATGCATATGCATCATTAATAAGGTCAGGAATGCTTCAAAAGTGTCAAACAGTGCCAAAATCTAGCAATCAAGTATTTCCGTAAAAAAAAAAAAAAAAAAAATAAAAAATCGGAGAAGGGAAAATGCATGTGCAAGAAAGAAATTTCAGTACATGCAACAAGAAGAAATGCGGCAAAGAAGAAATTTTCGCTAAAGCTAGAAGATGGAGCGAAAAGAAAAACAACAAAGAAAGAAAAGATGACATCACCGATACCAAAAGATGCTACAAAGAAGAAAAAGGAGCTTCGACCAAGGTTAGAAGGAGCAACAAGAACAAGTGCAAAAGATCAAGAAAATTTTTCCAGCCTAAAGCCGAAAACAAAGTGAGGCAAGGAAAAGACTTTCCAAATCAAGGCCTGAATGGTAAAAAGAAACATCCCCAAATAGATTGAAAAAAATCAAAAAAAAAAAATCAAAACGAAAAAATAGAATCAAAGGAAGAGAAAAAAAAGAAAGAAAATGAAAAGAAAAAATCAAAGAAAAAAAAAAAAGAAAAGAAAAGAAAAAGAAAGCAAGAATAAAATCCTCAGCTCAGGCCGAACTACGTTTGGTCTGATTCCTTGAAAAGGATACGAGGCGCCTACATCAAGAGGTCCGACCATCACAATCATAAAACAAAAAAAATTCCCCAAAGAAAGAGTGGCAAAAATGTCGAACCACCGACCACACCCACGCAAAAGGTAAGTCGTATAATATTCCTACCCTCGACAGATAATTCTTTTTAAAAAAAATTGAAAAAATGATTTTATTTTCAATAAAGAAAAACTCTTTTGAGTTTTCAAAAACAAAAAAAGATTTCAAAAAAAAAAAAAAAAAAAAAAAGAGGAATATTTCAAAAACACAAAAAAAAGAGGAATAAAGAAAAAACAAAAAAAATGGAAGGAAAAAGAATGTTTTCCATCGCACAATTTTCGAAATACTTGAAGAATGATTAATTCGCCGTGTTCGGCGACGATCTTTAGTCAAGCACAATTTTCTCGATATCCGAAAATTTTCGAAGTTATGTCCGAAACAAGACAATGATCAAGGCCCGTATATACCTAGAAAGTTTTCTTAACACATTTCAATGCCAAGGTATTGACCGGTTGAAATTGTGGTAACAGATTTGAAATGCTCGACAACGGATCTTTAGTCAAACACGCTTTCGATATTTGAAAGTTTTCTGATTATGTCCGAAACAAGACAATGATCAAGGCCCGACATAATTAGAAAATTTTTCTTAACACGCTTCAACTAGTTGAAAGGTGGTAACGTAAAAACATTCAAATCTTCATACCGTATTTGACAACGGTTTCGACCGAGAATACGGCTTTTTCGAAAACACAAAAATCTTTTTCCATTGTAGTTTAAGGTTTTGGCCCGAACTACGCTTGGTCCGATTTCCTTTAATAGGAATACGTAGGCGCCTTACATTAGTAGGTCCGACCATCGAGCACATTAAATTCACATCCGCTTAAAAACTTCGATAATTTTTTATAACCGACTAAAAATGTCTAGGTTATAGAGTTTGATAGCATGTTCCTGCATTATAACTCGCTACCAATTGCATTCTCCTCGTTTAAATGAACGAAATTGGAGAGTCTTGTTAATCAACGATGTTCGCCTACTCAAGAAGTCGAAAGGTTACCCAGTAAACTCCATCGCTGGGGGCTCAGACACCCCAATTTCGCACTCGGTATGTAATCGACATAAAATATCAAGAACGTTAAAACTTAACAAATGTCAAGTTGCGTAAGTCAAAAATGCGAAGAAAAAGCAGGATGCGCGAAACAGTTGAACCTGCAGGGGGAAAGTGTCAAATTTCAAACTTCAAAAAGTAACTTGGTGCCACCTAAAGGAAGCTTGGTGCCAATAAGCATGCCTTTCATGCTCTCACATTTCAAATTGGTACAAGTCTTTATGCACAAGGTACAACTCAATGACGCTGAGAAGAAATGAAAGAATTCCATGTGTCCCTAAATGCAAGTATAAATAGACATGCCCCGCCTCGCTTCAACACAATTTCACTGCGATTTTAGATCGCAATAAGCTCGCTTCGCTTTCTCCGATAACTTAGTACGAGAGGTGCGAGATAGGTGAGTGAAGCCCCTAAAATCTCCAAACCCCAACCAAACTCGCCAAACCAAAAACCCATAGGTTATAAGTGATCCCTAGCCTAGTTGTTAGGTATCCACCTTAAAACCCCAAATTCAAAAATCCCAAAATAAGCCGCTTTACTTCCGCCCGGTAACGAGCTAAAAAGTCAAAACTTAAGTCTAGGGTTCCGCCTAACCGAAAAGGCCAAAAACCTACCCAAATAAAGTCATTCACTCGCCTCGAGTTGACTCAGCCCCGGGCAAACTCAAAACATCCGCCTCAAATCCAGGGCTCAATTCCGCTCAAATTCCACCAGCGCTCAATCATTTAAACAAAAAAAGACTCCTCTCCGCAGAGGACAGAGCGAGCACACCACCGCTCTAAAAAGGTAATACTTTTAAGGCGTATTTTTATTTCATTTGTATTTTTTTCTTTTATTTATTTTCAAAAGTTGTATTTTAAATCCGCACAATGTACATATAAGTCATGTGTCATTCCTGATTAGATTAGAAAAATTATGTAAAAGAGCCGTTATAATGGCCAAATATTCTTAAATGTGTTTGTAATTATTGGAAGAGGCATCCGAGTCCGTGAAATAATGTAACGACCGCTTTTTAATTTTCCCTTGTCAAAATAAGACCTTATTTATTTGCTGGGATTAATATAACAAT
>CM028377.1:112147462-112186889 GCA_013146195.2 Codonopsis lanceolata | reverse complement strand
GAGCCATTGGCCGGAGTTGGGAGGCCAGGCGGAGAGGTGGTGGCGACCGGTTGGAGTTGGGGCGGCGAGCAACCGAGTGGCCTTGTTGGCGGCATGCTTGACACTTGCGAGGTATGGTCGCCCCTGTGGACGAGGCGAGGCAGGCGAGGCAGAGAAGGCCGAGGTTGGGATGGATAGCGTCGGAGGAGTCTTAGAGCGAGGCAGTATTGATCCTCGGGGCGGCAGGATTGGCGAGCGAGGTGAAGTGGGGCGCGTCGAGATTGTTTAAGAGCAGCTCGCGATTGATGAGTTTTCATGGAGCTCATCAGCGAGATAGGGTGTCCGTCCTTCAACTACATCACAATGTGGCGGTAGTCATCATCGAAGCCACAGGATGGTGCCAATGAGGTCTCGTGATGATCAAGTGGTTTCTTGAGAAGCGTAATTCATCGACCCTTCCTTTAGCAGCATGTAGTCGGAAATAAGCTGAGTGCCCTTGGAAGCTCGCTTGAGGTAATCTTTAATCCCCTTGATGTGGCGCTGGTTGGGTGAGCATCACGTGTGAGCAAGGGTTTGCAAGCATCACGGGTAGTGGCGGCTTTGGATCAAGGGACCAAGGGTGCGAGAGGAAGCGAGCAAGACCAAGAAGTTTGTCTTCTTAGGATCGGGGGTTAGTATCTTGGGGTTGGGTGTGGGAGCGTCCTTGGATGTTTGAGCATCCTTGATGAGGACGATGGGAGGCGGACATGGATGTGAGCCGTCTACAAACTTGTAGGGTCATAGCCAATGAGGGTGGCCTCAACTTGAAGTTTCCGCTATATAGTTGGTGGATGTGAGCTTGGTGATGTTGTGGTGAGAGATGTTTATGAGGTCAAAGGTTTGTGTGGGATCAAGAGGGTTTTAATGGTGATGGAGTGATTTCAGTTAGCCATGGTAAAAAAGGGTGAGGGCGGCTAGGAAAGAAGGCAAGGGTTTAGGAGCGAGCTCGATACCATGTAGAAAGCGATGAAGTTTAGGAATAATGGCATAGCCAATTCATTGATTAAATCACCTATTTATAGGGAGAGATACAATTAGAGTTACACTTGGGTAGGGTACAAGAAACCTATACAAGGAAGGAACATAATAAGGAAAAGAACTACTACAAGGTAATTACCACTAATTACTAATTACAAATAAACAAGAATAATATAAAGATATTATTCTCTAATATGCTACATAAGATGGACGTCAGAGAAGAGACCAATCTTGTGAAATGATGATAAACCATTTGGCGAGCAGAGGCTTGGTCAAGGCATCGGCCAATTGATCGGGGGAGACATGACATACTAGAAGCCCGTCCCAGAACTTGTTCTTAGAATGAAGTGAAAGTCGAGCCACATGCTTCATGCAGTGAAAAACTGGGTTCGGCGGCTTCATGGCACCCATGTCACAATAAATGACGGTTGAGTCGAGGTGAGACCCGATTCGCCAGAAGAAGACCACAACCATGAACCTCAGCGGCGGTGGCGGCCAGTGTCGGCTTGATCGAGGAGCGAGCCCGTGCGTTGTTTCTTGGAGCTCAAAGAGATCGAGGCTTCCAAGATAGACAATATAGGCAGGTGGGCGTGTAGTCATCCTTGTTGCCGGCCAGTCCGCATCGGTAAAGGCATGGAGGCAGGAGGCGGCGATGAAGAAGGATGCCCGCATTGATAGTACCGCAGATCAGAAGAACTTCGCTTGACCGCATTCCGGTGCTCGGTGGTCGGTCGATGCATGAGCTGGGAGAGTTTGTTGGCAGCAAAGGCAACATCGGCCGTAAGAGACGGAATCTGAAGACTCGGAGCCATTGCTCGAAATTAATCGGATCTGTGAGAGGTGCTGGTGAAGAATCAAGGGGAGAGGTAGCAAGGGGCGTAGCCAGGCGGAAACATCGGTCATCTTAGGTGAGAGCAGGAGATCGACTATGTACCCATTTGGGAGAGCGAGAAGACCACTTGGAAGCTTGACAACCTCAACCCAAGAAAGTAGTGAAGATCACAAGATCCATGAGTCCTTGAGAAGCGATTAGCGGCGAGAGATATGAGGTGCGAGCTGCGGTAGGCGGTTCCCGGTGACAATAATGTCATCCACATATACAAGAAGATATATGATGGTGCTCGCGATCTGAAGGATGAGCAGTGATGTCGGCCAGGAGTTTTGAAATCGGAGGCAAGAAAAAGCGGCCGACTCATTATACCATGCTTGTGAGGGAGCTTTGTTTGAGACCATAAATAGCTTTGTGAAAGCCTACACACATGATGAGGGTTGTCCTTATCTGTGAACCCGTAGGTGAGCCATGAATACCTCCTCGGACGGGTTGCCTTGAAGAAAGGCATTGTTCACATCCGTTGGCGAAGATCCCATCCTTGACAAGCGGCCGGTGAGAGCAAAGCGAGCAGGTTGGCGGTTTAACCATTTGAAAGTCTCGTGGTAGTCAACCTGAGTCATTGGTGAAACCCCGCAGCCACTAGGCGAGCTTTGTAGCGATCAAGCGGTACCATCGGCTGTCTCTTGATCGGTAGATCCACTTACGACCAACAATATTGCGAGCATCTCACGAAGGGGCGAGATCCCAAGTCCCGTTGCGGCGAGGGCATCAAACTCTTTAGGACATGGCTGGCGCCCACTTCACGTCCTTGAGAGCTTAGGTGACACATGTGGGTTCATCGGCGCCAGGTTGGAGCGAAAGACTCATTTTGATCTTCGGTTTGAAGATGTTGTTCTTGGAGCGAGTAACTATGGAAGAGGTGGCGGCGGGAGCTAGGTGATCGGCGGGCATAGGAACCAATGTAGCGGGCACGGGACTTGCAGCCACTGTGTTGTCCTCGAGACACGATCTTGGTTGCCGAGGAGGCTGGTGGCAGCAGATGCTTGAAATCCTCGGCCGGCTGAGGTGGCCGAGGAGGGTGGAGCGATGGGCACATGACAAGGAGTAAGCGCGGATGATATCCTCGGTCACGATGGCAGGGGTGGGAGGTGGGGTTGTGGGTGTCTTGAGATCAACCAAATTCGATTAGTGGCGGGAGCCACGGACGGAGAGTCTTGGAGGCGGGCGGAGGCGGTGTGTATAGCGAGAAGCGGCTTCGTGTGGAGGAACGGGGTTCACAGTCATAGATAGCGAGGCGAAACAGAAGGGGTGTGCGAGGTGGACATGGGAAAGCGGGACTCAACAAAGCGAACATGGCGTGAAGCGAAGAGCTTGGTGGTGCTCGGATCGTAACAGAATAGGCACTACAGTGGCGAGTAGCCTAGGAAGACACATGGAGTGGAGCAGCGGCCAGGTTGTGGGCGGAGTAGGAGGCGAAGCGAGGGTAGCAAAGGCAACAAAGGCACGGAGTTTGGAGTAGTTGGGCGGAGAGCCAAGCAGGTTTGTTATAGGGAGATAGGTGAGCTAGGGTGGGTGTGGGTAGGCGATTAATGAGGTAGGTGGCGGTTTGGAAGGCAAAGCGAGACGGCGGAAGAGATGCAGAGAGAGGAGAGCCGGTCTCAACTATGTGCCGATGGCGACCTCAGAGAACCCATTGTGTTCGGGGTGTGAGGAGGCGAGGTGAGATGAGTGATGCCATGAGTGGACAAGTAAGCGGCCAAGCCGGTGTCGGGCAAGTCCATGTACTCGCCACCATTGTCAGAGTAAAGAGTGACAATGTGTCTTTTAAAATAATTTTCGACCGGGGCTTTGAAGCGAGGGAAGAGTGTGGCGACCTCGGACTTTCGGGACGGGTGAGCCATATGTAGTGAGTGTAGTGATCAACAAATATGACATAGTATTTAAAGCCATCAATAGACGGAATGGGAGAATCCGGACATCGAGTAAATAATTTCGGCGGGAAAGAAGACACTAAGGTAGATTGTGAAAAAGGAATTTTGTGACTTTTATTGCATAAACAATCATTACAATGTTTTTGTTTGATGCAAGTAGTGTCTAACGTAATGCCTAAACTAGCTAGAATCGACCTTGAATGGGTTCGAGAGGATGGCCAGCCGATGATGCCGATCATGATGAGAGACTTTAGAAGACACAAGCGGAAGAGGCGGCGGGAGGAGTTGTGGTCGGCCATTCATACACACCATCTTTAGATTGCCGGTCGGCGAGAATGCTCCTGTCAGTAGATCCTTCACATGAAAAGAGGTTGGTAAGAACTCAATAGAAGTATGATTAGAGACAAAATTGAGATATGGAAATAAGGTTTTTTCATGTCGGGAACAAAGAGAATATTATGCGGGGCAAAAGTGTGTGATGGTGTGTGAAGAGAAGAAACCGGTTTGGAGATAGGAAGCGGTACCATCACCAATAACCATGTCATCCAGTGCAGTGTAGGAGGTGTGAAGGTGGAGATTGCCAAGGTCATTGGTAACATGATGGGAGGCACCAACGTCAAGAAGCCACCGGAGTCCTGTGTCAGTAGAGGTCGCTAGATTGGCCAGGGTGCTTGACCACTTGTCGAGGAGGAAGGCGCGGCTTGGTTGTTGGTGGCAACCGGTGGTAGATCGGACGAGCAAGCTGTGTGACCTTGTTGACAACTTACCAAGATAGGGACGTTGGTGCTTAGGGAGAGCGAGATGTTGGAGCCTGCTGTGAAGGAGGCCGAGGTTGGGAAGAAGCTTGGCGAGCATGCGAAGAGAGTCTTAGAAGCGATCGAGTTGTTGTTCCTCGGAGTAGCGATTAGGATAGCGTGGGGATGGGAGAGCCTGGTGAGATTGCTTGAAGCATCTCGCGGTTGATGAGTTTTCATGAAGCTCATCGAAAGAGATGGGGGTGTCACGGCCTTCAACAACATCAGCGATGTGACGGTAGTCATCATCCGACCAGGAGGATCTCAATGAGGTCTTCGTGGTCAAGCGGTTTGCCAGCCGCTAGTTCATCGGCCCGACTTTATGCATGTAGTCGGTGATCGATTGGGTTCCTTGGTTGCTCGCTTGAGGTAATCTTTGATCATTTAATGTGACCGCGAGTTGGGCGAGCATAGGTATGAGCCAGGATGTCCCGGGCCTCACGGCGATGGCGGCTTTGTTGGATCGAGAGGAACGGGGAGAGCGAGCAGGGAAGCCAACAAGAGCCCCAAAAAGGAGTTTGTCTTGGCGAATCCATGGCTGGTAGTGAGGGTTTGGGGTGGGGACGTCCTTGGATGTTTGGGCATCCTTGGTGAGGACAGTGGGAGGCGGGCATGGGTGGGAACCGTCTACAAACTTGTAGAGGTCATAGCCAATGAGGGTGGCCTCAACTTGGAGTTTCCAAGCTATGTAATTGGTAGATGTGAGTTTGGTGATGTTGTGGTGGGAGATATTGATGAGGTCGAAGGTTTGAGTGGGATCAAGAGGGTTTTTGACGGTGAGAGAGTGGTTTCCGTTAGCCATTGTAGAGGGTGATTAGGGCGGCTAGAGGAAGAGGAAGAGGGTTTTAGGAGCAGGGCTCTGATACCATGTAGAAACTGATAAAGTTTAGGAATAATTGCATAGCCCTTCCATTGAATGAATCACTTATTTATAGGGAGATTTACAATTAGGGTTACACTAGGATTACACTTGGAGTAGGATATAAGTAACCTATACAAGGAAGGTAACAAATTAGGAAAGAACTCTACAAGGTAATTACTGCTAATTACGAATTACAAATCAACAAGAATAATTAAAAGATATTATTCTCTAACACAATCTCCCTTGCTTTAGGCCGGCCACCACACCGGGCTATCCTTCAATTTCTAATATTTTTGGTATATTTTTTCCAAATTAATACTAAAAAAATCAAAAACTTGATTTTTTATATACTTTGATATTTCCATGAATCTCTATGGTTTTCGTTTTTGAAAAAAAGCATTTCCATCTTTCTTTGGATTAGAGTAGACTTATATGCACATGAAACTATTAATATTAGATAATTATAAATTAAAAAAAAAAAAGAAAAAGAAAGCAAAACGCATATTTATGTCTCCCAACTTTTTAAAAATTTGCAATGCCGCCACTGAAAGTTGAAAATTGTTATTCTTGACACTGTATATTAGTTATGATGCAAGCTAGCTCATTTTTTGGATGGACGTTAGATATATGATGTAGGACAAGATTGTATTAGTTTTAATTTTAAGTTTGAGTAATTTTATTTTATTGTAATTTTCGTATTTAATTTTAATAAGGTAATATTTTTATGTTTAGAAGTAGATTTAGGTATTTAAGTGATGAATTTAAGTTCTACAAGGTTACTATATAGATTAGACTACTTTTTTAGAAGGTTTTAACTTGT
Source organism: Codonopsis lanceolata (assembly GCA_013146195.2). NCBI lineage: Eukaryota > Viridiplantae > Streptophyta > Magnoliopsida > Asterales > Campanulaceae > Codonopsis > Codonopsis lanceolata. Next base: position 112,180,654 of record CM028377.1, on the reverse strand, counting down.
TTTTTTAAGCATTACTAGTCCTATAAAAATAAGCTTCATTGTAATTTCGAATTAATCGATTTTTTAAAATAATATTAGAGTTTTCTCTTTTATCTGATGGATTATAGTTATCTCTTCCTAATGGATTCTAGGTTTCCTAGTAGATTCTAGGTTGGTTAAGGTTTGACGTGTTTCAACCTTAATTTGAAGAATTTCTCGTGGAAGGAATTTATATTGTACCCTTCTAAATACAATTTTTTGTGTGATATTAGAAATCTAAATGGGTCTAACTAGCTTTAAAAAAATAATCATGAGTGACGCTATTGAGACCCCTCATTAAAACTCAAACTTCATATTTTACCCTTACTTCTTATCAACATACCCCCTCCTCTCTCATTTGCGTAACATTCCCCATCCCCCCTCTTCTTCTTCTTCCGACCCAGCCACCACCCCCACTGCCTTACCGTTCCCCCCCTCTTCCCTTCCTTCTTTCATCACCTCCACTGCCTCACCGTTCTCCATCTCTGCCCAAACATTCTCACCCACCAACCCCACTTCCTTCTCTCTTTTCTCCAATCAATGGTCGAAGCAAAATAAAAAATAAAAATAGATTGCTAGTGTTCGGCTATGGTTGTCGGAACAATACAGTTATGTTCGGTTAGGAAGAGCCGAACAACCTTGGGTAACTTTTATTTATTTATTTGGATTTACACTATTCGGTCATCCTCTGCCGAACAACTTAGTGTTGTTCGGCGAGCCATGAAATTGACGAAAAAAGAAAGGTGGACAATTATTTAGGAATAAAGGTAGTAGTTTTTAATAATTATTTAATACTTGTATTTTTTGTATGTTTGTAGGTGTTGAACTTTTTCTATACTTTTACTAATGAAAATTCTAAATTTGTTAGTGTTAAAATTTTATTTTTTTATTTCTATAAGGGCCCTTTCTATTCCTTTTGCGCATGGGCCCCTAAAAGTTCAAGGTCGACCTTGGCTTTAGACTACTTGCCTTTTTGGCTGCATGCATGTGTGTCGTCGAGTTACACGATTGGGCTTTGCAAAATAGTTCTAGTTGTTAGTCGAGTTGTAGTAGAGTGTTACTCTCTCCGTTCCAGGCAAAGAGTCCATCATATTATTTTGAGATGTTTTACTTCAAGAGTACACTATAAAAAATTATGATTACAATTTTTATAACATTTTATCTTTACATCCACTTTGTTGTAAGCACATTGCTTGCTGTTGGTCCCATGGATAGAGTGAGTGAATAGCTTATGTTACCACTTTAAAATGTATCTCACAATTCATTTACAAATGCGGGTGAAATGTCTTTTAGTGATAAGACAATTTGAAGATGAGGTAGGTCTGCTGGTAGTACTAGAGCAGCAGACTTGTTCATAGCTGAGTAATGAACTCTGTTGTCAGATTGTAGATAAACTGTGTGCTTGCTGAAAAGAGCTAATCTTAAAAGTAGTTTTATCTATAAGAATGGTTGCAAATCTTTAGACCATTTAAACTGTTGGAAGTCCAATATATCAGATAGAAAAGTGTTTCTCATTACAGTTAATTCTATATGCGTTTGATTCTTAAATGATTGTGGTAAAACTAGGGCATATAATATCCAAAAGAAAAACGTGATTATGAGAGAAAATCGCTTGAAATGGTATGGACAAATTCAACATAGACTAGTTGGTGCGATATAATTAAGGAGACAGTACAAGGTTAGAAATTGGGGCAAGAAAAACCTTAAATGGACAACAGTCGTTAAGAAGGCTCGCTTGACATTCAGCTTGAACTCTTCTTGAGCTTGTGCTTGCTCAAGTCAATCTCGTACATCAGGAGCAGCCGAACTTAGAAGCGAGCCAATCTCAAGTCATCTATAACCTGGTAGCAAACTCACGAGCTTGCCTAGTGTTCGACTCACATTTACTATCACCTTACAAACCTACGATTAAGATTTTCCTCAAATCGATAAGTATATCATTTCTATTAAGAGATAGATAAGCTAGGTCAATTAGCTTCAATTATCACTTGCAATTAAGTTCTCTCCATTGATATGAATACAAGTCTGATTAGATAATCTACTGAATAACTGTCCAATTATTTGTCTTTTGATGAAACTTCTTCATCCAGGAATCATTTTAACCGTAAACTACATCTAAGCTCATTCTTAAAAACAAGTATTTTAATACTAGCATTACGAGTCATACAAAGTGTAAATATCAAACTTTCGGGAAAAGACCCAAACAAACATACACGCTAATGAACAAAAGAAGAAATTATAACTGTTTAGTCTATTATCTATGTAATTGAATGTAATTGCAAACCAAAGTCAAATCCAAGTCAGTAACTATTTACACCTGAAATCATTATTACTACCAAATTGAATTGGTATTAATTTAAAACAGTAAAACAATTTAATCATAATATTCCATGCATGTTCAATCATTGATCAAAACATTGTTATGACTGTAATGAATTAAGGTGATTGATTCATAGACAAACCATCTCAATGCTTTATAAGTAGTACCGATCAAGACGGACATGATCAGTAAGAATGTTCGATAACTAATAAAACAGTAATATTGCATGCGTTATTTATGGATTATCACGAGTTCGTAACCTTGCTCTGATACCAATTGTAAGTTATTAATCTTAAACCCTAGATCTTGAACTTCATGATAATCACAATAACATGTAAAATACTATTAATTAAAATATCTGATAAAGACATATTGTTTCTAGTGATTTGCCCTTGATCCGAAATATGCAGTATAATAGAGAGGCAGCGGCGGAATATGGTTTCTCCCTTTTGGCCTAAAAAACCTAATGAGTTGATTTAACATAATAGATGAATATGATATTACATCTCTTTTAATAGGCAAAGGGATGACTAAATTCCTATTAAGGTTTTAATCTCAACCGTCCATCAAGGTAGAGTTTATTTAGGAAACTTACCCCTTTTACAAACCAAATCTATTGTAATTTAGTAATTTCCAAATCAACCATGATTCTTACTTATTGACCATATATAGATTTTCTTGACCTGCAAAAAATATATCTTACACTTCATGCACTGGGGAGTTTGCCGGAATTGTTGGCGGGCCTCCAGAGACAAGCCTTCCCAGTCCATTTGTAGGGTTAGTTATTTGTTTAGTTTTGTTTTGAGAAGGATCAAGTTTTATTTGGGCGTAAGTTTTGTGGTCTTTCCACAAGGCATTATCTTGGCCTTATGTTCGCCTCGCGCGGTCACGCCTTGGCTAGAGAATCGTGCACCTCTTCATGCCTCTTCGACCTGACTCTGTTTGTCCACTACCATTCCCAGGTGCCGAAGTGTCGGCTGAACTCACCTCTCACATCATGCGACCAAGGGGCTCACATTTATTAACTATGGTTATTGTGAGTGTTGGCTTGGCCCAAATGGACAGCCCACTTCAAACACCCAAACCCAGCAACCCAAGTTGACTTTCGGCTGATTTGGTTTTGTTTTGGGAGAATCTTTGATTGCCCTTTATATCTTCAACCCCTTCCTTACTTGCTCTCTGTCAGTCGCGTCTTCATCTCCTTGGCCGGATTCTTCGGTTGATTGATTGGTCTTGGTACACTATATATACTCCCTTTGTCTGCCGCTTATGAAAAATAGAGGTGGAATATACACAGCAACAATCACATAAGGTAACAATTTTGCTCCATTGTTACACTAATCTCTCTCTCTCTCTCTCTCTCTCTCTCTACGTCTCTGTTATGAGTCGTGCACTTCGGGAATACACTCTGTGTGTGTGTGAGAGCTTTGAGGTTACTGTGATAGAGAGTTCTGTGAGGGGGGGTTTTCGGGTTGTGGGATTTCTTGTTGGAAGGCTGGGTTGCATACACAGTTGGGTGAAATCCTTGGAAACGTTGTCCCTTCAGTAGTGAACTCTTGAGTTGGACTGCTATACTTTGTGTATAGGTAGTGGGGATCTGAGCCTAGGCATTATAAGCCCTAGACAGATTCGAGTTAGGCTCCGTTGAGCCGAGGATACTCAAAGCACTAATTTATTGTTTATATTGCTTTGCTATACATTGCTTGTTGCAGGTAATTCATTGCCAATATAGTTTGATATATTAGTGCGTCTTCAACTTTGGTATATTGTAAGTTTAATGCCAAAGTCAAAGACGGGTACTTATTTCAAAGTCATATTATAATTTGGTATAGCTCCGATGTTCTTTTGATTCGGTACGTATCCTTAATTTTACGTTACAGTTATACATCATATTACTTAACATGTGGGTTCACATAACTAGATTGGGATAAACGGTTGGGATCTTATCATTTTTCATTTATACTAAGGCATATACAAGTCATTAACTCATTACTCGCTAGAAGGATACACTGTTACTTTCTTCATTTCAATCATCTTATATCTTTAATCCACCTCATAGCATATCCACGCGTTGTGTTAGCTAAATCGACCACATTAGTGAAGCCCAAGCTCGGCTGCTAGGGGAAACTTGACAAACATGACTAGCACTGTGGTGTATCAAACTCCAGGAGCACATTTGTTGCTCAATTACTGCCGGGCATCTATTTGGAAACATATTTAATAGGTAATTGGTTTCATTGGCAGTATAAGAGAATAATGTTCAAAGTTCGCGTTACAACTGCATGTGGTATTACTGACTATTTGTAACAACGGTCACACTAAACAGAGAACGCAATTTAATGATGTCGCGATAGTAAATATCGGACAAGGGATGCTATTAGCATGGGGTATGTAGGACATCACGTACGATTAATTCTCGTTGTTATCTGGGCTGTCCATGTGTCTAATCGTCATCGAAACCAGAATAGACTCAATTTTTATCAGCTCCATCTGTTGATTGTTGTGGAAGGAATAGAGCTTAACTATAGGTCGGAAACGTTTATGGGTGAAAGTGTAGGCCAACGTATCTTCAATATGCAGCCTTCATCGCTAAACTGAGACATCTCCAGTTTTTTAACCACTCCCATACTCATCGCCTTCCTCACACTAGTTGTATATATGGAACACACGCGATGCATGAGCCTAGTCTTCCAAATATTGGTAGTCGGACATTTGGATAAAAATTTGACAAAGGGAAGGGAGTGAAGGAAGCAGTTGAGAAACTTCAAGTGAAGAGGTGACAGCATAAAACACAACAGACTATATATGGAAGCAACATTTAATCAAATATGAAACAAAATATGGGGAGCCATTTCATGCTAACTGGAATGGATAAGACTAGTAACCAACGCGGGTTCAACATGCATAACACCATCTCCTGCTTCTGTTATGATGTGCAGGAGCAGCGTAATGGGATTTGACTAGTTCCAGGTGGAATCATCCAGATGTAGAAACATTTCAGGGGCGAATCCAAGCTATTGTTTATCAAAAGACATGTCATTTATGGCTCCAAAAGCAACTCTCAAGTTTTGTTCTTCATGAACACGGGGAGACTCTTTAAGGAATTGAAGTATATAGTGCTTATACCAAAACTATTAGAGAATAATTATTTATAATTATTATTTAGTGGTAATTACCATATATAATTCATTTTCTTGTAGAGTTCTTACCTTATTAGAATTGTGTAGGCTTCATGGCTTCATCGCTAAACTTCACTTTCAGCCCAGTGATCAAACCAACTACTGTTCGTCTTGTTCTGTCTTTAGCAGTCAGTCAAGGCTGGGTTACTCGCCAACTGGATGTTAACAATGCCTTTCTTCAAGGCAATTTGTCCGAGGAGGTATTCATGGCTCAACCACCTGGGTTCACAGATAAGGACAAACCTCATCATGTGTGTAGGCTTCACAAAGCCATTTATGGTCTCAAACAGCTCCCCACAAGATGGTATAATGAGTCTGCGAGTCAAGCTTTCTTCTTGCCTCCGATTTCAAAACTCTGTGGGTCGACACATCGCTGCTCATCCTTCGCATCGCGAGCACCATCATCTATCTTCTTGTATATGTGGATGACATTATTGTCACCGGGAACCGCCTGGCCGCAGCTCGCACCTTCATCTCTCTGCCGCTAATCGCTTCTCTCTCAAGGATCTTGGTGATCTTCACTACTTTCTTGGGGTTGAGGTTGTCAAGCGCCCAAGTGGTCTCGCTCTCCCAGGTACATAGTTGATCTCCTTGCTCGCACCAAGCATGACCGATGCTCGCCAGCTGGCTACGCCTCTTGCTACCTCTCCCGCCTTGACTCTTCACGCCGGCACGACTCTCACATCCGATGCAATTTCGAGCAATGGTCGGCGATCTTCAATATCCGTCCCTCACTCGGCTACCGATGTTGCCTTGGTTAACAAACTCTCCCAGCTTCATGCATAGGCCGACCACCGAACACCGGATTGCGGTCAAACGAAGTTCTTCAGATCTCGTGGCACAATTGATGCGGCATCCTCCTTCATCGCCAGCCTCCTCCTCGCTCTTCATGCCTTTACCGATGCGCATCGGCCGGCAACAAGGATGACTACACATCCACCGCCTACATTGTCTATCTTGGCAAAGAACCCGATCTCTTGGAGCTCAAAGAAACAACAGACCGTAGCTCGCTCCTCGATCGAAGAATACGGCACGCCACTGCGTCAAGTCGTGGATTGTATCTCTTCTTAGCGAACTCGCCTCGCCTCGACTCAACCAGCCATTTATTGTGACAATGTAGGCGCTACGAGTCTCGCCGAACCCCGTTTTTCATACTCGCATGAAGCATGTGGCTCGACTTTCATTTCATTCGGCAACAAGTTCAGGATGGGCTTATGCGAGTTTGCCATGTCTCCTCGGCCGATCAACTGGCTGATGCCTTGACCAAGCCTCTTGCTCGCCAACGATTTCATCAATTACTACACAAGATTGGTCTCTCCTCTGACGTCCATCTTGCGGGGGGCATGTTAGAGAATAATATCTTTTAATTATTCTTGTTGATTTGTAATTCGTAATTAGCGGTAATTACCTTGTAGAGTTCTTTCCTAATTTGTTACCTTCCTTGTATAGGTTACTTGTATCCTACTCCAAGTGTAATCCTAGTGTAACCCTAATTGTAAATCTCCCTATAAATAGGTGATTCATTCAATGGAAAGACTATGTCATTATTCATAAACTTTATCAGTTTCTACAGATTGATGTGGAAAGAGAAGAATGAAAAGTGTGAAAATGACGAGAGGAGAGGGGGTTTTCTAGATTGGGTGTGTGTGTTGGATTAGAAAGTGGGGTGATCATGATTCCATTCGATCTGGTTTTTGTTAAAAATACGAAGAATATGAGATAAACATAACAATGCTTCATTTTTTTTAAATTAAAAAAAATTTAAAATCAGAACCAACCCAAGAGTGTAAGAATCAACCCAAAATGTATAAGAACCAAAACAATGATAATTTGGTTCTAACCTTTTTACTACAAACAAATTATAAAAACTAATACTTCATACAAAGACTAAAAAAACATTCAATAATAGTAAAATGTTGAAAATACAAACCATCTCACAAAAGAAATAAAAATAATGGTACATTCAACAATGAAAAAGTTTGAAGTTATAATATGTGTGTGTGTATATATATATTTGGATTTTGGAACTTTGGCGAGAAGAGACTTTGGTAATAATGCATTTGACGACTGTGTTTGTTGTTAAATGTATGTCATAAAAGAAAGGTAATAGAAATTTATTATTTTTATCTGGGTTGGGATTAGAAATTATAAATTTTAAAATATTATTTAATTACTTCCTCCATTTTTAAATAATTGTCATGCTTGATCGAACACATCGTTTACGAAAAACTAATTGTCTATTATAAATATTGGTATAATTTGTAGTTTCCATTAAAACATTTATGAATATGACCATAACTAAAGTAGGAAGAAAAAATAAAGATAAAGTGGTAAAAGTGATTTCTTAAAGAAGAAAGCTTAGAATTACGAGATATGATTTTATGCATCGCAATGCATGTATGGTTTTGATTCACGATGCATGACATGTATATTGCATTCGAGAAACAGATACTCCACGCACTTCACAAACATGTTCGATTCATTAGGGACATAGTCGACATTTCACCACAATAATGTTTTATACTCGGTTCAAAAAATGTGTAGAAAAGTAAAGCGTTTGAAAAGTTTCAAAAGTAACATGCTTGAATTATACCCAAGACATATAAGAAGGGAATTGTAGGGAGAAGCCTTGTTCCCCTCCGTAGTCCCTACCCGACCCTTCTTAAACAAGAACAAAAAGGGAAAAAAAGAGTTGGTTTGTGTTTGCTGGGATTTGAATAGAGATGTTAATAGGGCGAGAACAACATGTTTGAACCTATTAAATATTTTTTTTAGGGTTAGATTTGTAATTTTAGCAGATCGTTTAAATCACAACCGATTAAGAACTGTGTTTGACTGATTAACACCTCTACTGGTTAGAATTTAAGTTGGCATTCCAACCTTCCATCTGTTTTATCATACTAACAATTATATTAGTCTTACCTTCGGTTGTACAATTTAAATTTTATCTTTAAAAAAAGAAGATAAAATTGCTTTATAGTTTTTCTTTTTTGTCATCTCTATTTTTTTTTCCAATGAAAATCTAAAATTTAAATACTAACCCAAAAATAACTATGCAAGTCAAATTCATAATGAATCAAGTTATTCAAAATTGGATTATGTTTGGTCGAATAAAAGTATAATTTATGATATTTATTATTCTCGACTTATTTTATCATTTCATGCTTGATTATGACTTTTTAGTTTTTAACTAATAAAACTTGAAGTTTTGAAGTTTGATTGTGTTTTAAACTTTATCACTAATGTTTGATGTTGTTGACTACTCATTTTAGTAATTTTGTTTTGAATTGTGTGTTGTTGGCTCGTTGCCCGTTAATTACTTGATTTCGAATTTTATATTTATATATCCGTTTAAAACCGAAACCTAAAGGGGTAGGTCTAGGTTTGCAATTTTAGTGGATTGTTTAAACTGCAACCGATCAGAGATCGAAACCGACAGGATTGAACCGATTAACATCTCTAGATTTGAGAGTGTGTTTTTGTTTTGTTTTTGTTTATTTTGTTTAGTGATTTGTTAAAACGTACAATTAATTTGACAAGGAAGGGCAATATAGTAATATGAAACTATAATGGGGTTGGGAATTAAGAATTATTAGAGTACGGGTTTGGGGCACCTAAGATGTAAAAATGGAATTAAACTGGGATCAATCGTTAACAACCCAACCCTGGATAATTTTATACATTGATACATAGGAACTTAAAAGAATATCTATATCCCATCGCCGCCGGCCACCCTCCGCCAGCAGGTTGATATGTTACATTGAATCCATCAAGCTGTTGGTTGGCCATGGCCATACAATGAAGATTGATTAAGGCCACCGACTTATCATGGTTTGAATTCATTCTTTAATTATCCATCCCTCTATCTGTTGGATTGTTATATAAACTCATTTGGATCTTGAGAGTTGAGAATGTATATATCTCAAATCAACTTTAAAAGAAATTACGATGTTTGAAGTCTTCATCTTCAATTAAAATTTTGAATTGGGAATTGAGATTCTAATTTTATAATATCTTCTATGATTATCTCTACTTAGCCAAAACTTGGTTTGCTACAAGCTTAGATTCGCTTGGATATTTCAAGTAAAAAACTACTTTAAGACACAAGACACCATTGTTGAGTTTTAATAAACTCTCTTAGCAACTTTGTTTCCCAAAAACATATATGATATATATAATCTGGTAATCATTAGAGGGGATAAATTTGCTTAAATATAATGTTGCTTTGCTGATCAAACATACTTTTTACACAATCTAATGTAAATATTCAGAGATTTCTAATCAATTCAAGCCTCCCAATCACTTGTCCAAATGCAAATATTCAGAGATTTCTAATCAATTCAAAGCCTCTCAATCACTTGTCCTATACTTGGACGTACTTGAGCGATGTGTTTTGTGCAATCCAAAGCCAACTTTGAAAGTTGTTCGGCCTTTTCCAATTTAACTCCAGCTTACATCAAATCTTTGAGAACAACATGATTTTGCTTTTTAATTAAGCTACTTGCCCTCTCATAAATATGGATTCCTCCATCATTTACGTCAACTTTCTCCTCTTTCACCTTAAATTTTGGTTGTTGTTTTCGTTTCAGAGGTAATCCAACGCTTTCACTTTTCATTAAGAGCTGAAATATGACAATTCCAAAGCTATAAACGTCCGATCGGTCTGTTGCAACACGCACCTCACCTTTACGACTTGTGGTACCTGCCACGAGAGAAAACCGTTTGTAAGAAGAGATATATAGTTTCACACGGTAAAAAGATATATGAACTCAACATAATTGCTTGCTATTCTAGATTCTAGAAGTTCTATCAAAACTAATTTAAGCTTGCATGTACTTGGTACCATGAAGTTATGCTATTATAATAAATATGAATAATGTAAGCTTGCTATATTCGTTATTTATAAAATATTCAAGATTCTACCTTGCCATATTTGTTAAGGTTACACTATTTTACTATGATTACATATTTTTCCCTCTTTTTTCATATTAAACCAAAGCATTTTTAATTCAATGTATACAAAAAATAGAGGAATTCCACCTCAACCAATCATACATATATGAAAATACTAGTCAAGTGCACGCATGTTGCACGCGCGTTACACGCATTTAATTACACACATTTTGCACGTGTTGCTAATGATTTTTTAGTGAAATGTTATTTTCACTACATTTTTTACTTATTTACCACATTATTAGTTATTGTTTTTAACTTATGTAGGCTTGCACAAAATTGCTTATTAATTAATTACTTGTTATTTGAAGTTGAGCAATATATTTGTTATTTCTAAATTATACTTCATTTGTTTCTAAATTATTGTCTCTTTTGACCAGACACACCATTAAGAAAAAGTAATTGATTAATACAGTTATCAAAAGCACACAAAAAAGTAAAGCCATTAGCTACCTCTTATCAAAGAGAACATCAGAAAGATGATACATTTTTATATACGATTCACCCAAATTATAAAAATGTATCATCTTTCTGATGTCTCTTTGATAAGAGGTAGCTAATGGCTTTACTTTTTTGTGTGCGTTTGATAACTGTATTAATCAATTATTTTTTCTTAACGGTGTGTATGGTCAAAAGAGACAATAATTTAGAAATAAATGTAGTATAATTTAGAAATAACAAATATATTGCTCAACTTCAAATAACAAGTAATTAGTTAATAAGCAATTTTGTGCAAGTCTACATAAGTTAAAAACAATAACTAATAATGTGGTAAATAAGTAAAAAATGTAGTGAAAATAGCATTTCACTAAAAAATCAATAGCAACATGTGCAACATGTGTGTAATTAAATGCGTGCAACATGCGTGCAACGTGCGCGCACTTGACTAATATATTCAAAAAGTACATTAATTTCTAAGCATCAACATCAGTTAATTTTTTAGTGAAGCCTTCCTGGGGCTTGGTGGCGATGGCACCGGTGGAGGTGGCGATGGTGGTGGTGGTGGTGGGTTTTCAATGCACGGAAAATTGCATTTAAAATTGACTGAGGGTGGTAGTTCGAGTTTCTGTTTTACATCTAGCTCGTAGTAGGAAACACCTCCGAGCAAAAGCAAGATCAAGAAGCAGACCTGCTTGGAGGTCAACATTGTGGTGTTGTAGGAATGGAGATGGGTGGGGATGAATAAATACTGAGCACTCATTCCCTATCATTGTGAACGCGTCTTTACCAATGTGAATGCATCTTTACCTGTTTGGTTACGTTGATTAAGTTGGATATTCAAATATCCATTTAGGGAGTAATTCCAAACCATCAACCGGATATATCAAATATCCATATTGAGGAATCTTTACCTATCAATTTTAATGTTGTTGGTATGTCAAATACTCCCATCCGTTCCTAAATTATCGTCCTCCTTTTTTTTTTTTACTATGATTACATATTTTTCCCTCTTTTTTCATTTTAAACCAAAACATTTTTAATTTAATGTATACAAAAAATAGAGGAATTCCACCTCAACCAATCATACATATATGAAAATACTAGTCAAGTGCACGCACGTTGCACGCATTTAATTACACACATGTTGCACGTGTTGCTAATGATTTTTTAGTGAAATGTTATTTCCACTAAATTTTTTACTTATTTACCACATTATTAGTTTTTGTTTTTAACTTATGTAGGCTTGCACAAAATTATTTATTAATTAATTACTTGTTATTTGAAGTTGAGCAATATATTTGTTATTTCTAAATTATACTCCATCTGTTTCTAAATTATTGTCTCTTTTGACCAGACACACCGTTAAGAAAAAGTAATTGATCTTAACGTTGTGTATGGTCAAATGAGACAATAATTTAGAAACAAATGGAGTATAATTTAGAAATAACAAATATATTGCTCAACTTCAAATAACATGTAATTAATTAATAAGCAATTTTGTGCAAGCCTGCATAAGTTAAAGACAATAACTAATAATGTGGCAAATAAGTAAAAAATGTAGTGGAAATAGCATTTCACTAAAAAATCATTAGCAACACGTGCAACATGTGTGTAATTAAATGCGTGCAACATGCGTGCACTTGACTAGTATATTCAAAAAGTCCATTAATTTCTAAGCATCAACATCAGTTAATTTTTTAGTGAAGCCTTCCTGGGGCTTGGTGGAGGTGGCGATGGTGGTGGTGGAGGTGGGTTTTCAATGCATGGAAAATTGCATTTAAAATTGACTGAGGGTGATTCGGGTTTCTGTTTTACATCTAGCTCGTAGTAGGAAACACCTCCGAGCAAAAGCAAGATCAAGAAGCAGATCTAGTCGGAGGTCAACATTGTGGTGTTGTAGGAATGGAGATGGGTGGGGATGAATAAATACTGAGCAGTCATTCCTATCACTGTGAACGCGTCTTTACCACTGTGAACGCATCTTTACCTGTTTGGTTACGTTGGTTAAGTTGGATATTCAAATATCCATTTAGGGAGTAATTCCAAACCATAAACCGGATATATCAAATATCCATATTGAGGAATCTTTACCTATCAATTTTAATGTTGTTGGTATGTCAAATACTCCCCTCCGTTCCTAAATTATCGTCCTCTTTTTTTTTTTTACTATGATTACATATTTTTCCCTCTTTTTTTCATTTTAAACCAAAACATTTTTAATTCAATATATACAAAAAATAGAGGAATTCCACCTCAACCAATCATACATATATGAAAATACTAGTCAAGTGCACGCACGTTGCACGCGCGTTGCACGCATGTTGCACGCATTTAATTACACACATGTTGCACGTGTTGCTAATGATTTTTTAGTGAAATGTTATTTCCACTACATTTTTTACTTATTTACCACATTATTAGTTTTTGTTTTTAACTTATATAGGCTTGCCCAAAATTGCTTATTAATTAATTACTTGTTATTTGAAGTTGAGCAATATATTTGTTATTTCTAAATTATACTCCATTTGTTTCTAAATTATTGTCTCTTTTGACCAGACACACCGTTAAGAAAATGTAATTGATTAATACAGTTATCAAAAGCACACAAAAAAGTAAAGCCATTAGTTACCTCTTATCAAAGAGAACATCAAAAAGACGATACATTTTTATATACGATTCACATTGTCTTTGAATAATTGCGCTTGAATGATGCTTAGAAAAGAGTTAACACCCAGAACAAAATAAAAGCTTTTCTAAATGATGACCCAACGAAGCCCTGCACCAAACCACCCTAGGCTACTACTTCTGTAGATTCTAACTCAAACATGATACGAATCTGGAACAAACATGCTGCTTGAAAGAAACATAATCTTACGTAATAAAAAACACTAGTAAAATCAAATTAGATACAGCATGTGCTGGCAACCAATCCAAACTGCAAACCTGAGCTTAAATCACCCAAACTGCAACCAGAAACAACCAAACATTTGAAAACATCCTTTTTAGGAATGGCTTGGATCTCGGATCGAATATTTAGTTTGAAATTGTTTCTTACCGTTGAACGCAATTTCGGGAGCAGCATATCCTTCTGTGGAGACATCTACCATCTTTCCTTGCTCGACCATAGCACCGAAATCGATCAGCTTCCCTACCTTTCTATTCTGCATAAGGATTAGAAGTGGATTAGTTTAAATATATAGCCATGTAGCTATAGTCAACAATAATCTGATAGATTAATGATTTGGAAATTGTTTCTCTCTACTTGTCACACACCTTATCTAGCATAAGGTTATCAACCTTGAAATATGCCAGAACCAAGGAATGCCTATGGATATAAGACAATGCTTTTGCTGATTGTTTTAAAATCTCCAGGGTGTCTTCCCAGTTCAACACTATAAAAGATAAATTGATAAAACAAAGTGCATCAGCCCAATTTTATGAGATATGACATTCAATAATTGATCAAATTTGAAGTTATTAAACAAAAACTATTTAAGGAATGTTGAATAGTAACCTTGGATCGCAGAATTGTCGAGCTTTTCTGGAAGATGCTCCAGCACAAGAAACAAATTTTCTCTTTCTGTTCCATGTCCAATGAGCTTAACGATGTTTTCGTGCTCCAACATCGTTAAGTATTTAATTTCAGCCTAATAAGAAAGAGTTAGCTCAAGAAAACTAAACAGAATTTGCTCATTTATGAAATTTTTATACCTTGTATTGTGTAATTGAAATGGGGTTTTTCACACTCCAACACCTTAACTGCCACATGCTCGTGTCATAATTCACCTTTATAAACCTTGGCAAATGACCCAGATCCAAGTATATTCTCATAGTCAATACTAATTTGTTCCAAGGTTAACTCTAGAGGACTTTGTTTTCTTTTGGGAGGCATTTTACCTACAAAATCAAGAAACATTATATGGATTAAATCTAGCTTCCAGGCAGTGGTTTGCTAAACTTACTGAGGCTTTGCTACAACTTGGTTATTCTCAGTCACATGCATATTATTCCCTTTTTACTCTAAGCAATGGTGACAATTTTACTTGTGTTTTGGTTTATGTGGATGATGTCTTAGTGATCGCTAACGATATGTCTTCGATCAAACATCTCAAGCAGTTTCTTTATGACAAGTTAGTATTAAGGACCTTGGTCCTATCAATTATTACTTAGGTATCGAGATAGTCACGTCTTCTAATGGGTTTCATCTCAGTCAAAGTATATCCAAGTTTCTAGTTTCTTGTTAGAGTATATCCAAGTTTGTTATCGATTGTCCCCATGTTATGGATATAGATTATTTTTTAACCAAATTGGTCACGTTATGTCTTTGCTTTTTAAAAAATAGGCATTACCGATTTCTCAAAATAAATAAATATTAAATAATTCATGAAAAAAGAGAAACAAGCTAACGGGGGCGTGTCGAACAGATCAATAAACAACTTAACAACATTGATGTACATCAAAATGATCATTCAACTTTACCTCAGGTTGAATGTTGGTCAAAGGAAGGATAGCGAGACGAGGGAACCTTAACCTTAGGGTCTTGAAAAGTAGGAAGAATTGCCTTTCAAAACTGCAATCATAATCCATTATAATGAGAATCTATAATACAATACAGCTCATGGTGGCACATGTGCAATTGACTAAAGCTATTTAGGGACTGAGATTGATTCTTTTACCGAGATCTTACGGTTATTATCACTCGCCGAGTTCACATGTGTGAACGGCGGTTGAGCAACTACCCCCCCTCTCTCTCTCTCCAACTTCCCCCACTATTCACGGTTGGTGACCGCTAATCCTTCCTCCACTAAACCCACATCCCTTTTCTTTTCGATATTTTAATTAATTAATCACTTTTATACACAAAATATAATTAAATTAAGGAAAATGCTATCCTTACCACTAATCCTACAACTTTCCTTACAACTAAGCCTTGAATTGGGAAAAAATGTTTTGAACAAAGACAACTTTACCCTTCTTCAAAGCTTAGTTGTAGAAAAAGTTGTAGAAGTAGTTGTAAGGCTAGCAATGTTGTTAAATTAATGTCTGAATCTTTCCTCCACCATCCCATACTGACATTATCTCAGTGCCATAGGCACGGCACAAAATCTAGTATAAAACAAAAAGAATCAATTTTGATACACTGAGCGCTTCAAAAAACAGCATTAAAAAAAAAACTTTCTACTCCACTCTATCCCAAAATTATTTTCATGTTTTCTTTTTCTGTCCATCCCAAAATAATTGTCTTGTCTGAAAATTTCATTTTTAGAACAATATTTTTATTATTTTATCCTTACTTTTTTATCTTACTTTGATATATACTTTGAAAAAAACTACATATCAAACCAATTTTAATAATCAAGTCAATTATTTTTCCTTATTTCGTATGTCGAGTCAAACCAGACAATAACTTTCGGTTAAAGGTAGTACATAGTTTCATAAAAAAAAAACTTTCTATATGACCATTAAGTTTTTGAAATTAAAAAAAACATCATTTTGAAAATGGGAAAGTATATGATATAGACTAGACGGGACTACTCAAACTAGAGTCGAAGTCCTTACGGTCGATAACCATTTTAAAGATTATTGGTTACCCCTTTCGTTATGTTTGAAAATTCTAATTATTAGGGATATATTACTAGAATTATAGTTGGTCATAATTACAAAAATGCGTGAACATAGTCAATACTAGATTTCATGCTTGTGCCTATGGCACGGTATCAGTATGGAGATGATCAGCGTATGAATTTAGTATGATGCGAATAAATTAATATATGCTTGAGATTTTGTAGGGATGGGATAAGATCTCGATAAAACAATAAATGTCTAGTAAAAACGTAAAATAGTAAATCTTAGTTAGAATACATGCATTAATTAAAGCATTAAAATCTTTAAAAAATAATAACCATCATTTATATTATTGGATAATTACGGCCGTAAAATCTTAGTTATGTTTGGTAAAAATGAATCTTGATCAGTAGTTAACTTTTAAGAAGATTTAATCCTGACCCGTAGTTATGTTTGACAAAAATGAATCTTGATCGGTAGTTAACTACTGAGTGAAATTATAATATAGATGTTAATATAAAATGTGAAGGGTAAAATTGAAATGTTATAGCGATGATAAACATAATATTTCGTTGGCGCAACAAATGTTAGTCGGAACTATGAAAGGAACCAATTCGGGCATATTATGAACAATATTTCGAAAATAAATTTTAGCGAGCGAAAAAAAAAACCTATGATTAAATATTAAAGTAACAACAAATTAGAACAAAGAGTGTATGAGAGAAAGAGAGATAGAGATTTATTCAGAGTGAAGGATTTCGGGGTGAAAGATAACTTCAGGCTGCTCGGTATTTATAGCCGAGCAGCACACATACAATTGCCAAATACAATTGCCCAACAATTCAATGTTTGGCACACAAGTCTTCTGCCTATTCAATAGCCTGCAATATCCTACAATAGCCTACTATCCTACAATAACCTACTGTTCATATAATTGACCTTTCATAACATTCCCCCTTGAACATAGCATTGTAAGTTGGCTAAGTGTGTCTCGTTAAAAACCTTTAAGCCGAAAAACCCAGTAGGGAAAAAATCGGACATAAGGAAAAAAATACACAACTTAAATATGAATTGTGTGCATGGGTTGTCTCGTTAAAAACATTTTCATGGAAAACCCATTGGGACAAAACCATGATAAAGGGAAAAGAGTACAGCCATATATGCTCCCCCTTGAACTGACAAGGGTCAAGAGAAATCACCTTTGTAAATCTTGTAGATTTCGCATCCCAATATTGTGAACATGCTTTTTGAAGGTTGTAGTGAGGAATGCCTTCGTAAATAAATATGCAGCAATATCACTTGATCGAACATATTGGATGCTGACCTCTTTCTTCTTTTCAAGTTCTTGAGTGTATAAAAAGAGCTTCAGGGGGATATGTTTGGACCTATCACTTTTGATGTATCCCTCTTTACTTTGGGCGACACATGCGGCATTGTCTTCAAATAATACTGTTGGGTCTTTGTTGACAGGTAGTCCACTGACATTTTGAATATGATGAGTCATAGATCGAAGCCATACACACTCTCGACTGGCTTCATGAAGTGCGATCATCTCAGCATGATTTGACGATGTAGCAACTAGCGTTTGCTTTTGAGAACACCAGGAAATTGCAGTACCACCCATCATGAAGACATAACCAGTCTGTGATCTGGCCTTATGAGGATCAGACAAATAACCCGCATCTACAAAACCAACCATTTCATCCTTTGATCCTTTGGGATAAAATAATCTCAAATCGATCGTCCCTTGAAGATAAGGAAATATGTGCTTGATACCATTCCAGTGTCTCCGTGATGGAGATGAACTATATCTTGCCAATAGATTTGTAGCAAATGCTATATCCGGTCTGGTACAATTAGAAAGGTACATGAGAGCTCCAATAGCACTTAAGTATGGTACTTCAGGACCAAGTATCTCTTCATTCTCTTCACAAGGATGAAATGGATCTTTTTCAACATTCAGTGATCTATTAATCATGGGGCTAGTGAGAGGGTTTGCCTTATCCATATAAAAGCGCTTCAAAACCCTTGTTGTGTAATTTGATTGGTGTACAAATTTTCCACTATGCAAGTGTTCTATTTGTAAACCAAGACAGTATTTGGTATGCCCAAGATCTTTCATTTCAAATTCTCCCTTTAGGTAATCAACTGCTTCTTGGATTTCCTTGGGAGTTCCAATGATATTCAGATCATCTACATAGACAACGATAATTACAAATCCAACCGTCGTATTCTTTATAAAGACACACGGACATAATTGATCATTCACATATCCGTCTTTTAACTAATGCTCACTTAAGCAATTATACCACATGCGCCCGGATTGCTTCAATCCATACAGTGATCGCTGTAGTTTAATTGCACATAATTCTTTGGGCTTTAAGCTCAGTGCTTCAGGCACCTTAATTCCATCAGGAATTCTCATATAAATATCGGCATTTAATGACCCGTATAAATAAGCCGTTACAACATCCATGAGATGCATATCTAGATTTTTTGAAATCGATAAGCTGATTAGATATCTGAACGTAATAGCATCCATTACATGAGAATATGTTTCTTCATAATCAATCCCAGGCCTTTGGGAAAAACCTTGTGCAACAAGGCGAGCCTTGTATCTCACAATCTCATTTTTCTCATTTCGCTTTCAAACAAAAATTCATCTGTATCCAATGGGTTTCACAGCTTCAGGTGTGAGAACGATAGATCCAAATACTTTTCGTTTATTCAACGAATTTAATTCACCCTTCATGGCATCTATCCATTTGATCTTGTCATGCCTCTTTTGACATTCAGATACAGATTTTTGTTCGGGATCTTCAGTCCCGTCATTAATTTCTTGGGATACCGAATAAGAGAATATATCATCAATATTCTCAATTTCATCTTGGTTCCATATTTTTCTATTATACATGTAATTAATGGAAATCTCATGATTATCGTTGCCTGCAGGGCTTACTAGATTTGCATAATCGTGTGTTTCTTCTGGAACAATTTCACGATCGTGTGTTTCTTCTAGAACACTTTCATGTCATTGGGGATTTTCAATCACTTTCTTTTTGCGAGGATTTTTATCCTTTGAACCAATGGGTCGTCCACGCTTCAGGTGTGTCTTAGATTCATTTGTCATTTTATCATTTGGTAGTCCTTTTGGTATTTCAATTCGAGCAGGAGCATTTATAGCAGCTACATGTGACTTTGTCACTCTCTTTGTATCTATAAATGCATCTGGCAATTGATTTGCTACATTTTGTAAATGTATGATCTTTTGAACTTCCAGTTCACGTTGCTTTGTGGGAGGGTCAAGGTGCAGTAACGATGATGTGCAACTTTTGATCTCTCTTCCCACTTGTTTCCCCTCTTCACCTAAAGGTGGAAACTTGTCTTCATTAAAATGACAATCGGCAAAGCGTGCCGTAAAAACATCACCCGTTTTTGGTTCAAGATATTTTATTATAGAAGGAGATTCATACCCAACATATACTCTCAATCTTGTTTGTGGTCCCATCTTTGTGCGTTGTGGTGGAGCAATTGGTACATATACTGCACAACCAAAAACTCTTAGATGGGATAGATTCGGCTCTCGCCCAAATGCCAACTGTATTGGGGAGTACTTGTGATGTGCACTTGGCCTGAGGCGAATCGGTCTTGTTGCATGTAAAAGCATGACCCCATACAGAAGTAGGGAGCTTTGTTCTCATCATTAATGGTCTGGCAATGAGTTGAATACGTTTGATCAACAATTCAGCCAAACCATTTTGTGTATGAACATGAGCTACTGAATGTTCAACATCAATCCCTATTGCCATAAAATAATCATTGAATGCTTGAGATGTAAATTCACCAGCATTATCAAGTCTAACTTTCTTGATCATATAATCTGGGAATTGTGCTCTCAGTTTGATTATTTGTGCAAGGAACTTGTCAAATGTCGTGTTGTGAGTTGATAATAGACATACGTGAGACCATTTGCTAGAAGCATCAATTAATACCATAAAGTATTGGAATGGTTCACTTAGTGAATGGATAGGTCCACATATATCACCCTGAATTCGTTCCAAAAACGATGGTGATTCATATCCAACTTTAGTTGGTGATGGTCTAATTATCAACTTTCCTTGAGAACAAGCATCACAATGGAGTTCATTAGATTGAAAAATCTTCTGGTTTTTCAATGGATGATCACTAGAATTCTCAATAATTCTCCGCATCATTATTGATCCTGGATGCCCCAATCTATCATGCCAAGCTTTAAATGTTTCAGTAAACTTCAAGTTTACTGTAAAATATGATTCAAATATTCTTATGATTATACTATACAATCCAGAAGATAGAGATAGCAATTTTTCCAATATACACTTGCTTCCGGAAGTGTTTGAGGTAATGCAAAGATATTCATCATTCCCCTTATTCATAGTCTCAATATGATATCCATTCAGACGAATGTCTTTGAAACTTAACAAGTTTCTTTGAGACTTAGGCGAGAACAATGCATTATTTATCATGAATTTCGTGCCTCCAGGCATTAGGAAAATTGTTTTGCCAAATCCTTCAATTATTTTGGCATTACCAGATATAGTGTTGACATTAGCCTTGTCAATTTTGATATAAGAAAAATATTTCTTATCTTTAAGTATGGTATGCGTAGTCGCGCTGTCTGCAAGACATAAATCTCCTCATTGGATTTTGGATTCAAACATATTTGTGATCTATTTCAATATGAGAGAAAGAAAAATAAGATGAATAAATATGATAACATATTGAATGCAAAATACATATATAAATTTTATTGTAAACATGCTAGTATACATAGGAAAAATAGATAATATTCCTACATAACAACATGTTACTTTTTCCACAGCTTTTATCTCAAACTCGGACCATAGCTTCATTCCTATGTTAATTTATTGTTCATGACCAATATCATCACTAATGGTATTGGTCATGTCGACGTTGGCCATATCACCAAAATCAAAATTAAGATATTCAGGATCGTTTTCAAGGAAATTTGTCTCAACATTTTTTCCTTTTTGTGATCTCTCATAAAGATCAACTAGATGTTTCGACGTTCGGCATATACGTGCCCAGTGGCCTGTCATGCCACACCTAAAACATGAACTTTCTTCATTGTTTTGTCGCACATTTTGCCTACTCGAAGAGTTGTTTCTATCATCATCTCTGTTCCACTTCAAGTGGTGAGAGGAATTTCCATTATATGGATGATGATGATGACGACGATAGTTATTTCTTCCACGGCCTCTTCCTCGGCCTTAATTTCGACCACGACCCCAGTCTTGTCCATGATTTCCTTGGCCTCGACCACGACCACTACCACGCCCACACTCTTGGACTTCATCATACATAGTCCCATTCACTTCAGGGAATGGGGCTGAACCAGTTGGTCGAGAGTCATGATTTTTCATTAGAATCTCATTATTCTGTTTAGCTACAAGGAGGCAAGAGATCAATTCGAGTACCTTTTAAAACCCTTTTCTCGATATTGCTGCTGCAGGAGCATATTCGAGGCATGAAATGTGGAGAATGTCTTCTCCAACATATCATATTCAATGATGGTTTCCCCACATAATTTCAACTGTGAGGTTATTTTATACATCATAGAACTATATTCATTGATGGTTTTAAAATCTTGTAGGCGGATATGAATCCAATCATAGTGTGCTTTTGGGAGAATGACCGTTTTCAAATGGTCATATCTTTCGTTCAAACTTTCCCAAAAGACGAGTGGATCATTAACCGTGAGGTACTCCATCTTTAGGTCTTCGTGGGCGTGGACGTGGTGTAGGAAAATCGTAGGAAAATGGCCCATGGCTGTGAGCCGGTGTTGATTACTTATCCATTTATTATTACTTTGTTGGATAGTATTTTCGAGGCTTCTGGCGGCCAGGTGGGTTTCGGCATCTATTTTCCAAGACATATAATTTTTCCCAGTTATGTCCAGCCTTTCAAATTCGAGCTTAGCGATGTTTGCCATTTGTGAAGAAAAAACTATAAAAATGAAACATATATATTAATAAAATTATGACATGAAATTTTATTCATATGATAATCGATACATGTTAAATGTTAAAATGTATGTTGAAAGCTATTGTAACTCGCTAACAGACATACATGATACAAAGATAGGTAATAAAAATCTGAAAATCGTTTGGAGGGTATTCAGCAACAAAAACCAATGCGGTGCACACAATAACAAGTATGATAATAATCATCAACATTGGAGGAAACATTTTGTAGAAGAAGATATGGTATTGAGAGTTTGTAAGGAGGTAGTAAAAATATGAGTAATCTATTAAGATGTTGTTGTATATATGGAGAAAAAAAATGACCGTTTATGACCGTTAACTAGCCGTTTATTACCGTTGGAGGAGAGAGATAAAAATCAGTAACTAGCCGTTAGAGGAGAGGGGTAAAAATGTAAAAATTCTGATTTAATAGAATTGCATTTATATTATGAATAAATATAAATCTTATTAGGAGCAATAAATTGATCATAAATAAAATAACTCTGCATAAATATTTGTCAGTCAACTTTATACAGCTATTATATAGCATACATATATATTCACGTCAAGCTATTCAGCAAGCCTTTCTGTGGGTGTTTAAAAGTCAGTAATAAATATATATGTATATAAAGTTATTCATATATAGAATTGAAATATATGTATATTTATAAATATTCAGTTTATAGCTTGGGGATATTTCCGCACAAGCATCAACTAACATATATATTATGCGTTAAATAATAAATTATTATTTCGTCATCTCACCATATATTATCGACGATGGCTCAGCTAACCTTTTCTTAATAATGGTGATATACGATATATATTGAAGTAAACCAGAGACATAAAATAAAGAATATATCGGTAGAAAATTTTACCGTTTGTGATTGTTAAGAGTAGAACAATCGTGCTAATATCGTGTTATAAAGTAACCACAAATTAGAACAAAGAGTGTATGAGAGAAAGAGAGAGAGAAATTTATTTAGAGTGAAGGATTCCGGGGTGAAAGATAACTTCAGGCTGCTCGATATTTATAGCCGAGCAGTACACATACAATTGTCAAATACAATTGCCAAACAATTCAATGTTTGGCACACAAGTCTTCTGCCTATTCAATAGCCTACTATCCTACAATAATTTACTGTTCATATAATTGACCTTTCATAACAGAGAAAATGTATTGACCAACCATTTCTCATATTTTTAGTACTAGTGCGCAGAAAGAGCCCGCTCTCGTTTGAACATTGGGCCAGGCCTCGAATCCCACACTTTTCCCTTTCCCATCCTGGCTTCCTGTGTATGATTTGGGTCATCCAATTGCGGGTCAATGGACCGGGCCAATAATGACTGCAAGGAAAAAAGTTAATCGAAGTATAGTGTCGCACAAGAAAACCTCCTAAAATTCCTTTTCCCGGTCTTCTCAATTCGTCACATTCCCATCTTTCTCTTATGATTTTTGAATCCATCAATTTAATAGTTTCTTTGTTAGATTTAATGTTGTTGTTGATTAGGTTAAATCAACAACGATTAATACTGATTTTAGTGGACTTGAATCGACTCATTTTCACTTCAACAATGTAATAACCAAAACCCTTGCAAAAATCAAAACATAGAAGGTATACTTTCGAGATGAGAACAACTAACAATGAACCAAAAGCATAGAGAAAGGCATCTAGGAACTAATTTGTTACAGAAAAACGATTTAGGTTCAGAGCAAATAGCAGAAAAGGCAATCAATCCAAATCATTTCGATTGAATCAATGCATAGAGAAACACATCTAGAAGCTAAGTTACAGATGACTTCAACATCCACTGCTAGAATTAAAACACAGCTAAGCTAGAAATGCTGGAAAAATCAAATCCCCGAAAAACCGAAGCTAAAAGTGGTTTTTCAAAAATAATTTGAAGTAGAACAAGTGTATATATATATATATATATATATATATATATATATATATATATATATATATATATATATATATATATATTCACTGCTAATACACTATCGCAATAATCAGAAGGCGAAGGGAGGAACAATGAAGATCGGTTAAGTAAAATTTACTAGGAGAAGCGAGGCTTGCTCGGTGATCTCCGCTTCCTTGAGCTTCTGCGCACCAACCTGAAAAATTATAGAGCATTACGGTGAGAAGTAACATATGATCATCGATGGAGCTGTAGTGACGAAGATGAGACGACATGACAGTTTCTCGAAACTCGCCATGTTTTGTGTGTGTGTGTGTGTGTGTGTTTTTGTTTGAGATAGAGAGAGAGATGGTTTGAATTTTTGGAGAGAGGGGATTAGGAACTGATGATACTGGCGGGACGTGAAGACGGTGTGGTCGGATTTATATAGTGGTAGACTATTTGACCATTGTTACACTACTAACTACGGTTAAATGAAGAACGCAGACCATGTTCTTGATAGAGAGTATGAAATGGGTTGTTTTTGATCTAGAGGGTTTGTTGGGGATCCGTTTTTGGAAAGACACCAGAGGGCAGTAACAAATACACATGTTCGCCTTCGCCGGTTTTGTTTTGCTCTAAAATCAATCAAAGGACTTTGAAATTACTGATGTTGATATTAATTTAGGTTAAAAAAATTTGTGTAAGGTCGGATCCCAACTTGTAAAACGAAACTACAAATAGAAAGAAAAATGGTGTAGGGTTTGGTTTGGACATGAACAATCCATTTGCCTACATTGCTAATTATCAATCAAGAAAAATGGCAAAAGAAGAAAGGAAGTGGACTGAAAGCGGGTGAGTGAAGCAACTCAACCCGGATCCGTTTCAAATCTCGCGCGTCAAAGGTGTTAGAAAAGCGGAAGCAACATTAGATATTGAGGAAACGTGGCACACTGCATGCCACCACATTAATGAAATTGAAATTTTCATTAATTGGTTCAGTGTCCCAATTATTTTCAGGAACGTGAGTCGCAATTGTGCACCCACATTTTGCGATTTTATCTTATGTCATTCTCTCAATTAATTTCTGTTAACTCAATTTGTCTTACAAAATATTTTAAGTTATAGTCTTAATATGGTTCTTACCAATTTAGCCTAACAAAATCATCATAACATGACAAATTTTATTCCGATAAATTTCAAAGAACAAAAAAAAATCTAAATAATTTGTCCGAGTTGGTCCACTTTAAAAAAAATGAGAAAATCGGAACTAGACCAATAGTCTAGTTCTTTAAAAAAAAAAAAAAAAACTGAATCAGGACCAACCCAACATGCATGAGACCCAATATATTGGTTTGGTTATATCTTCTTCTTTTTTCGATTATAAAACTCTTTCATTTTTTTAAGCCTCTTAACACCAACTTTATTTTTCGTATTAAACTGCTACAAACAAATAATAAATTACAATTCTTCATTCAAAGATTAAAACCTTAGAAATAGTATAATGATTATGATACAAACATGCTTATAAAGAAAAATAATGATAATAGTAAATTATATATTTTAAAACACAACGGCACAAGAGAAAAAAAATAGTACAAATTTACAAAGTATTCATATTTTACAACTAAGGTTTGTATTTTTAAGTAAAAAATTATATATATATATTGGTCTGATCCGGTTTCAAAACCGAATTATAAAACTCAAAACCGGGACCAAATTCAGGACCAAAACCAAACCAAAAAATTGGTTCAGTCCAATTTTCAGTGGTCCAGTCCGATTTTTTTAAAAAAATTGCTCACCCCTACCAATATGTGGACTACACGTAACAGACCTGACTTTCGAGCTCGGGTCGTTACAATATGTGCCCCCTGCTAGATCAACTAATCGGGCTAGGACACATGATTTAATCTAAATCATTTCTTTTTTTCCTCCACAATTCCTTATTATGTTGAACCTGTAATTGTATACATGTGGTTTTAGTGTTGGTGAATTACTGGGATTGCTTGTAACAAGTTAAGTTACAGGTATTTGTGATCAATACATGGATATTAAACTAACTCATGATTATCCATAACACCCATTTTACCACCTTTAGTCTGGATTAAGAGGCGCTTATGAGGTGAAGAAAGCTGATAAAGGTTTGTTTGTGAGAATGGAGATGTCTGGGATGGAGAAGGATGATGTAAAGATATGGGTTGAGTCTGGAACAAATTATTAGATGGGTTGGCCGACCTATTGGGCTAAGCTTTTTTTTTGTTTTTCTTTGGGGATAGGTCCACATCATTGTAGAGTGGTAGCACAAGAGCAATGGTACGAGGATCCGTTTACGTTGAAATGCAATTGGGGGCCATCATTGCAGATCACGGTCAATTGGTGTCACCACTCACCACTCACCGCCTACTTTATTCATGTTTGCTCAAGCAATTAGATACAGAGTACCAACTTGGTTCTTATCCAAATGAATTATTCCCTCAGTTTGGACTTATTCGCGGCTCTTCTTTGCATGAAATTAAGGAAATCAATATTTCTCAATTTCTTAATAATTGTGTGCTTGGATACACAAATTATAAAACTTGAATTTATTTTAATTATTAGTTGTATAACACTTACGTAATTTTCTTTATAACTTACATTGCATGTGAAACCATGGTTAAAAGTTCCTTAATTTCGTGCTCGGGTCGTTACAATATGTGCCCCTTGCTAGATCAACTAATCGGGCTAGGACACATGATTTAATCTAAATCATTTCTTTTTTTCCTCCACAATTCCTTATTACGTTGAACCCGTAATTGTATACATGTGGTTTTAGTGTTGGTGAATTCATGGGATTGCTTGTAACAAGTTAAGTTACATGTATTGTGATCAATACATGGATATTAAACTAACTCATGATTATCCATAACACCCATTTTACCACCTTTAGTCTGGATTAAGAGGCGCTTATGAGGTGAAGAAAGTTGATAAAGGTTTGTTTGTGAGAATGGAGATGTCTGGGATTGAGAAGGATGATGTAAAGATATGGGTTGAGTCTGGAACAAAATATTAGATGGGTTGGCCGACCCATTGGGCTAAGCTTTTTTTTTTGTTTCGGGATAGGTCCACATCATTGTAGAGTGGTAGCACCGTAGCAATGGTATTGAGGATCCGTTTACTGAAATGCGGTTGGGGGCCATCATTGAGATCTGGTCTTGTGAGGTTCGGGGTGCGACAGCCCGCCGTTAGGGGTGCGCGTGCGAATGCGGGACACCACCGCCTCGCTCCACCCTCCCTTGTTTAGGGGAAGGCGAAGATCGAAATCCAAAGTGCGAGAGGAGTCTTTGTCTATATTAGCACGTTGGAATGTGCCTCTGCTGCCTTGAGTGGATTTTGTATCCAAAATGGGAACTAAGGTTTCCTCATGTCGGGTTATCCCTTATTTCGTGGATAACGGGATATGGATATGGGAATGCATTACCTTTCCATTCTCATTCTCCCTTTTTTTTTCGTGGATAATAGAGAAGTGCAAGAAAAGATATTGACGCCCACTTATGGATTTATTAAAATGGCCTTATGGCCCAATCGGATCGCTATGGGAGCTATGGGTTTCCCCGCATCAAGTTATCCCTTGTTTAGGGGATACCGGGATATGGAATACATCACCCCTCCATTCCTCGTGATCTCCCTTTTTTAGGGAGAACGAGGAAAGTGCAAAGAGGGAATGTTGCGTGGCCCCACTGGATCTCGAAAGTTTTAGAGTCGCCACCTTTATTTTAAGGCAAAAATAAAGGAAAACCGTAAAGAAAACCGAGATTTTAGAAAACGGGTTCGGGCTAAGTTACGAGTTGGGAAGGTGCTAGGCACCCAAGCGCTTTTGGTCCAAATATGCTCATTGTTATATTAATCTAGCAAATAAATAAGGTCTTATTTTGACAAGGGAAAATTAAACGTATACATTCGTGGCTACATTATTTACTGGACTGTACCGCCTCCTTCCAATAATTACAAACACATTTAAGAATATTTGGCCATTATAACGGCTCTTTTACATAATTTTTCCTAATCTAATCCTGGCAAAGACAAGCGGCTTATATTGGCTACATTGTGGGATTTAAAATACAACCTTTTGAAAATAAATAAAAAGAAAAAAATAAATGAAATAAAAATACGCCTTAAAGGTATTACCTTTTAGAGCGGTGGGTGCTCGCTTCCGTCCTCTCAGGGAGAGGAGTCTTTTTGTTTTGAATTGAACTGACCGAATTGAACCGATTTGATTGAGGCGGGGCTAGTCAACTCTGGGCGAGTGGCCTTTATTTGGGTAGGTTTTGGACCTTTTCGGTTAGGCGGAACCTAGACTTAAGTTTTGACTTTTTAGCTCGTTACCCAAGTAGTAACGGCTTATTTTGGGATTTTGGATGGGGTTTTAAGGTGGATACCTAACAACTAGGCTAGGGATCACTTATAACCTATGGGTTTTTGGTTTGGCGAGTTTGGTGGGGTTTGGAGATTTTAGGGGCTTCCACTCACCTATCTCGCACCTCTCGTACTAAGTTATCGGAGAAAACGAAGCAGAGCTTCGCTGCGATCTAAAAATCGAAGTGAAATTGTGTTGAGAATGGAGGCCGGGCATGTCTATTTATACTTGCATTTAGGGACAATTTGGAATTCTTTCATTTCTTCTCTGCATCGATGAGTTGTACCTTGTGCATAAAGACTTGTACCAATTTGAAATGTGAGAGAGCATGAAAGGCATGCTTGGTGCGGCCAAGCTTCCTTTAGGTGGCACCAAGTTACTTTTTGAAGTTTGAAATTTGACACTTTCCCCCCAGGCAGGTTCTTGTTTCGCGCATCTGCTTTTCTTTTTTCGCATTTTTGACTTACGCAACTTGACATTTGTTAAGTTTTAACGGTTCTTGATATTTTATGTCGATTACATACCGGAGTACGAAATTGGGTGTCTCTGAGCCCCTCAACGATGGAGTTACTGGGTAACCTTTCGGCTTCTTGAGTAGGCGAACATCGTTGATTAACAAGAACTCTCAATTTCGTTCATTTAAGAACAGGAGAATGCAATTGGTAGCAGTTATAATGCACAGGAACATGCTATCCAAACTCTATAACCTAGACATTTTTAGTCGGTTATAAAAAATTATCGAAGTTTTAAGCGGATGTGAATTTAATGTGCTCGATGGTCGGACCTACTAACGAGGCGCCTCACGTATTCCCTATTAAAAGGAAATCGAGACCAAGCGTAGTTCAGGCCAAAACCTTAAACTACAATGGAAAAAGATTTTTGTGTTTTCGAAAAAAGCCGTATTCTCCCGGTCCGAAACCGTTGTCAAATACGGTATGAAGATTTGAATGTTTTTCTGTTACCACCTTTCAACTAGTTGAAATGTGTTAAGAAAAATTTTCTAATTATGTCTGGGCCTTGATCGCTGTCTTGTTTCCAGACATAATCCGAAAACTTTCAAATATCAGAAAACTGTGTTTGACTAAAGATCCGTTGTCGAGCATTTCAAATCTGTTACCACAATTTCAACCGGTCAATACCTTGGCATTGAAATGTGTTAAGAAAACTTTCTAGGTATGTCGGGCCTTGATCGTCTTGTTTCCGACATAACCGAAAATTTTCGATATCGAAAAATTGTGCTTGACTAAAGATCCGTCGCCGAACACGGCAATTGATCATTCTTCAAGTATTGTGCAAATTGTGCAGTGGAAAACATTCTTTTTCCTTCCATTTTTTTTGTTTTTCTTTATTCCTCTTTTTTTGTGTTTTTGAAATATTCCTCTTTTTTTTTTTTTTTTTGAAATCAAAACTCAAAAAGAGTTTTTCTTTTATTTGAAAATAAAATCATTTTTTTTTCAATTTTTTTTTTTTAAAAAAAGAACTATTCGAGGTCGGTAGGAATATTATACTGACTTACCTTTTTGCGTCCGGTGGGTGCAGATTCGGTGATTCGACATTTTGCCACTCTTCTTTGGGAATTTTTTTTTCTGTTTTATGATTGTGATGGTCGGACCTCTTGCGTATGCCTACGTATCCTTTTCAAGGAATCGGACCAAGCGTAGTTCGGCTTTGAGGCGAGATTTTATTCTTGCTTTCTTTTCTTTTCTTTTCTTTTTTTTTACGTTGATTTTTTTTCTTTTCATTTTTCTTTCTTTCTTTTTCTCTTCCTTTGATTCTATTTTTTCGTTTTGATTTTTTTTTTTGATTTTTTTTTCAATCTATTTGGGGATGTTTCTTTTTTTTACCCTTTTTCGGCCTTATTTGAAAGTCTTTTCCTTTGCCTCTTTTAATGGAAAATTAACTGTTTCGGCTTTAGGAAAATTTTCTTTCTTTTGCTGGAAAATTTTCTTGATCTTCTGCGCTTTTCTTGTTGCTCCTTCTAACCTCAGAAGCTCCCTTTTTTCTTCTTTGTAGCATCTTTTGGTATCGGTGATGTCATCTTTTCTTTCTTTGTTTTCTTTTTCTTTTAAGCTCCATCTTCTAGCCAGTGGAAAATTGAAAATTTCTTCTTCTATTTGCCGCATTTTCTTCTTGTTGCATGTACCAAATTTCTTTCTTGCACATGCATTTTCCTTCTCGATTTTTATTTTCGATTTTTTATTTTTTTTTTTTTTTTTTTTGGAAATACTTCAGATTTGCTAGATTTTGGCACTGTTTGACACTTTTGAAGCATTCACGATCTTATTAATGATGCATATGCATGTCCTATTTATGC
The DNA here is from genome assembly GCA_013146195.2 of Codonopsis lanceolata. NCBI lineage: Eukaryota > Viridiplantae > Streptophyta > Magnoliopsida > Asterales > Campanulaceae > Codonopsis > Codonopsis lanceolata. The sequence continues at coordinate 112,149,546 of CM028377.1, read as the reverse complement.
CTAAATGATGTAATTGAGTGATAATGCATGTAATTTACGTGATTTATTTTTGCGATGCATGATTTGAAATAGTGGTCACTATTTGACCCTACTATGCATGATTTATGTTCTAAATGCAAATGGGGCTATATGATGCATGTTTTACACTAAATCACATTTTTGCATGCAATAGAATGGCGCGAAACGGAATATTCGGAGTATAAATTTAATTTTTCAAACACTTTTTGGGCATATTTTCGGATAAAAACAAAAAGCAGATATTTTCATGCCCTTAGACTTATTTTCCAAGCATGCAAATCTTTGCTTGGGTATAGTAAATACCACAAAGATATTTATTTTGATGATTGGTGATATTTTACCTTCTCTTTGTCGTACCTCTATGGCGACTTATTGGACAAATGAAATGCAAAATATGAATGCATGAATTATTTTATTTGATGCAATGAGAACACATATGAGATGATGCATGAATTTTTCACATTTTATTATGCACATGACAAATCTTTGTTATAATATGTACATTAAGATGCAAAATTAATTATATATATGAATTGTTTTTTTCTTTTTTATGATTTTGATTTTTTTATTTTTATTTTATTTTATTAATTTTGAAAAAAAGAATGATTTTGAGAAAGAATGATGTTTATTTACATGTAAATTTATGCACATGTATGAAAATAGTATGTGACTATTTAAAGAATTTTTTTTATTATGAACAAAATTTTTTTTTGTTTTTATGAACAAGATTTTTTTTTTGTTTTTTGTTTTTTTTTTGCTAAAAGAATTTATTGTAAAAAAATGAAGTATAAAACATGTGATATGTTCATTGTTTACTTAAAGGTATGCAGAGAAGGAGATAAGGGTAGAGAACTTACCGTTGTTGTTGTTTTTTTTTTTTTTCGGGTTCGCGAGGGCGGCTTCAGTCTTGGCGGTCGGACGTCGAGATAGCGATGATGATGATGATAATGATGATGATGATGATGGCCAGGTCAGCGCGGCCGAGGCGAGGTCGAGGATTAGGGTCCAGTCGGGGTGGTGGTCTTCCCGAAGCCATTCGTCAGGCACATTAGCTTTGAGTTCTGCGAACATTAGTATCTCTTTCTTTTCTTTTGCATTTTTTTTATTTTATTCTTTTGCATTTTTTTTTTTTGTAAAGAAATGCGTACAAACATTATGAAATAATGCAATATAATGTATATGATGCAATATGTTACACATGCAAAAATAAATTCATGCGAGAAAATAAAACTATCTTGGACATCTAAAATGTAACGACACGCTGTACTTTGGAGAAAGGGATTTTTGATAATGCACCCTTGGATAAGAGCGGGCTTTTGGGTGATATTGGAATGGGAAAAGTGGTCGAATCTCTTATTCTTCGGTGCATTGTGGTACGTTGAGTCAGTGGCCGTAACCTCCTTTGCTTTTTTTTTTTTTTCGCGACGAGGCCTTGATGACGATGGTTGGAGCGAGAAATATCATGGTACCAGGCGGCCTTATCCCAGGGATAATGAGGACATGGATGATGAGGATGAGGACCTGGGCTCCTCATGCCGATGTAGTCTGGGGTGGTCCGAGCATATGTCCCGCCGCAGAAATGATGGACCACTCTCTCTGGCTATGGCTGCAGGATTGTTTCGGGGAAAACAAAAGGGGTACGTGTAATAATAGATATGTACATGCCATTAATGCATAATCTAAATTTCTTTTGCAATTATTCCTAAGTTGCACCCAGACCCGTAATATTATATTTTAGTATTTTATTGTGAGCTTATGTCGTGGTTTTTTTCTTCTTCGTCTGGCCGAGCTCTCTTTGCCTGATTTAGAGATAGGATGTCGAGGTTTCAAAAGAGTGTCTTCCCTCTCTCTCTTATTCTCCTCGATATATATTTTTTTTGTTTGCCTCTAACTTTTGCCTAGGTCAGCCTTTCAAGTTTTCAACCCAGCGAGCCTTTATTTTTTTTATATGCTCTACCTAGGCCGCCTCTTTCGGGTTTCAAAAATTAGCGAGCCCCTTTATTTCTCCTTTATTTTTCATTTTTTTTGAATGCCCTTGCCTAGGCCGCCTTTCGGTTTTCACTTAG
>CM028377.1:112029773-112147362 GCA_013146195.2 Codonopsis lanceolata | reverse complement strand
GCATTTCGAAGCTGTAGCATCTGTCAGAGGTGACCAATCGCATGATGGTATTCACAATATCAGCATGATTCCATGCGGGGGTTTGGTGGCCTATAGTTTTCCAAAGGCTTCAAACACCTCGCGCCATTAGCCCCCGCAGATCACCGACCGAAAGGCTTGAAGTTCATCATAATGACGGTTTTGATTTCTCGAAATTTGCTCGGCCATGATTCCTCCTCCGATCAGAATGACAGACTGGGCATCCATAAGACCATGGAAAAGCTATAATTTTGGGTAGGAAAAGTGGTCGATGCATTTCCTACCTCATCACGGTTATGAGGGTGTGGTCATCGCGCTTCCATTTAGAGTAACGAAAAGAGCTAGGAGACGATCAACTTGTAATTGCCCCGTCCGTATATCTTCATCAATATGGGCTCCTATCTCGCTTATTTCTTTAAAGCCGTCAGGGGAGATACCGCATGTGTTCCGCATACGGGTCGGAGGTTTTGATGAACATTCGACATGACTCCCCGGATCGTGTCAAAGGTCCGAGCCAACTTTCTTTTCCACCTAACTACGAACTCAAGACAAGCTTTTTTCCCTTTGGGTGCACGACTCAAGGTCCCTTCTATTTTCGGCCTGTTGTCTCTTTTGTACTTTCAAATAATTCTTCGCTATCCGTCCTGTATTCATGGTGCTACTGCCTAACAACATCATTGCTTGGCGCCTCACCGCAGTGAGGTGAAAATTGGAAGCCATAGCTTCAAAGCTAGCTCCCCTTGACTACATACCAGTGAAATAAGATTTTAGATGGGATATAGGGCATCCAGTCCCATCAAATTTTTCTATGTCAGGCATTTTGAATTTTAAAGGCAATCGCAGTAATGTCGGCCCGCGAGAAAATTCCCTTGTCAGAAGTTTGAGCATCATTGTTTTCATGTTTTCTATGTCGGCTCCATTTGGTGGCCGGGTTGGTTTTAGGTTTATGCCGGCAAGATTAGGAAGGTTCATACTGGCCGTGGTGTTGCAAGGATTTTGGGTCAGTATGGATTCGGTCGGATTTTGAGCCGGGTATAGATTCTCGAAATGGATATGGGTTTTGGGCAAGTAAGTCGGTGGATTTTGGGTTGATAGGGATTTTGAAAGGTAAGGATTTTGAGCCGGATATGGGTTTTGGGTCGATATGGATTTTGGGCGCATAAGGATTCTGGTTGGATAGGATTTTGGGTTGGTATCATGGGTATGGATTTTGGGTTGTGTAGACTGGTGGATTTTGGATGGTTTCGGCTAGGTAGCCAGGATCATCGGAAGGTAAGTAGGTAGTAACTTGGCCTGACGGGTTATAGCTTTGGGGATCCATATGTGGGCTATTTTGGAGTGGGTTGATTATGGGAAAAGGAGGTCGCTTGGACTCTGGGAATGTTGGTGTTTGGGAGAGGATATGGAGGATATGACTGGGTATGGATTGACATTTGAGTAGTAGGAATTGGTGGAGGATTAGGATTTGGAATGGCAGTGTGTTTGGTGGGTTAGTGTTTGGCCGAGGGTTTGGGCTTTGGAGGCATATGAGGTTGATGCTTCTTGGGGATTGCAGGGAAGAAATTACCTCACCATCGGATTTTAAGCTTTTGTACCATTAGCCATTTGGCTCATTATACTGATCGCCCGTGCACCCAAATTTGGTCCAGCTAATCGCCTGATTGCTGAGTCAAGCATACCTCGGAGCCTCAGATTCTGTACCTATGGGGGACTGTTTCACTTTCACGCTATACCGCTCGGATCTATACCTCCAATCGTTTTTTGCCTTTATATCGACTGCTTCGATACCTCCGTCCGATTTCGCACTTGTTTTCATATCAATCGCAAGATCTCTCGCTCGCTTTCCAAATTGGGCCAGTTTATGAGGAAAATGGAGGTATCAAGTCCGGCCGAAGGCTTTCTGGCTTGAGTATCGTGCCTTTATTATATTTTATTATTTATTATTTTCCACAAATGACCGGATAAGCACCGCTTTATTTTGACAATCTCAGACTTTTCCTCGAACAAAGGATTCTTTCTCCGCAGTATAGGTATTCCACCACCTCGAGATCACGACGGATCGATCTCAAAGTGGAGGCGCCTATACTTTTTCGATCCACCATTCGAAATGGTCTAGGTCGAGCATTTGAAAATAATAAATCACCCAAAGTGGTATTTTTTTTAGACTTGCCACTTTTTTTTTACTTGCACATTTTTTTGACTTGCGTTAATATAATTTTTTTTGACTTGCGCACATTTTTTTGACCGGGTGACCCATGATTTAAAATGCAAAAACCGGTCGGTTCTTTGAAGTGTCTCAAAATCTATGCGGCCTAACGTTGGTTTATGCAGGTAGGCCGCCATGGTGTAGGGTGGCGCTCGTAATATATTTATATGCATGTGCGCCGTGTGCGGTATCTAAAAGCAAAAAAGTTTTTTTTCTATATGAAAATAGAAAAGAAAACAGATATGGCATGTCTTGTCATTGTGTGGATTTTTCGCTTTTTAGCTTAAGCGCGAGCACGTATATACCATCAAGAAATAGAAAAAGCGGAAATCTATCTATTTTCATTAATTATAAATGAGTCCTAATCCCCAAAATAAAATGACAGAATGAATGCATATATATATATATATATATATATATATATATATATATATATATATATATATATATATATATATATATATATTAAGGAATGAAAATAAAGCGTAATAAAATAAGATAAGGCCGAAAATGAAAAAGGTTTTAAAAATAAAGCCCCGGCCCTTATTGTGCCGCCTCTGATAGTATTGCACATAAAATATCACATATATATGAATAATACATATATATATATACATACATATACATAGATATATATATATATATATATATATTATATATATATATATATATATATATTTATTTTTTTGAAAAAATACGAATATTTTCAAGTATGTCCGTAATAAAGATTTGAAATGAAACAGCAAGATATGGAGGATCATATCCACAAATATAGACACTATGTTAAAGGAACGCAATATTCAACTGTTTAAATTAATATAACAAGCATACTTTAGCCGTAAACAAAAGAAAAAAGTTTTGGTTAATGAGTCTAGCTCCTCCATTTTTATTTATTAAAATAAAAATGATCTCCCCAAAGAGTCGCCATTGTCGGTTCCCCGATGGGATCTTCGGCCCTCCTGCGCCCGCGCCTCGATAGGGGTGCGCGTCTGTGCGGATAGTTGACATCCTTTACTCCGTTCCGGCCTCCACTTTGTTTAGGGAGGGGCCGAAATCAAAGTGCGGGAGAAGTCTTTGTCGAATAGTCGTTGGAATGAACCTCGGTTGCCTTTAGTGGATTTTGATCCAATATGGGGCTTTGGGTTTCCCGCATCAAGTTATCCCTTGTTTAGGGGATATCGAGGATATGGGAATGCATCACCCTTCTATTCCCATTCTCCTTTTTTTATAGCAAAACGTGAAAGTATAAGGAAGGAATGTTGCAGCGCCCCCACTATGGATTTCATGAAAATAGTCTTATGGCCTATTTCGGATCACTATGAGTGCTTTGGGTTTTCTATGTCAAATTATCCCTTGTTTAGGGGATACCGGGGACATAGGAATACATCACCTTTCCATTCCATTCTCCCCTTTTTAGGGAGAGCATTGAAATGCAAGGAAAGATGTTGCGAGGCCTTGGATCCAAATGTTTAGAGTCGCCATCTTTATTTTAAGGAATAAATAAAGCAAAACCAAAAAGAAAACCAAAGATAATGAAAGGTTCGGAGGCTAAGTTACGAGTTGGGAAGGTGCTAGGCTCCCAACTGCTGCTTCGATCTCAAAACGGTTTTGGCTAAAGTATGTTTTTGTTATATTTATTTAACGGATAAATAAAGCATGCTTGCCTACAAATACATCCATTACATCTATATTATTCTGGACTTGCAGTCTCTTTTTACAAACAATCACAAATATACTTGAAAATATTTGGTCATAATATGACTACATTTAGTATTATTTACTAACTAAATCCGGGCAGCATAACTGCTTATATATTTACATTTGGCCGGATTGGAAATAATACTTTTACAAGTAAAGACTTTAATGAATAAGTAAAGCAAATAATTACAAATATATCTGAAAAGATTTGGCCATAATAACGACTACATTTAATATTATTTCCTAACTAAATCCGGGCAGCACAACTGCTTATATAACTACATTGGGCCGGATTGAAAATAATACTTTTACAAAATGAAACACTTTAAAATAAAACTTACAGATAGCCTAGGGTGTGCTCGCTCTGTCCCTCGGGGAGAGAGAGTCTTTTTTGTTGTTGTTGTTGTTGTTGTGTGTTGTGTGTTGTGTAAATTTGGGCAGCGTGACTGCTTCTGAAAGTTACTTTTGGCCTAGGGATTTGGGCGAGTAACTATTTGTGTTTGGTTGTTTGTTGGCTTGAGGTGAATCAAATCGTGCGTAATAACGGCTTATTTCCTTATTTCTCGGCGATTTGGCCTTTTAAATCGGGCAAAGCAACTGCTCTTTCCACGATTTTTGGACCGGGGAAAAAGGGTGGATACCTAGCTGGGGGGCTAAGGTTCACTTCTACCGGTTGGTTTTGTGTTTGGAGGAAGTTTGACAGAGTTTCGAGGCTTTTTGAGGTGATCACTCACTATCTCACACCGCTCTCTATTTCTCCAGCGTAACGTTAACGCGGAGAAGCTTGTCGAAAGAAATTGTGCTGAAATGAGAAGTCGGGCCTCTGTATTTATAGGCCGAACTGAGGACACGGATGGAAATAAATTTCCTTCTTCATGCTCCAACCGATTGTACATTGCCCTGAGTCAGTTGTGTTTTACGGCAAATGAATGGAGTACTGTTTGCAAAAGAAAGGAATTTGGGCGCCAAGCCCACTACAATTGGGCGCCATGCCCAATTTTGTGGGTTGCCATGCCTAATTCCAAACTTTGCAATTTTTGTGCACTTTGGTCCCTGCAGTTCGTCCTTTTGCGCATCCTGCTTTGTCCTTTTGCACTTTTGAACCTGTAACTTGACATTTGTTAATGTTTTAACAGGTCTTGATATTTTATGTCATGTCACATACCAGGGGTACGAAATTGGGGTGTCTACACCTACGCCAGATTTATTTCCATTAGGCTTTTGGCTTGAAAGGATTCCTTCAAAGGTTTCCTTGGAGCTGTTCCAGGAGTCAATTGTCTTTTGCAAGGCAATCTTCTCCAGGGCAAGCCCTTTGATGTGGTGCTCAGTAAGACAATCGACTTTGTCACAAAGGAATTTGTTTTCTCCTTTTAGCTTGATACTTTCCCGTTGACAGCTATTGAGAGTTTGAATCTCAGCTGCCAGCAGAGATTTCTCAGCAATAAGCTTCTCATAGTTCTTAGCGAGTTTTACATAGGCTACTCCAAAGGAATTGAACTCTTCAAGCATTTCTTGATTATCCTTGAGCAGTTCTTCCTTACTGAAGTTTTCACAGTTGATCTCACCTTTATCGAAGGGACTTGGTGAGATTTCGACTTCATGTTTAGAGTCATGGGTAGGACCTGAATCATGAGCTATCAAGCATATGTTAGCTTGCTCACAATCGTCCTCTTCCTCTTCTGAATCAGTCTCAAACCATGTAGCAACCTGTTTTTCTTCAATGTCTTCTGCCAGCATACCTTTATGTTTTTGAAATTTCTTATATGGAGGCTTTCGGTATGCTTCGTATTTTGGCTTTGGACATTTAGAGGCGAAGTGACCAGGTTTTCTACAGTTATAACACACAAGCTCTTTGTTAGATGAGCTTTCAGCAGTTTTTCTAAAAGGGCTGATGGTGTGTGTCCTTCCTTCCATATTTTGCAAACTTTTTGAAACGTTTTACAAACATAGAAAATTGTTCATCTGAAAGAAAATCGTTTTCACAGGAAGAAGTAGAAGGTTAGTTATCAACTGGAGTTTTTTCTTGTACCATGGTAGGCAAGGACACAGTTCTGAACTGTTTGTCCTGCTCTAGAGCTTGATTCACTTTGAGCTCATAAACCTTTAAACGTGTGTAAAGACTACGGAGAGTCATTTCGTTTAAGTTTTTAGATTCTTTCATGGCAGTGGTCTTAACATGCCACAGACTACCTAGAGAGCCTAGAAATCTCATATTCATTTCCTTTTTGTCATAAGTTTTACCAAGAGAAAAGCAGCTATTTATTACCTCACTGAAGCAACCGTATGCTTGTCTCAAGGTCTCCTTGGGATCCTTCTTGAAAGAATCGAATTGTTGGATGAATGTGTATTTTCTATTGTCTCTTGTGTCTTGGTCTCCTTCCAAGTATTCTACAAGAGCCTCCCACATTTCTTTTGCAGAAGTACACCAGATCACTAGTTGGTAAGTGCTGGTGTCTAGTGAGCTAGTTATGATGTTGATGGCTTTGCTATCTAGCTCTACTAGCTTTCTATCGTCCTTTGTCCATTCAGATTCTTCTTTCGGTACTTCAGCGGGATTTCCAGTGATGGATGCTAGAAGATTTGCTTTCATTGGTACATGACATCCTGCTAGTACGCATTTCCATAACCTGTTGTCAATAAAATTCATAAAACGTATTACCTTATCCTTCCAAACATCGAAATGGCTTTCATCCAATATTCGGACGTGGTTCGCATTTGATGTAGGCAGCATGTAGTGTGTTTGTGCCATTGGATCGTGACTCTCAAGAGTATAATTTTGGAAAAACTAGTTTTCGAATAGTTTAGCTCTGATACCAATTGTTAGTCCCAAAGGGCACAATAATAAGCTAGAAGGGGGGGGGGTTGAATAGCTTATTAGACACTTAAAACTTTTTGTATAAATTCCTAAAACAAGCACTTACAATCTATTGAAAAGATTGAAGTAGCGGAAGTCTTGTAAGAAAGACAGTTCACGTCTGCCGATGAAGCACTACCGGTAGACTTTGCTGAATACTCAAGTCTGATGTTTGAAGCGATAAGTAAATAGATATGAAACAATTTAAAGCAGTAAGCAACAGTAACGAAAGAACACAAATATTTTGAGATGGTTCGCACTATAAAGAGTGCTACGTCTATCACCAAGGCAGTCAACCTTGGATTTAAATATGCACTATGTTTTCCACTAGTTCTATTACAAAGAGTTCCAATGGATCGTTTACAAAATATTTGACTTGTGTTTGGGGGTTGGGAATCGAATATCTGGACAAACAGAATATTCAATGGTGCAGAATAATAGTTAAGGAAACAACAATAAGAAGCAAAAGAGAAAGTGTTGATGCAGATCTTCTTGTTGTTGTTGAGGACTTCGTTGATCAGTTTAAGGTATCTTGAATGCACTGAGCATATAAGACTTGAAATTGTTGGAGAAATTCAGAGCATTGTTTTCTTCAGTCTTTAATGACAGTATTTATAGCTGGGGCATTCTTGAGACCGTTTGGAAGAGACGAATTGTAACAGCTCTATTAGGTTGAATGCATTAAATGCATGGAGCTGACTTTGTAGATTTCGTCTTCAATCGAGCGGGGAATGGTGCGAGTTGTTGCGGTGCGGCGGTGAGCAATCAAAGTTACAGACCTGCAATAGTTGGTACAGACTGTAAGTGTCAGTCTGTTCACCTGCTCTGTCACTATTCAGGTGGCGAAAGTCTTCTTGCTTTTCGCAAAGCTGGACAGGCGTGTCTGAGAAGTCAAGATAGGATAGAAGATTGGTTTAATTCAAATTCAAACTGATAAAGGTCGAATTTAATTAATCCACTAAAAGTTGATGACTTGGACACGTAATGCTTGAATACGTGCAGACAAGGTCTGCCGCTGGATGCTGAATGAGGTCTTCCAGTGAAGCTTTGCTGAAGTCTTTCGCTGAACCTATGAAGCCTATAAAAACTATTCTAAGGCAAAGTTCTATACACAGTTGTCACGCTAATTGATACGCAGCCCAATTAGCCACTAAGTATAGAATCTAATGTAATGTATGAACATATGTAAATCAAAATACAAATGAGAAACAACACAGTGCCCATAACACAGAATTTTACGGAAGAAAAGGCGAAGAGCAGTTACCCTGTGGGTTTTACAATCAAACCCCAAAGCTTCGTTAAGCTGTCGAAAATGCCCCTAAACACTTAAATTCTCCAGCCAAAGTGAACCTTAGTTACCCAACTAGGTTCCCACCCAATTTCACCGATTTTAAAATCCCAAAACAAGCTGTTGCTCTGTCCGATTCCAGACGTCAAATCAAGCAAAAGCAAGCAGTTGTTCTGCCCGATTTCAGACTCGACAACAACAATAACTTAAATATTAATATCTAATCTATAATACCGGTTTCAGACAATTACATTCCAAAAGGTAGTTCTGTCTCCGTAGTTATTTATTATAATCTATAACTTAAATATAAATATCTAAGCCATATTTTGGTTTATACTTTAATATAATAATAGTCATAATTTATTTTCATTTAATTAGTTTTTATTCATGTTTTTAATATAATGTAATAATTGTTACATTTTCTTCTTGTTTAATTAGTTTCCTTTCCATTCATACTTTAATGTAATAATAGTTACATTTTCTTCATGTTTAAATTAGTTTCCTTTCCGTTCTTACTTTCATATAATAATATTTTCATTTTCTTTCTGTTTAAATTAGTTTCTTTTTTGTTCTTACTTTAAATGTCATAACAGTTATATGTTTCTTCTATATATTTTAATTAGCTTCTTTTTTGTCTTTACTTTAAATGTAAAGTTTTTTTTTTCTCCTGAGGGGGGCATGGGAAGGGATCGAACCTGAGACATCACATTTTGTGAAGCCCCATGTCTACCACTGGGCCACCCCCTTAGGGACACTTTAAATGTAAAGTAGTTATAATCTCTTGCAGTTTAATTAGCTTCTTTTTTGCACATACTTTAAATATATAAATAATTATATTTCTTAATATTTAATAAGTTTCTTTTCTGCTTATGCATTTAAATATAAATAAAGTCTGTACTAGCATAACTATTTTATTTTTAAATTAACTTATAAAAATGCTGTAATTATTCTCTAAGTTGTATTGTTTCAGTTATAATTTTGATTTATTTTCTTTAATAAATGTAAAGTAATTTCTTTTGAATTCCTTTATATATATATATATATATATATATATATATATATATATATAAATGTTTTTTTTCTGAGCCAAAGTGTATAAAATAAAGCAAACATATTGACAAATCCATTGTGAGACCAAAAGGGCGAGTTGGGTGTCTAACCCCTTCCTAACTTGTAACTTACGAACCCTTATATTTTGATAATTTTGGTTTTTCTCTGTTTAACCATAAAATTGAGGTGGCGACTCTGTAACACATTTTTGAGTCCACAAAGTGAGGCCGAGTGTATTCCACACGTTTTGAAGTTTTGAAACAACCACTTTTCAGTAGCGGGGGAAAGGTTAAAAACGGGGCACTCAAAGTGGCGACTCTACTGGGAACAAAATTGTTTTAAAAACAAAAAACAAAAGAGGGCTAGACTTACGTTATTTGAGGTTATCAATATGCTTGTTTTTCCTCTATTGCATTTCTTTTGCTTCTATTATGTATATAATTTTCAATCTTTAAAAAAAAAAAACAAAAAAAAAATCTTCTTTCATATAATATCTATATGCTTATTTTTTTTCTTTTATATTTCTTTGGCTTTTTGTATGTATATAATTTTCAATCTAAAAAAAAAGAAAAAAATTTCGTTTTTCAAAATTTACAAAAAAAAATTCAAAACAAAACAAAATTCATTCTTAAAAAAAAAGGCCACTCTTTCAGAAGAAAAAAATTTGTTTTCCAAAATTAAAAGAAAAATTCATCTCTTTAAAAAAAAAAGGTAAAAAGAAACTCATTTTCTCAAAGCAAAGAAAAAAATTGGTTTTTTCAAAAAAATGTTCCAAAAAAGAAAAAAAAAAAGGAGAAAGTTTTCTTCAAATGTTAAAAAACAAAATAGATCAAAGATGTTTCAAAAAAAAAAGTGGGTTGTAAAAAAAAGGTTGTTTCAAAAACCAAAAAATAATTTTTTTTTGTTGGGAAACAGGGCAGCACCTGCGGGATTTTATTAAATAGAAAGAAAAAGAACAAACTTAATGGGGACAACCAGTCTTACCCTTTGAACGGGGGGACAAAGGAACCTTACCTCAAAGAAATAAAAACCAACAAGGGCACAAAAACCTAAAATTAAGACATACAAATTCTAGCAGTGCCATGGACATCAAAAATAATATTACTTCTGATACAGCGGGGTAAAGAAGAAACCGAGGAAAAATAGTGATCACGACCCAGGTCCACAGCCATATTAGCCAAGCCATTAGCCACAAAATTAGCCTCCCTAAAACAAATAAAAGAGTTAGAAGGAAACAAAAAATAATAAAAATAATAATAAAAAAAATATATATATATATATAAAGGACATGAAAAGATCAAAGGGAATTAAAGGAAAAGAAGGGAACGAAATTGGGTCTAAATGACAAAGGAAAAAAAGGTTAGAGGCAAAGTGCAAAAGGTAAGAAGTTAAATGAACAATTAGAAAGAGGCGCATCGCCCAAATATGTCTTGTGATGCGCCAACTTTTCTGGCGCGGCGCCTGTTTTTTTTCCCGTTTGGTGCGTCCATTTTTCATATTACTCCACCTTTTAAAAAAAATCATCAAAAATAAAAAAAAGTTTTCTTTCCTTTAATCTAGTTTTGTTTTAATACATATTGAGATCTTTGTTGTTTTTCTTTTGTACCGCTAACAATTTTGCAGGGGCTGATAATGAAAAGAGTTAATTATTTACAATTTGTTCTCCTAAGAGGGCTGTCAGGAGGTACGCAATTGTCACATCACATTTCATGGATCGCTAAAAAAGGGGTTTTTTTAAAAAAAATAAAATAAAAATTTTCATGTGTAATACTTCGTTCTTTTTTCTTTCAAAAGAAAAATCGTTTCTTTTTGTAAAAAAAATAAAATAATTTTTTTAAAAAATGAAAAATAAAAAAGATTTCGTTTTCTAAAAACAATTAAAAAAATCTCTCTATTTTTTAAAATTCAAAAAAAAAAAAAAAGAGGTTGCTTCAAAAAAAAGAAGAAAATTCAGTTGACATAGTTGAACTACGATAACCTGAACCTTGAAATGAAAAACGTAGGAAGCCTTCGGGTCCGGTCAAATACTTTGATTTACTTTTCAAAAAAAAAAAAAAAAGAGGTGTTTTCTTTTTGTTTTCCAAAACATATAAAGACAGGAAATCTTCTCACCATTATACTCAATTGCCATCTCCAAATGCATCTTCCCTCTTAACCTTTCATAAATGCATCACTAGTTGATTAGTGCATTCTTCACTCTCGATTTCAAAAACAAATTTCACTAAGTCCTGCTTCGAGATGTCAAGGTCTACTACCACTTCAAAAAAAAAATCGATAGGGAGACAAGGAAGAATGGAAAGCAGGGAAATCCAGAAAAGACGACTCAAACATCATAAGCAACAATTCATGTCTGGGGGCTTTCAAACCCCATGGGTGTCTCTTTTGCCCATTTTGATGCCTACAACCCATCCTTTCAGGTTGTGCACACTAGTCCATTGGGTCTCAATCCTTTCAAAAAATCCAACCAAGTCCTCAAATCGAGCTTTCCAAAGGTATTTATCTATATTCGAGTTTGGTAAATTCATGCTTCTCCTATATTAGCTTGTCGAGTCTTCTTCTCGGTCTTTGAGCACCACCTATGGCCGAAGTGTCTGTTAAATTGTAAAAATAAAAAGATGACGAATCAACTCATATAAAAACATGATAAAAAACTACATAGGTTGATCAGTCATTTCAAAAATATAGATTCACAAACCATTAAAAATGTGAGTTCAATAAAAGCAACCTTCTGTCTTTATGAAATGTCATATTCGACCCATTGCGACTGAGCTATTAGTAAGAATATTAAGGGCTCCCCACATATACCAAAACCCTTCCAAATACCTAAACAAATACACTATATACCAAGGCCTAACCATATCTAAGATCCAGCTTCCCAAAACTGGGGTTGCTCCACCCTTATACATATATACATATATCCACCAAGAGTGAGCACCTTTTTATCTCAAGAGAGAGAAGACAGATATCTCTTCAAGCACTCTCCCAAATTGCGCTGAGAGGTCAAAAAAAAAAGGGGAAGGTTGAATTTTTTTTAAAAAAAGCCTATGCATAAAAAAAAGAGAAGAAAAGAAAGCCTTTCCTGGGCAATTTCCTCAAAATCTTTCTCTCGCAACAAAAAAAATAATCAATCACTCTTGGACAATCCCATAACCCATAACCAAAGTGAAAAGCCGATCTCCCAATATCTACAACCAGGTCCAGAAACCAACTTCTCATCCAAACCCACAGCCTAAAAGGCCAGCTAATGATCACTTCTGATCGCCTTTTCGAAAATAACCAAATCCACAGCCCAAAATGCCTTTGAGCTAGAGGCCAATCAAATCCTTAACCCTAAAGCCAATCCATCTCCAAACACTTAAACACTATATCCTAACCTAGTTGCCACCTATAACTTTGTTTCAATCAGTTATAACGTGATCTGGGTCCGTGACAAAACTCCTTGCTAAAAAAAATATAAAATCGTCAAAAAGATAAATGTTAAGTAGGGTCCATGAAACTTGTGATACTCGGCGATAAACTATGGATCATGACTATCTTTTTGTCAATTAGAGTCATCCCTTTTTCTTTGAACATACTCATTTCTGTCTCCTACAAAAGTCTCTCCCAATCGAGTATTTTTAGGGCTTTCCCTAGCTAATCTCTTCAGGAACTTTCCCATCCCATTTTACAAAATTTGGTTGATCGAGTCATCCTAGGGCTTCTCCCGCCAAACTCGTTGGATATATAAAGGCTCATCATCTCCAGAATCAACTGTCCTTTCCATCTCCGCCTGAAGAAAGGAAGAAGCTACAAAGGTGTGATCCCTCAAGAATAAGTGGTTTATCTTCACATGTATTGAAAGACCAGCTCCCTATGAGGTAAAGGCTCGCTAGGTTGAAACCCCGAAAGGGCAGCCTAGGTAAAAGTTAGAGCACAAAAAAGAAAAGAAAAGAAAAAAAGTGGTCTCTCCGAGGCATCAATTAGTAGGACTCACTAATCTTGATTGAATTCTTTTCTTGAATGATGCACTAGTCAAAAAACTAAAAAGTAACCCTAAACTTCACCCACCTCCATCTCAAATATTAACATCAACTCCTATACTCATAACCCTTCAAAGCCAACCAGAAGCCACATCTCAAACTCTTATATTACATTTCCATCATCTTGCCTTATCTTGTCTTAACATGTTTAAGAAATGGATAACACATATGCACATTCAAGAGTCTTTTTTTTTAATGAAGAAAAAGAAAGTTTCATTCGTATGCTTGTATCTTTTGTTTACATTTTTTTAGTGCATCTTATCAGGTCTTCTGCCGCATTGGCCCTTGGAAAAATACAAATGTTCTGCCAGCATCTCACCAAGGACCTCTTCCCAAAGATCCTCAATAGCATCATCAAAAGCTATACAAGCCGATCATCGACAGCATTCCACCACAAGGCTTCATAATCATCGCTTCTCCTATGCTGAGATAAGCACATTTTTTTAAAAAAAAATCGCTCGCTTTTCCTATTCTAGGTTAAGCGCATTTTTGAAAAGTAGCATCACTTTTCCTTTGTTGGGAAAAGTTCATTTTGAAAACATTTCTTTTCCTATTCTGGGAGAAATACATTTTAAAATTGCATAATTTTCCCTATTCTGGGGAAACGCGTGTTGACATTTCATCACCATTTTCCTTTTCTGGGAGAACCACATTTTAAAATTGCATCATTTTCCCTATTCTGGGGGAAATATGTTTTGACATTGCATCACCATTTTCCTATTCTGGGAAAAACACATTTTAAAATTTCATCATTTTCCCTATTCTGAGGGAAACTCATTTTAAAATTGCATCATTTTCCCTATTATAGGGGAAATGCATTTTCAAAAGCTACATCACTTTCCCTATTCTGGGGGAAGACACATTTTAAGAAGTTTCATCACTTTCCCTATTATGGGGGAAGATACATTAAGAAGTTGCATCACTATCCATATTATGAGGGAATGGCGTTTTAGAAGTTGCATCACTTTCCCTATTCTGGGGGAAAAGCATTTAGAATGACATCACTTTCCCTATTCTGGGGGAAGGACATTTTAGAAATTGCATCACTTTGCCTATTCTAGGGAAGAGCATTTAGAATGGCATCACTTTTCCTATTCTGGGGGAAGAGCATTTAGAATGGCATCACCTTCCCTATTATGGGAGAAGAGCATTTAAAATGGCATCACTTTCCCTATTCTGGGGGAAAGACATTTTAGAATTGCATCATTATCCCTATTCTGGGGGAAGGGCATTTTAGAATGGCATCACTTTCCCTATTCTGGGGGAAGATACATTTTTGAGATTGCATCACTTTCCCTATTCTGGGGGGGAAGGACATTTTAAGAATTGCATCACTTTCCCTATCCTAGGGGAAGGGCATTTTAGAAATGGCAACATTTTCCCCTAATCTGGGGGAAGATACATTGTAGATATGGCATCATTTTCCCTATTATGGGGAAACAACATTTTAGAGGTTGCATCGCTTTTCCTATGTTGGGTGAAACACATCTGAATCTCACCTATTTTGCCTATGCTGGGCGAAGCGCATCTGAATCACACCTGTTTTGCCTATGTTGGGCGAAGCGCATCTGAATCCCACTTGTTTTGCATATGCTGGGTGAAGCGTATCCAAATCCCACCTATTTTACCTATGATGGGCGAAGCGCATCCGAATCCCTCCTGTTTTGCCTATGCTGGGCAAAGCGCATCTAAATCCCACATGTTTTACCTATGCTGGGCAAAGCGTATCCAAATCTCACATGTTTTGCCTATGTTGGGCGAAGCGCATCTTAGTCTCACATGTTTTGCCTATGCTGGGCAAAGCACATCCAAATCCCACTTGTTTTGCCTATGTTGGGTGAAACGCATCCAAATCCCACCTATTAATTTATCGGTTCGGAATGCATTGCATCACATAGAAGATTTATACAGTCTCATTGATCCGGCCCTCCATGATTCAGTGAGTCGGGTGCGTTGCTGTGAAGATGCTCAAGATAAACTGGTCTGTACGTTGATTCCTTCCGGTGATTTTCAGGTAGTAGTGTACTGGAAGTTCAGACGGCTTCGTGATCCTATTTTAAGGTGGGCTAAAAAGATTTGGCATCCGTGGATTCTGCTGAAGGTCAGTGGTTTTGTATGGCGTCTTTTCCATGATGTTGTTCATGTTGACATCAGAATTCAATCAAGGATGATAGCATTGGCTTCAAAATGTGTTTGCTGCCCGTCCAACCCATGTTGCGAATAAGTGATGCATCTCTTTGTTAATTCAGCTACAGCTATGGCAGTTTGGTCCAAGTTTGTCGTGGTGTTTCGGAAGTGCTCTTCTTACAATTCTCTCTCACATTTGTTCGAGACATGGGCTAAAGGTTCAACTCGAAGTCAGCTGGGGGCTTGTCTTCTGAGGGTGTTCATGTTTACTTGTTGGGAGCTATGGAAAGCCAGATGTCGCACTCAGTTCGATGGAATTCCCATGAATGTGGACTTCATATACAATCGGGTTTTTGATAGCTTGAGAGACATGGGTCTGGTGTTTCGGCCTAAGACCGCTAGTGGTCCGAGAGCTTGTTTGGCGCTGGAATCATTCTGGATTAATATATTACAACCTCCTCTTCACACAGGTAAATGGATTAGGTGGATTCCTTCGGATGCAAATGGTTATAAACTTAATACAGATGGGTCATCGAAGAATGGTTTATGTTCAGGTTGTGGGGTTGTTAGGGATTCATAGAGAGCTTTTATCTCGGCTTTTTCCAATTATTATGGAGTGGGATCTAATATAAAGGCATAAATTTTTGCTCTTCGAGATGGTTTGGTTTAATGTCATCGTTTGGGCCTGGAAAACATGGAAGTGGAATCTGATTCTAAGGCAGCAGTTGATGTGTTAGTACATAATTATTCAGATCCTTGGGAATACACTTATGAGCTCCGTATGTGTCGTTCTTTGCTATCTGGCTATGCTTTATGTCACATTTTTCGCGAACAGAATAAAGTGGCTGATCAGCTCGCTGCAGAAGCTCATGCTCATCGGGCTTTTAAAAATTTCGATCAGTTTGTCTCCCTATCTAGGGATTCAAAGCATTTGTTTCAGATGGACTCTCATGGCTTTTATAATTTTCGTTATGGTCATGCTTAGTTTTTTAGATAGCTTTAGCTTTTGCACTTGTATTTGTTTTTCTCGAGGTCAGGCCCCTCCGTCCTCCCTTTTTAAGGGCAAGGCTGGTTGTCCCCCTCAAGTTTGTACTTTATTTTCCCATTTTAATAAAATTTAGCAGGGTGCCGCCCATGTTTCCAAAAAAAAAAAAAAAAATCCCACCTATTTTTCCTATGCTGGGCGAAATGCATCAGAATCTCACCTGTTTTGCCTATGCTGGGCGAAGCGCATCCGAATCTCACTTGTTTTCCCTATGCTGGGCGAAGCACATCTAAATCCCACTTGTTTTGTCTATGTTGGGCAAAGTGCATTCGAATCCCACCTGTTTTGCCTATGTTGGGCGAAGTGCATCCGAATCCCACCTGTTTTGCCTATACTGGGTGAAGCGCATCTGAATCCCACCTAGTTTGCCTATGCTGGGCGAAACGCATTTGGCTCCCACATGTGTTGCCTATGCTGAGCAAAGTGCATTTGAAAGGCCCTCCTGTTTTGCCTATTCTGCGCAAAGCGATACCTTGGTTTGGCTTGAGCCGAACTACGTTTGGTCTGATTCCTGAAAAGGATACGTAGGCAGCCTACTCAGTATGCACGACCATCAGAGCACTTTTATTTGCATCATATAAGCTTCATTCCCAAACAGTCCATCGCAGCGTAAGAGCATGAGATTGTTTCTTGGGTCGACCACAATATATCAACAGATTCATCAAACAACTAACATCTTTGTGTGAGCCACTCTTCAAGCTCTTGAAAAAGGACAATGACTGTGTATGGGATGAAGAATGCCTACTCGCATTTGAAAAGGTAAAAGATTACCTCGTTAGCCCACTAGTGCTAGCTCATCCTCATATTCGCAAGCCTCTCCTTTTATACCTCAATGTCACAGACACTGCAGTCGAGGCTATGCTCCCATTAAAAAAAAAACCATCAAAAGTGTGACAGCCCGACCCGGACCCCAATGCGAGATCCCGAGTCGTGCCGTCCAAATAGTCAATAACACAAGCATGCGCAAGTAGGATTATAAAATTCATGTGGCGCAACATCGCATACGAATAACAACTCGGCTACACTTGGCCGGAAAAACAACTTAATATAAACAAGTCATCGGCGACGTTACAGCCGGAACCCAACAACTACTCCTACAATTTTAATACATGCTTATAAAAACCTCAACGGCCACAACATGCCGAAGACAACAACAACAATAATACTTAAAAGAGCTTTAGCGGAAGAAACTGTAGCGAACCATTAACATATAAACAAACACGACATATAAGTCGGCATACAAAAGATATTAAGTGTCAAGTTTACTACAACAACAAAATCCCAAGACAAGTCTAAGTGACTTGCTTCCCAACGTCCTTGCCAAAATAAAAGACTAACTATCAAAAGTCCCAAAGGAGCAACCTTGAGCTCACAAACGACCAAACATGATATAGCGAGTCTAACGTGGACCGTCTCCTCGGCTCGGATCTAAGGAAAACAAAACAAACAAATAGGGTAAGTCGAAAGACTTAGTAAGTTACTAAAAATGCATGTTCATGTTATAGCATGGCATTTATCTCAATTATGGTACATGATCATCATATAGTACTTAGCACATTTTTCACGTAAGTGCGTAAAATAAATCATACAAGTAGGATATGATATAGTCACGGCCGCTTCGTAGCTCTTGCAATACACTTTGTTACTGGTTCGTGCCATCGATGTTTTGTGAATTCATCGACTCATACCGAGAACCTACTCGATTTCATTAGCAAGCCAATGCGGCACGTATTGATACAACAAAGGGGCTACTTCCCCTTCAAGTGCGGCCACAGTGGAGGTGTGTGTGAGGTCCCGGGTGCGGCGATCCATAGCGAGCACGAATCCCACAATTCGTGAAGGCGATGCATCGTCCCACCCTGACTTAATAAACAAACCAAATAATGCCAGCTGGACTCAATGTGATGCACAAGTAGATATTTACTTGACTTAAACCAATTAAGGACCGAATTCGACAAGAGCGAACTCATCCGACAAAGTAGGTTATGAATCTCTACCATAAATCATGTCAAGGCAATTAATTGCTCAAATCCCATCATACATATCAACTTGTTGCAAACAATTAAACCAAGCTCATATTTGAGTAACTCAATCAAACGGTGTCCAAACTTCGTAGGGATTGAAATTAGGGTTCAACATGTTCAAATCTTCCCTAGAGTCGACTCCGTTGAGTCTTTTCTCTAAATTCCCAATTTTGGAGAAATTGAAGCTATGTGCTTCATAACCCAACGTAGGTCATTTCTAAGTTCAACAAGGTTGTAAATTCACCAAGGCATTGCAATGTGATTCATATACATCATAGAGTTCAACTTTGAGGATAGAACACATAACAACTTAACAACATACAATGTAGGCTCAAATTAGGGCATTCACATATTGCACTTATTCAAACAACATATATAATACATGTTTCTAACATGTTCAAAACCTTAAATAGACAAGATGAAAGAGTATTATAAACTTCCATAGGCAAGAAATCATCCTATAGATGCTCCTAGCAAGTTCATACTTTCAAAATACAAGTAGAAGGCATAGGAAGCAATTATGTGTCCTCATTTACCTCATACATCAAAAGCTTTGTTTCCTTAGGGTCAATGAGAACTAGAACAAGGAAGAAAAGAGGTAACTTACTTGTGTTCTTCAAAGAAAGAAAGCAAAGAAGGAAACTAATCGGTTGAAAATGATCTACTCTTCAAGCTCTACACTTTTGATGAAGGTGGCTTGAGCAATGGAAGAAGGGATGATGGAGAACCAAGAAGGTAGCTTCAAGAAGCCATGGGAGAACTTGAGAGAAGATGAAATTCGTTTTTAGAGAGTGAAGGTGAGAAATGAAGGTCAAAATTTGAAGATATGGCTTATATTGGTCTAGAAATTGAGTGGGACAAGTGTCATGATGTTGTGGTCTCTTTAAAAATCTGATTTTGTGGTTTAAATGATCAACAAGGCTCTCTTAATCCATCCTTATAACTAGTTAGAGATGTTAGGACATAATCAAGGAGGGTTAGGGAGGTTTAAGTGAGGTTTAGAAAAGGTTTGGATAGGGGTTTGGGTGTAAAATCGTTCAACGACAAAAGCAGGGGAAAAATCCGTAGGAGCTCAGCCGATTGAGGCGGGCGCCTCACTAGAGTCAGGCGGGCGCTGGAATCTCAGTTGAATTCATTTTTGCAATGCTCTCAGCTCTTGAGGCGGGCTAGTGATCAAAATCCGATGCGGCCGCCTCGTCTAGCCCTTGAACTTGGTCTAAACTTGTCCTAAATGGTCCCAAACTTATGGGCAACCATTCTAAGGTCTAACCCAACTCAAAACAAGTCGGAAACACACCCGAACAACATCCGGAACAAGGTAGAACAAGGCTCGAATCATGTGACGAATGGTTAACGAATCAAACACCAATCAAACACCAATCAAACTAGGATAACTTGGTCATGGAAAAGGATTATTTCAACATGGTTATGACCTGAATACAAAGCCGAGAACTCAACGAACACTTCGCACGACGAAATAGAAGCAAAACGAGCAACGAGGGAAAAATCGCTAAGGCCAAAATAAAGCAATCGAACCGGCGATTCAACAAGCAAGCATACGTGATTCTAAACATGTTAAGAGCTTCATGAATGACTTATGAATGATTCTAAAACATTTATAGACTAAGTAACATGCTCACAATCAACAAGAAAACATGACGGCAAGCACACAATGCACATGCAAGAATCCGGGGTGTTACAAAAAGTATCTCCAGAATGGACCCGATGAAAAACATATTCAAAAAACCATCACTCTCTAATTGGTTGGCTAAGTGGTCGTTTTTACTCAATGAGTTTGACATTACATAGATCACCCATAAATCTATCAAGGGAAGTGTAATTGCAGATCATATGGCCAATTTAGCATTAGAATCAGAAGACACCGAGGAACCACGTTTCCCAAATGAAGGTGTTCTTGAAATCACAGATCATGACACCAAATGGCAAATGTTCTTTGATGGGGCTGCCAACAAACGAGGTTTCAGCATAAGATTACTGCTAATTGATCTGGCAGATTCTCACACTCCTTTTATCGTAAGATTGGAATTCGAATGTTCAAACAACACTACCGAGTATGAAGCTTGCATTGTCGGTTTAGAAAAAGCTCTTTAAAGAGGAGCAAGAGAATTAGAAGTCTTTGGTGATTCCGCCATGAGTACAAATCAAGTTGGAGGGAAATAGAAAACACAAGATCCCCAACTATAGCTATATCAAGCTCATTTGACAACAATAGCAAAAAAGTTTGATAATATATCATTCCATTATTTACCACGGGATAGAAATCGATTTGTTGATGCACTAGTGACATTAGCCTCTTTGGTCAAAGTTCCAGTAGAGATAAATATCCAATCATTTCTGGTCGGGAAGAAATTAACTTCTGTCTGCTTCACAATTGATGCAGCTCTTGACAAAGACAATGAGCCCTGGTAGTTAGATATTTGGAATCTACTCAAGAGAGGAGACTATCCAGCAATCTTAGACAAAAGAGGGAAGATCACTCTATGAAGATGGGCATCACAATTTGTCATCAGTGGAGGTAGCCTTTATAAAAGGTATTACTAAGGATTCAATCTGCTATGCATAGATCAGACCAAAGTAGAATGAGTCATGGCCCAGCTACATGGTGGTACTTGTGGGCCACATATGAACGGGCATATACTTTCGAAGAAAGCAATTCGACAAGGGTACTATGTGCGTATGCTAGAAACTGATTGTATCCGGTGGGTGCATTACTGTGGCAAATACCAACGCTTTGCCAATATACAACACGTACCCCAAACATATAATGTACAACTCCACGGCTCCCTGGCCCTTTTCAATATGGGGAATCGACGTCATAGGTCAAGTTCACCCAAAATGATCAAATGGCCATAAGTATGTCCTAGTACCACTCGACTACTTTACAAAAATGGATAGAAGCTGCCACTTATAAAGTATTGAATGCCAAGAAAGTGGTTGACTTCATCAGGACAAATATCATATATCGTTACAGAGTGCCTTTTGAAATAATCTCTGATAACGGTACACATTTCGAGGGAGAAGTAAATCGTCTGCTTGATGAATTCAAGGTGTAGTGACGCAAGTCCTCCCCCTATCAACCACAGGCCTATGGGGCTGTCGAAGCAACCAAAAAAACATTAAAGAACATCATCAGAAAGATGGCTGAAATAGGTAGAGAATGGCTTGAGAAATTGCCGTTAGCTCTTTAAGGCTACCACACATCAAGTTGCACACCTACGGGTACCACGACTTATTCCCTAGCCTATGGAATGAAAGTAGTGCTACCCATTGAAATTGAGGTCACGTCATTGAGAGTAATGATGAAAGCAAAAATAGCCGAGGTCAACTGGATCAAGAAGCGCTATGATGAGTTAGCCATGTTAGATGAATTAAGATTACTAGCCTTAGAACACACTTGAGCATACCAGAGAAGAATAGCTTGTGAACTGAGCTGTTTTACTTTGAGAAGAAGGGGAAGGACTCAACCTTACAAAAATTCCCTTCTCACGCACTAAGACAGTAAGTAGGCTCTTGTACCTTTTTTCTTAGGTTGGGTATGGAAAGGAAGAGGAGAGTGGGATAAAATAAATTGCTAGGTTAGGAAGAGAGGAAGAAGTTTACTGGGAAAGTGGGATTCTTTCTTTTTCTTTCTTTACTTGCAGAAATTGATCAAGACAGTTAAACAATAGTAACAAATTTAGGCTTCTGTTATGACTTCCCATCGATAGAAAGAAGCTTCTTACATGTGTAAATAGTTTTTATTCTTGATTGAACCTAAACACAAAAATATAACAAGTATAGCAAAAAAGAATCAAGCTAAAAAAATGCATAGATTGGGGAGAATATAATTAGTACAGTAAATGGTTTATATGAAGGGATTTGGGGGGGATTATACTGTCTTCTAAGTGGAGGACCACATCTATGTCTCCCCTACAGTAGTCCCTGCTCACCCCAACCACAATTTGAGTACATATATCTATATCATAACTTATTCAACATAATGTTTGGTACATATCCCCTTTAGCCCATTTCAAAGCCATTTAATAAACTCTGCCTGGTGGGGTTATTTGCATACATGATATGTTTTAGCCTTGTGGTGGAGTTGACAATTCAAATGCCATGAGCATAATTAAGTTCCCATGACTATTTTTTTAATATTTATGAAATAGGGAACTGCTTGAGTTCTTATAGTCCTTACTTATCAATAATTATCAAATAAGGATCTGCTACAACCTAATCTTGCTACAAATATCTATGGCCATATCCACAATTGAAAATTACTATCTTGCTACAACCTAATCTTGCGACAACCTAACTGACCACAAAGAGGTTCGAATTGAAGACATTAACATTCAGTAATCAGATCTGCTATAAGGCCACTGTTTTTTACAGTCTATATAATATTAGGAACTTACCAATTTATAATAAGTCAGTCAAGTTTCAAGCAACAATAGCAGAATTTTATCATAAATAATTTCATATGTGACTTTAGCTATCTGACTGTATTGGTCTTTTTAAATAATTTCAAACGGCGTACTTTACGACAAGCGAGTGAAGTTTGTCCGGTGAAGCCATTCTATCCCTTCTCTATTTCTGTTTCTTTTTATTTGTTCGTGGCAGCCTGCTCTCCTTCGATAGCAGGTCCATTTTGGGCGGCATAAGCTTCAAGATTGTGGCTGTTTTTGAAGGCAGATTGGATGTGAGTTTGGCACAGGTTTGAGCAGCTTTTGGGGCGTGAGTTTTGCTGGAATTGGGAGGGTGTTTGGGCAGTCTAAAACCTGCTGTAGTTAGGCGTGTGATAGGGGTTGTTGCAAGGAGTTTGTTTGTTAATTGGTTAGTTATTTTTGCAAGGAAAAATTCTGTTCAAAACAAACTGTTTGGGGTTGAATTTATGTAATAGTTTGGAGCAGTTTTAGAGGTTGTAATCTGTCCTATTTAAGCTAGGGGTTTGGGTAGTAATTTACAAAAGAAATTTCAGAATTTTGAGCAGATTGTAAGAGGGTTTTGTGGCAGGTTTGAGGCTGTTTTGGGAGAGTTTGGTTCAGCCATAGAGCAGTCCAAAAAGCTGGAACAGATTCGGTGATTCAAAGCTTCCGCATACGCATCACTCCCGACCCGATTACATAGTCATTTAGGTTAGCTGAGCTTAGGGTAACAAATACCTTTCATTTGGCACGGACATTTACCCTCCTAAGTAAATCAGAAGTTCAATTGGGAGGCTAAAATGAAAAGTCACCAAAAACATTTTAGTCCTAATATTGTTGTTGCTCTTTTGCTTCCAAATTTTGGGATAAGTTATAGGTTTATTTTTTGAATTTTCATTTTGCTGCATATTGACTGAATCTGGTGTTTGTTTGGTCTTGCCTCCAAACTAATGTTGTGGTAGTATGTGATTGGTCAAGCGTCAACCACTTACATGTGGGATTACTTCCTTGAATCAGCTCTCCTAAGTCAAAGTTGGGATTCCTGTCCTTATTTTGCGTTATCTAGCATTATGGATTCCAAATGCTTGATCATGGATTTCTTGTATCACATATTTCATGATGAGATCAAACTCTTAAACTCTTTCTTTTCTCAAATACATATTTCATATAATCGGAATGTTCTGTTTGTCATTATTTTGGGTTTGTTGCTTAAGTTTTGGTTCTGCAATTACCATCATATTTGGTTGATTAGGAAATAAATGAAGAGATATTCAGTTATGTCTCTACAATTAACACCTGGAAATTCCCAACATTTGTTCCTTTTAAGCAGTCACATCATAGTTCCATGATTGGTTGTCGATAAAAGAAAAAGGATTTTTTTTAAAGATTACCGGAAGAGGTCTACAATGCACAATAATAATCTTCCAGATAAATTGATAATCTACCCCGACTCAGATGATATAGCATTTAACATATTAACATGCAAAAAAAATTTCCAATGACCAAGACTTTCAAATTGATCAGCTCAAGAAACCAGATGCATCTTCGGTAGCTGCCTCCTATCTTTAATCTGTAATAAAATTTTAATAAAAGCTAGAGTATTTCATACGAGTATCCCCTAGAGCAGGCCATTTGAGTAGTTGCTTATATCAAGCAAAGAAAATAACAGGAAAGAATCCAGACTATAAGCCTGCCCCTATTTCATATAAAAGAATTGTGCCATATCAGACCACCAGAAGGGAAAGAGCCCTGTTCTATGAGCCTCTTTGGAATATTCTTTCAACACTTCTACTTTCTCTTGAGCCTGACTTTGTCCAATTCTCGCTTTAGTCATCGAATTCTCTTGGTCGGCTATGACTGATCTTGATTATCTTTGTCAAACATTTCATTTTTGTTTATTTTTCATGGTGGTTGAGGATTTGGATCCACTTGGGTTGGTTAAATGGATAAATTAAGCTCCATTTGATTGCCTTTGTTTTGGGTGAATTTTTCGATGTTCTCAGGTCCCTTCCCCCTTTTGATTTCCAAAACTTTTGTTTTCTAAGTTTTACAGTAGGTGTTACTTGAGCAAAACTGTAAGTTGCAACTTGCAAGTTTAATTTCTTAAAGTAGTGTTTTGCCTTATATCAGAAAATTGAATAGCCTTGTTTGACAGGAAGAATACAGTATTGGTTCTCTTCTGCTATGCCTTTTATGGGTTGCTATGTTCGCTACAAAAGCTGTCTGAGAAAGAATCTGTTTTAAGTTTTCGCTTGCACCCACTTCCACACTGATGATAAGTAATAATGGTTAGTTTTGTTGAATCTTTGAGGATATTTTGCTGCAGACACCAGGCAATGTGAGTATATATCATACTGCCTCTCTCAGCTATCATTTACTAACAAGGGCATAAAGAAGTTGATAGTCATTTAAAATGTACGAGCAAGTCCTATCAGAGGACTCTGTGATGGATCATTTTAGAAACATAATTACCAAGGTCTGTTCCATTTCTTCTTTCAACTCTTATGCTAGTCATTCTCATTCGGAACTCTCCCACCCTCTCCTTTTTCTTATTTTAGCTCTAAGTTAGACATTCTTCCTTTTTCATGCTTATTAGGGGAAGAAGTTTGCAAAGCCAGAACTCAAATCCTGCATTGAGGAGTTTGGAAAAAAATCAACAAGTTCCACATTGAAAAGAAGGAGCAAGAACTTACAAATAGAAATGCACAAGTCCATCAGCAGAAAATTGATGGTATGGAGAACCTGAATTTGGACAAAGAAGACAGAGAAAATTGCAGGATCAGAAACTACTGGAGGTTTGTGCATGTGAATCCTCGTTTTGATTAATGTCTTCACTCTTGCTTCCCAAATTATGTAGCTCCAATAGTTAACTTTTTGAAGTTTACTTATCTCCCGAGATTAGTTTTGAAGCTTAAGAAAATTGCTATAGTTTAAAATCATTAGCTTTTTATTGTCGTGGCTTGAGTATTTTAAGTATTATACCTCCTTGAGACCGACCGACTTAGATAACTTCCAAATTGGTACCATACCAAGTAATAACTTCTATATATGGTTGCATATTGTGCATATGCTGGTTGGATTGATGGTGTGGACCTTAAATTTTGTTATGCTCGAAATGTTGTAATTAAATTAGCTTGCAAAAGTGATAGAGTGCCTTTTGATAGATACTTACGTCCATGCCTTTATAATAAAATATTTGTTTCATGAATTTTGGCTCTTTTCAGACTAGACTAGGGGGTGTTCGGCTAAGGCAGCCAAACATGCTTGGAATGTTCGGTCAGCCAACTCTCCAGTTAATCTGTTTACTTTATTGAGCTGGTTCACCTTGTGTACAAGGCAAGAGAAAAAAAAGGAATTTACCTAATTCAAATATGAAAGACTTGCGAATGGAGATTTCTGATAAATAGAGGTTTTCCCTTCTTCGCTTGTGAGGCGAAGTAGGATCGTGAATCAGAGGGCTTAGACGTACTTGGATGTAATCTGATTTGGGTGACACAATTGTTGAGTGTGAGAGTAAAGCATGGGATAGTCTAATATTAAAAAAATGTCTCAAGACTGAGGGCATGATAAGATACACACACACACACACATATATATAATTTTTTTGATAGATAAGTATGCCCCTTTGATACATATTTGTTGGACTAGGTAGAAATTTCCCTCTCAGATACTAATGGTGGTAACTGAGATACAGGCAATGAGGCAATGGATTTATATGTTAAGCCTTGTCCACTTAAACAGCTTTACTGAATGCTTATGTAACTTTTCTGTCAGCATAGGCTTTTATTAGTCCATTCCTCATTTTCATGTGGCAATTCCTCCAATCCTTGCAAATTGCTTGTTTTATTTGACACCTTAATAGCCTCTTGAAGTTTTATATTCATTGAGGCTATTTTTTGTAACTAATGTAGGTATTTCGGAACTTAGGATAATTGTTCAGTACGTGTCTTGATTTGTGCACCTAAACATAGATCTGTTATTCTCAGCGTTCCCAATGATCTGGCCCCATGGAGGCTCATTCTTGTGTGAGAAGGGTTTCAGTTTCTGTATTACTTATGTCTTGTGGTTCATTTGGTAGGAGCATTGTGGAAGGAAAAGGGACAATGTATTAGGTATCCTTTGTATGGTGAAGAAGGGAGAATAGCATTTAGTCGATGGATCTTTTGTTCACTATTGTTTTCTCACATTTTCATTAAGTCTATTTGTGTTCTAGGTTTTTTATGTTGATAAATTGGCATAATCTCTTACTCACATCCCATGGTACAATACATATGAAGAGATATTTCCATAATGCTCTGCTTCAAGTCAAGTAACGTGCTTTCTATTCAATAACTTTGACAAGATTTGGGAGTTTAATTTCTTTTGAATATTGGCATGCATGATCTATCTGGGACACTTGCTAGAACTATTTATTTTCATTTTCTTTTGATCACTTAGTAGAGGGCCAGTTTGTCAGTCCCATGTACATCTGTATGTTTGAATTCGTTTTTATATCATCTGGTACTATCTTGTAGCATGTACGAATTTGTGCTCCGAATTGTGCTGCTGTTGTTGGTGGCTTGGATGACACTTCTTATTCTCAATTCTGCTATAGTTGTTGTACCCATCTTGCTTGGACGGTTTCATGAATTTTGGCTCTTTTCAGACTAGATGATCACAATTTCAAGATACTGGGTTATTGTTGCCTTCTGGTATTTTTGATATCATAAATTATTTTTTGTTGTTCTGTTTGGTAGTATAATTCTTTAGATGCTAGGACGAATGAAATCAAATATTCCTTTCTTTTCTTTCCTATTATTAGTATTTTCTTGGAAAATGAAAATTATGTGATTATTTGAATTGACTGTTTTATTTCATTTATTTTTTCAGGTTGTTTTTGGGAATAACGCAAGATGTCGTTCAATGCACATTGATCAAAAGTTATCATCAAACCTTTTTATATTTTTTTTTGTTTTTGTTTTTTTTAATGATGTACTAGTTTGGAGTTTAAACTAGTTGATATGACATTTTTTATATTTCTAGAAGTTGTTTGTAGGTTGGTTAATTAATCTTAAAATCTAGTAGATTTATTCTTTTGGTAAACAATCAACTTTATTAGCAGATTAATGTAGTTATTATCTTTTATTATTAATGATATCTTCTTTTACTAAAACATTTGTTTGTTGTATTGATAAAAATCTAAAATTTATAATTCGTTAATAGAATGTATATATCAATATAAGAATTTTTTTTTTAATAATTATGACGAAGTGATCTTGACCCTAATGTTTTGTACATCTTTTGGGGCGGTGAAAGTCGACGTTAATTAGTTTTCCACAAATTTTTTCAATATTACCCGCCACTATTTTCAGTAATTACCCCCCAAAATTTTTGGCGCCAAAATATTTAGGACGGTAACAATCCGTTCTTTTTGATTTCCCTCAAATAATTTAGAACCAAAAGTATTGGCGCCAAAACATTTAGAACAATAACAATCCGTCCCTTTTGTTTTTCCGCCAATAATTTAGAGTGTTTTGAAACATATTAGGATCGTCAAAAGTCGTGTCCTTAAAAACCTTTAGGGACGGCTCATCGCGTCCTTAATACATTTAGCACCCATATTATTTAAGCCCCCATTTTGCCGTCCCTATGGCCGTCCTAAAAACTATTAGGGACGGCAAATAGACTTTTAGGAACGGAAAACGAGCGATCCTAATACTCTCTTTTCTTGTAGTGAGCATTCAATAAAAAGGTCAAAGGTCGAAGCATTCAAGTAGGAGATTCGGTACTCCGAGAAAGTCCCCCCAATTATATGGATAATAGGGGAAAACGGATGTCTCCATGGATGGGACCATACATCGTGAAACATATACAGTAGCAAGGTTCTGTTTTCCTTACAAATGAAGATGGGGAAGATCTCGTTCAGCCATTCAACATGGACAAGCTCATGTGGTACTATGCATAGGCCAAGACTTGCCTAAATGTCCAATTTACTTTCTCTCTTCAGCTCGCTAGGCTGAAAACCCGAAAGTCGGCCTAGGCAAAAGTTAGAGCATTGAAAAAAAAAGAAGGAGAAATAAGGGCTCGCTAAGTTGAAAACCCGAAAAGGGCAGCCTAAGAAAAAGAGCACAACAAAAGAAATTCAGGAGAAGAAGAGAGAAAAGTAAAGGTCTCCAACAGAGTAGAACTACGAAGACGTAAGCCTCAAACTAAGGAACGTAGGCATCCTACGGGTGCGGTCGTATATGTACAAAAAGTTCGATATTCCATTATATTACAATAGAGGGTTACAATCGTTCTTGACGAACAAAGGGAAAAACTACTACAGAGAAAATACATATTAAAACAATAGAAATATAATTACGAAGGTCCACATGTGTGTGAGTGCCCCGTTTCTTATCGGATCCGCGCCACTAAAAGGCGGGGTGGTTTCGAAACCTTTCAAGCACGTGGAATACGCTCGGCCTCAATTATGGACTCAAAATATGAACAACAAAGTTGTCATCTTTATTTTAAGGATAAACAAAGAAAAATCCAAAATACCATATCTGCAAAAGGGTTCGGAGGCTAAGTTACAAGTTGGGAAGGGGTTAGACATCCAACTCGCCCTTTTAGACTAAAAATAGGTGTTTTGGCTAAATATGATCTTTTATAAAATTAACAATTTAAATATAGCAATTATATATAATAATAATAATAATAATAATAATAATAATAATAATAATAATAATAATAATAATAATAATAATAATAATAATAATAATAATAATAATAATAATAATAAGAAATAACTAATGTTACAGCAGCCTCATTTTAGAGTTGCGAATATATGTTACAAAACATTGGCCATAATAACGACTTATTTTAGTGTTATTTGTTATATAATTTTGGGCAGCATAACAGCTTATTTCGTGATATATTACTATTTTAAATAACATTTTTTAACGATAAAATAAATAGAACTTTAAGATACCTACCTCTTGAAGCGTGGGGGTTTTATATCATACTAAACCTCTTTTTGATGGGCTTTAAGGTGCGCTCGCTCTGTCCTTCAGGGAGAGGGAGTCTTTTTGCATTGCTTTTGCGGGGTTTTGGGCAACGTGACTGCTCCTTTTTATTTTTTTTTCCTTGGGATCCAGGTGACACAACTGCTTGCTTTGCGTGCTTTTTGTTGCATGCTTGCTGAGTCTGAAATCGGGTAGAGCAATTGTTTGCTTCGGCTGGATTAGTCGTCTGGATTTGGGCAGGACAACTGCTCTTTTTGGGATTTTTGAACCGGTGAAATAGGGCGGAAACCTAGATGGGTAGCTAGTATTCACTTTGGCCGGAGAGTTTTAGTGTTTAGGGGAAGATTTGGCAGCCTAGCGGAGCTTCGGGGTTGGATGAGAAACAACCTCAGCATTCTATCCGTAAACTCTCAACAGTTTGTGAGCGTAAAATGTGTGTTAATTGTGTTATTTTCACTGCCGGGGAGACATTATTTATAGGCCAGGATCTAACTTTCCTTCACGGTTAAGGTAAGCCTGATATTTTCTTCCATGCTTTAACGGCTTGTACCGTGCGCTGAATGAGTTGCACTAAAAGGTAACTTCTAAAGTTGAACAAGGACATGTGGGCACAGCTGGGGAGCAATTTAGGCGCAGCCAGGGGGCTTTAGGGGCACGATGCCTAGATGGGGTATAGGCCACGCAATCTACTTTTTTCTTTGTAATTTTGGCACTTTGGCCCCCTACAATTCACTGTTTATGCATTCTTTTTTTCTTTTGCATTTTAAACCATGTACCTTGACATCTGTTAGTCATTTTAACAGGTTTTGATATTTTATGGCATGTCATAAAACAGGGGTACAAAATTGGGGTGTCTACAGAGCCCTTCAACGATGGAGTTTTACGGGTAAACCGACACTTACCAAGTAAACAAATATCGTTGATAAGAAATAGACTCCCTAATTTCGTGGAATTTATAATAGGGATGAATGCAGCATGCAACAGTTTAGGATGCAACAATTTATCTCATGCCCTAAACACTTTAAACAGACTGATGGGATAAGAGCAGATATGATGCAAATGAAATGCTCTGATGGTCGTGCCTAGTGAGTAGGCTACCTATATATCATTTTCAGGAATCAGACCAAACGTAGTTCGACTCAAGCTAATAGCAACAATAAGCACTGGGTGGGATAGATGGGATCTGATCTTTTCCTCATCCCGGGGTATGAGCCCCTCGTGGAAAGGATCCAACACAACGGGTGGAATGCATGAAATCGATCATTTCCTTCGTCCTGGGGTTTGCACCCCTCGGGGAAAACATCCAACAACAACAGGTGAAAATGCATAAAACCGATCATTTCCTCGTCCCGGGGTTTGCACCCCTCGTGGAAAAGATCCAACACAGATGTGGGTGGAATACATGAAACTGATCATTTCCACGTCCCGGGGTTTGCACCCCTTGAAGAGAGGATCCTACAACAATAGGTGGAATAGCATGAGACCGATCATTTACTTTACCCCGGGGGTTGCACCCCTCATGGAAAAGATCCAACACAACAAGTGAAAATGCATAAAGCCGATCATTTCTTCGTCCTGGTTCGCACCTCTCGTGGAAAGGATCCAACAACAACAGGTGGGATAGCAATGATAGCGATCATTTCCTTTGTCCCTGGGTTTGTTCCCCTTGTGGAAAAGATCCAACACAGATAACAAATGAAAATGCATAACATAAAATGCATGCGACAGCTAAAATAAAATGCAGATACTCTTCCTTTTCTTTTTTTCCTTTACTTGCAGGCAGGCATTCTGCTGGGGATATGATTTTTCTTTTGATTCTGTTTGGATGCTAGATTGATGGGAGTTAACTTTGATGACGACAGTTACTTCTGTTAAGTCTCTATTAGGACTTCAGGGCCATTTTGCGATTTAGGCGAACTTGCAGTTTTATTTGCTGAGATGAACTTTGGAGGGGAGGAAAGGGAAACTTTCCTCCCCTTTTAACATCACTTACAGGAAGAAGACGGAGGAGGCAGCAACATACCCAATTTTGCTTCAATAGTTGCAGACGAAGGAAATTCTTCATTTCTTCAACCTATTCTCAAATTTCTTCCACCAAATTAATTGTTTTGCTTACCAGATGGCTTCCTCTTCAATATCTAGGAGCTCTGATGGCCTTGGAATTGGGTGAAGGACGCCGGGAATTAACTCCTCTGAACCGAAATGTCGTCCGACATTGGTATTCGAACAACAATTAGGGAAACATTCCCCAAGATCGGCACACCCATGTTGCTCATCTTCCAGATCCGGCTGTAAGTCTTTATTTTCTCAAACTCACTTGCTTGAATTTCTTGGGTTTCTTGATATTTCGGCACTCTTGGAGTATACCTGCTGCATTTTTGGTGCTTATGCATGCATAATTTATACTATGATGATGCATATGGCAATGAAAGTATATGCAAAAATATGAAATTGATGTCATTTAATTTTGCGATGCATGCTTATGCAATTGACACTATTTGATTATGCAATGCATACTCATGCAACTGATACTATTATTTTCTGCGATGCATGCTCATGCAATTGATATTATTATTTTTCGTATATATGCATATGCAACTGATATTATTATTTTTTCAGATATATGCATATGCTGAATATATAGGCAAAATAAAACATGCCACACGGATAAATGCACAGAGATAAAAAGAAAAGATAACTCTTTTTTTCTTCTTTTTTGTGACAAGAGAATAATTTTAAATCATGAAAATGAAATATGCATATATTTTTTGGATAAATGCACATATTGGATGATCACATGAATAATATATATATATATATATATATATATATATATATATATATATATATATAATGCATATACATATTTTCTAAATGCATAATGAGTATGGCATAATTAATGCAATGACATGAAATATAGCCTGCATGATGAGATCAAAGAAAATGAGAGTTTACAACCTTTTTTTTCTTCTTTTGAGAGTTTTTTGTTCTTTTCCTTTTTTTTTCTTTTGATGATTTTTTTAATGATGTTTTTTTCTCTTTTCTTTTTTCGTAGGCATGCAATACTATTAACCGAGTGTAAAACCCTAGAATATTTCTTGTTTATTTTATGCTTGAGTTCATACATTCATATTCATCATAAGTATGTTAACTTAGCTCATATGTATGCTTATAATCAATAGCATATTCATTGACGTCGTTTGATATGCTTGTATGCATCTTTCTTACACGTTAGGCTTTGAAACTTTGATTAATGATTTATGTTGGATGCACTTGTATAAATGTTAGAGGCCATTCATAACATCATTAACATGATTTAAATGTTGATTGAATGCTTGTTGCATTGACAGTTTGGTTGTTGGTATGCTTCTAGTTGTTGCCCTTCTTCGTTTGGCCTTTTCGGTTGCTGTTCGGGAGAGTTCTGCTTGAGTTCTAAACCATCTTTGAGTGAGGTTTGAACCCTTAATGTTTTGGTTATTAATTGGAGGTCTTTAAGATTGAATTCTAGACCCTTTTGGCTTTGGATGACTTGAGGATGCATGAGGGAGAGACCTAGGCCGAGCAAGGAAGCAAGGAAATTCGGAGAATGGGATTTCTGGAGCATGCGCTCGCATGCAAGAGGGCCATGCGGCCACTTTGTCTCCTGTCCCTGTTACGGGATTTTTCACTTGTTTGACCAAGTTGTCCAACCTAACCCTACCCAAACCCAACCTAACCCACTCCTAAACCTTCCTAACTATCTTAAGTTATATCCTAAACATCTAATTAAGTTTTAAAGGTGGATTATTGGGGTTAATCAAAGGGAAACAACCACATTAGTTAAACATAAACCCACTTACTTTCTAACCTTAGTGAAGCCCTAACACCTCATTTAACCTCTCATATTCAGCCTACCTTTCTAAAAAACGTGGGAGAGCTCTTGAGAGCTGAAGAGAGGAGTCTTCTAGGGTTTCTTGAGAGCACATCCTTGGATGCCATAGCTAGAGACCTCCATTGCACAATCCAAGTCATAGATTTGCAGAGGAGGTTGATGAGAATCTTTCCCACCGATTGAAATTTCGAATTGGTAGCTTGAAGTGTTGAATCTAGGTAAGTTGCTACATTTCTTCCTCTTTCTTTTTGGCCTCATTGACCCTGGGGAAAACAATCTTTGTGCTATGTGAGGTCAATGGGTGCATTCTAGGGCTTATTAGAGATGCTATGAACCCTAAATGTCTAAATGATGATTTTGCTTGGATGAACTTTTTTGAGACCATGATTAGTATGATATTAATGTTTAGTGTGGTATGTTAATCCATTCTATGTGATTTATTCAAGTCTTGAGAGCATGATTGGTGAAGTGACTCAAATGGGTTTATGCTTGAAATGTGATTTTTGCTCTATGTTGCCTAATTAAATGTTTTGTTGGGATTTTGTGGGTTTAATGAACTTGTGAATATGGTCATTGATGATAGTTATGAACATAGGAGGGTATTGTACCCCATGGCTTCTATGCTCTAATTTTTGGAAAGTGTAGATTGGACTCAACGGAGTCAACCTTTGGGTTAGTATGAATTTAAGGAACTAAAATATTAAGTCCTATGGAATTTGGGGTAGAATTGATGGAGGTTAAGCCTCCAAGAATTTTAGAAGTGTATGAAGGACACTTGATTATGAGAGCTAATATCATTCTCTAATGTGAATTTATGCTAGTTTTGAATGAAATGCATGACTAGTTTGATGGTAGAGTATGTGTCTACTTGTTTTTGAGCATATGAGTATATCTTACTTATGCTTGGGTTTGAGTCCAACTGGAGTCGGTTTGTTGAGTCTTTGGTGGGAAGATGCATCGTCTTCACGAATTGTGGGATTCGTGATCACGATGGATCGCCGTGCCGGGTTGCACACACCCCTCCATCGATGGCCACGGTGGGGAAGTAGTTGATCTTAGTTGTATAATACACATGACTTTGATAACTATGGAACTCGAGTAGGGATTGTCTCAGGGACGTCGATATCCACGAAAGGGATATCGAGGACACATAAGGTTTGCACGTGTTTTTGCAAGAGCGACATGGCGGAAAGAAATGGTAACGGTATCATATCTCTTTTATATGAATTGACTTACAAGTACATATATGTGAATAATGTGCTATGTGAATATGATATGATATGATAGTTGAGATGGTTTCATAAATTGTTATACTTTATGGATAACATGACATTTAAGGTTGTTAAGCATGAATGCCTTGACATGAATATTGTTGGAATGTTATATTATGCCAATAACATAAATTATTATTGTTAAGCATGAATGCCTTGACATGATTATTAATGAAATGTTATATTATGATGATAGTATGATATATTATTATTGAGCATGATGCCACGACAGGAAGTTATGTTTAGTAACTTACTAAGTCATTATGATTTACTCCTATTTGTTGATTGTTTTCCCTAGATCCGAGTCGTACTAGCGGATCGAAGTGATTCTCGAGATTGCGTTGGTGAAGTTTTTGGCAAGGTTGCTACCTAGTTGTATAGTTACATTTTCTTTTGGCAAGGACATTGGGAAAAGTGAAGTTATGTAAACTTCATGTTGGGTAGCAAACCTATTTGTGGTTGTGATGTTTATACTTATGTTGGTTAACTCTTATTCTTTTGGTAGCTGATCGATGTCTTATTTTAATTATTTTCCTTGCAAGTGGACAAGACTATATTGGAGAATAGTTTTGGGAAGCAAGGGTCGAACCACAGAGACAAGAAGATCACAGAAAGTACAATTTATTGATAGCAATTATTAATCTAGGGGTTTTTTTTTATATTTATTTTATTCTAAACTAATTATTATTATTCTTGTTTAACTAATTAGCAGCAATTACAAGTTATGAAGATCTTATGGTGGATGGCAATCTAGGATTAGGGTTTCACTTATACCTCCTCTATGCTTAATTTTAATAAAGTATCATTCTATCTATTGGGTTCGTTCACAAAATATAGATATAGTCTGTTGAATTACCGTTCAGTCTCCATCTCCAAATAATCCATCCATTCTATATCCTAAGCACAAGAACATATAATCTAACTGTCACTTAGATCATATATGGAACCTAGCCCTAACTTATCACTCTCGTGCATCAATAGGTTCAATTTATTGTGATGGTGAGCCAGTATACGACATATGCACATTGATCATGCAGTTATCCGCAACTCTAGGCCTTTATTATTCACGATTACATTCATTTGTTCAAAGTAAAATAATATAGGGATTGATAAACGCCACAATCAACAAGAATTGAATGAACATAAATATAAATTAAAGCATAGATTCGATACAAGTTACCTCCCACCTCCTAGATTAATGAAGATTTAGTTCATCCTCGAAGATGAACAACACATGGAGATGAATGAGTTCATGAATCGATCTTCAATACTTGTAATTACAACGACTAATTATATTATACAACCTAAAATCTATTCTAAAGTTATAGAAAACTACTTTCTAGCCGTTTCTAACCGTCCTATGCTCTGGCTACCGATCTCTATTTATACCATGGAGTTGTATTACAATTAGATCTATTGTGAAAACGCAAAATCGGGCATTCTGACTACCTTGCGGTCGCAAGGTCTAAGGCACCTTGCGTCCGCAAGGTCCTTGATTTCTCCGGCCTTGATTTCCTGACTTTCTGCCTACCTTGCGGAGGCAAGGTAGATAACACCTTGTGACCGCAAGGTGTCCAGTCTTGATCTTCGTTGTTTAATCTTCAATTTACACTTTGGTCCCTTCTTGGAATTTTCACCAAAAAGCCTTATAATTTGCATACTTTCACCAAAAACCCTGAAACTCACAAAATCACTAGAAAACGCATATCAGTAGCCAAAAGCCTCGTGAAATAGCTCAATTTAAGTCATAGAAGTATAGGAAATCGACGTATAAAATACATTGGTTAAATACCCCCAAACTTAAACTTTGCTCGTCCACGAGTAAACAATACTTATAAACACAAAAGCAATTAATTAACAAAAAATAAAAAAAAATCTTTTTGGAGGGTGACACTATTTACACTCCTCTAGAAACCCACAAACTCAAGGAGACTCTTACGAGTGACTCGACTATGCAGATAAATACAAAAACTAATAAATACAAAAGCAGATAAAAATTAAACTAAAACAAAACAAAAATCTTTTTGGCTTCAACCTCAAGTTATAATAGCATGGCATAACAGGGCAGTCTCAGTCTGATGCTCACCACATATGTGCAGACTTAGTCATATAAAACCAACTGACTTTTTCTTGAAACTGCTACTACTCTTAATTTCTCTGTGTGTGTGTGATCACCAGTCTTAGAGAATATCTTAACTAAAACAATTTTATTAAGCTAAGCACCACATTCATATGAAAATCAAACTTTAATTAAAACCAATGCATCATGAAGTATGAGATCTACCATCCAAACCCGGTCTATTACAGAAAGAGAGGTCACCAAGGATTTCAAAAACTTATACATCC
Organism: Codonopsis lanceolata; assembly: GCA_013146195.2. Taxonomy (NCBI): domain Eukaryota; kingdom Viridiplantae; phylum Streptophyta; class Magnoliopsida; order Asterales; family Campanulaceae; genus Codonopsis; species Codonopsis lanceolata. The sequence goes on along the minus strand of CM028377.1, from coordinate 112,110,135 downwards.
ATCCCATGCACTTCTATGTATGACATACAATGCTCTCTATCCCAATTACTTGTAATAGCTAAGATTATGCTAATACAGTGAGCTCTTGGCGAATAATATGAACATGAGGTATTTGATCAATTCTATATGACTCACTTAGCAATGAAAACACGCACAAGCATTGGCAAGAAGATCATTAGGTCTTTATTAGCTTGTAATGTAAGGCCAAGGTGATGGGGGATTTGATGGAAAGGGATTGGAATTCAAAGTAAGAGAGTAAGACTACCCTTTATCCCTCATACTTCCAAGCAAAAGGAAGTTTTCCCTATTTAGGCTAGGACCTGCAAAGACTACAAGTAGGGGGTGTTTTCTGTTACTTTTCAGTTTTCTTCTCCCCCCCCCCAAACTTGTTTTGGGCAATACATAATCTAAAAACATATCATCATTTTTCTCAGCAATATTTTTTTCTAATATATATATATATATATATATATATATATATATATATATATATATATATATATATATATATATATAATTTTTTTTTTCGACGACGGAAACAAGAAGTCTTCAGAAAACTTGCTTAACTGAAAAATGGTCCCATAAAATTAATTTCCCACCCACATCCTACTCTCTCAAAGGGTAGGCTAAAAGTGTATAAGCGTTTAGGGTTAAGTTAATGTGGGTAATAGAAACGATGTCGAATGGGGGTTTAATGTGTGCTTAGCACACATCATTCTTTTTAAATAGGCTCAAAAGGGGACAGTAAAGATATTTTTAGTAAAGGTCAGGGAATATTTAGGCTCTAACAATCCAAAGATGGCCTAAGTCATTTCTTAATGCTAAATGCTCATGTAGTTTTTAAAGCAAGTAAGACACACAAAACATCATATCAACTATGTGAATTGTAGGGTTGAATGTTTAGCATCACTGGATTTCACATAAGCATTCGCTAAGACAGATGGTAGGGACAATCGAGACTAACATGCAGACACGGTTCGAAAGTGTGCTTGAGATATATAAATGAGAAAAATCCAAGGGATCTAACTATCATATAATTGACCCTAAGTTACAATTGAATGCAACAATCATGTCGAATGGCTATGCATCATATTCTTGTGCATATCTTGTTGAAATGAAGTAGGTGCTATAAACTTTATAAAACTATTCTAATCAGTCCATAATTATGACTGGTGTGGGTGCATGAAGCATTTGCAGAAAAGTAAAAGTTTCGCAAAATCAAGTAAATTCCAGAGGGATCTATGGACTAGTTATGCGGTTCATTGCATTAACTCCTCATCGACTAGTATTACCACACCAAAGCTTAAGGAAGAAATTTTAATTAAAATTTATTTTTTAAAGGAAAATTGGAGATGTTGATGACACAATTGATGATGGGTCCCCATGAGAGGAATCCACAAGCATCCAAAATTATAGTATTCGGGTCAAGGCAACATCTCCGAAAACAAGAAAAATTCAAAAGCAAGAAAGGCGGGTGAGGAGGAGACACGATAGAAGGAAAAGAAAATTTTCCCCACCCTAAAAACGTAGCCCAACTCCACTCCTCCTTAGGCTAGGACCTGCTAAGACTCTGGGCTTAGAATCCCCCCCCCCCCAAACTTAATTTCTATTTTGTCTTCAAAATTGAGGAACATATGAGAGGCTTGATGGGGAAGGGCAAATATCAAAAGGACATAGCATGCCCACCTAAAGAAAGAGGGTGAAACTTGGGCCTCGACTCATGGTGAGTCGGGAGGAAATAACAAATGAGGACGAAACTCGGGGATCGTGCCAGGTGGCAGCCCGTAATAGTTGGAGACATTTTGTCCCACAGTGTTAAACCAACCGAATAATTGAGTCTGGTCAGCACACATTTGTGCCAACTACTGACTCACCATATCAGCTTGGAGGACAGCTTCCTCCAACCTGTTGGAAATTTCCTCCAACGGATCCATCTACTCTACTTCGGGTTCCTCCACGTGAGGAACCCTCTCTCGCGGCTGGTGCTGGTGCTCAAACAAAATTGCCCTAGTAATGGCGGGCACATCTCTTAGCCTCTCCGCGTGTCGAGGCCATCTCACTCCAGCGTCCTTACACAGTCCAGTAATCAAATACGGGAACGCGAACCCCGCATTTGTGGTACCTCTAATAAGGGTCTTAATTTGGCCGTTGATCAGGCGACCAACATCAACAGACCCACCAGTCATGATGGTGTAGATCAGGACAGCCTTAGCCCAAGTCACCGTGTGTTGGTGACTGGTGGGCATAAGGCGGGAGTAGATAAATTTGAACACGAGCTTGGCCGTGTCCAAGAGGAAGGACTCCTCCATGGTGTGTGGACCGAATGGTGGGTTGCGGTTTTGGGTCCACATCACACCAGGATGGGAGATGGTCGCATTGACCACCTCGACAGGGATAGGGGGTGAAGGTGGTGGCTATAGTCGTCGGCACCCTCCGCGAAGTTGGAGGTGCCGTAATACATGTTAATGCTTTGGGACGAAAAGTTAACGTCAACGCCCCTAACAAAAACGGTCTCTAAAACCCCACCATCTATGCCAATGCGGCCATTGGCATAGAACTCACGAACAATAGGCTTGATTGCCTTGTTCAGAGACTCAGTCAACAACCCCCACCTACGAGCCCTAAAATTATTTTGAAGGCCAAATTCTTCATCCTTGAATCCCCTCTTGGGAATCAAGGACTTTGAGAGCTTTGCAGCGTATCTCTCCGAGGCCTCAAAGGATATAAAGTGGCGGTGGTCAAAATTTTGCTCTTCCTCCTTAACAGGGCGAGAAGAAGAGGCGCCAGTATTTCTACGGTTTGGGGCCATTGTTTGAACACAAAAATAAATATATTTTAACAATTAAAAATGTTATTCTATTTTTAAATTTTAAAAATTAAACTACACCTAAAGCATGCAAAAATTATTTCTACGTAAATTTTCTAACACCGTAACATGCAGATATATTTGTACGTCGAAAATGAAAGAGGGGTTAGAATTACTTGGTTTTGCTGCTTTAAGGTGGACAGTCGCCGGAGTTTTGAGCTTCTTGCCGGCAAAAAATGGATGCTTCACCTTCAATTCTTTGAATGGAGTGCAATGGAGAATGAGTGGAGGTAGGGAAGTTGAAGAGGTGAGGAGCTTCTTGAAGATTTATCCGGAATTTGGAAAGAGTTGAAGAAGATCTCACCGGATTTGGAGAGGAAGAAAGGCTGATGTTCGCTGCTTGAAGGAGGGGAGTGAATTTTCTGGTGATATGTGAAGAAACCCGGCATATCCTTATATAAAGGTACCTTGCAGTTGCAAGGTGTCTTTTACATTATGTCCGCAAGGTCGGCAGTCAAACGGTACTGAATACCACGTCTGCATGTTGCCGTTCACGAAAACCGCATTTATGGGGACCTTGCGGTCGCAAGGCCTTGAGCACCTTGCGTCCGCAAGGTGAGCAGATTGTTCTCCTTTGTTTCCTTTTCATCCTTTTTCAACAGTTTAACATTTATGTCCCTCCGTTAGGTTACGTTACGTTTCGTCACTTTCCTTCATTATTAAAATTCTACAAAAACTCTAAACTAAATATATTAGCAACATATAAATACAACATTAAGATGCTTTTCTCCCCTAAACTTAGATTTTGGTATATTTAATTTCAAAATTAAATGTCCAAAATTAAATTTAACGGAGAATAGCATATTTAAATTAACTAAAAAAGCAATTAAAATTCATCATAGTGGGTTGCCTCCCCCTTAGCGCCTTTGTTTAACGTCTTTGGATCGACCCAACTGCAAACCTAATCATCGGGTGGTGCATTGTCAGCTAAACGAATTAATTCGATTGTTTGTTCGACTGATATTGGTTCAAGATATAGTTTGAGTCGGTCTCCATTGACTTTAAACACTTCATTGGTTCTTATTTTTCTTATGTCAATAGCTCCATTAGGATAAATTCGGACAATTGTAAAAGGACCAGTGTGGGTCCCGATAGGCACAATAATAAGCTAGAAGGGGGGGTTGAATAGCTTATTAAACACTTAAAACTTTTAAGTAAATTCTTTGAAGGGTACTTGCAATCTATTGAAAAGATAGAAGTAGCGGAAGACCTTCAAGGAAGTTGATCCAGGTCTGCCGATAAGGACTACCGGTAGACCTTTACAATTTACTTTAAGTTCTGCTGTAAGTGGATAAAGATAATCAAAGTACTTAAGCAATTCAAATATCAGACAAACAGTAAGGAATAACACAAGTATTTTGGGATGGTTCACACTATAAAGAGTGCTACGTCCACCACCAAGGCAGTCAACCTTGGATTTAAAAAGTGCACTATATTTTCAACTAGTTCAATTACAAAGAATATCCCTAATGGATCGTGTACAAAATATTGACTTGTGTTTGGGGTCTAGGGAATTAAATATCTGTAAATACAAGATATTTAATTCATGCATAAGTATAGTTCATGAAAGTAAACAACAAGAAGATAAAACAATAAGTGTTGATGAGCAGCTTCTTGTTGTTGATGAGGACTTCTAGATCTGTAGAGGATCTCTTGATTGCACTGAGTTGAAAGACTTGGAGTTTATGAAGTTTCAGAGAAATCCTTTTAGTGTTCGATTGATTCTATACAGTTGCTTATTTTTCCAGTCTTCAATGGCAGCATTTATAGCAGGTGCACTTTAAAAGATCCATTGGAGAGGACGAATATTTCAACAGCTCTTTTCAACAATGCATTAAATGCATGGGGCTGTCAGTCAAGGATTTTCGTCTTCACAGGTATCTAGAGCAGGGAATGATTTCTGAGATCTTCAAAAAAGTGGGCGATTTAGGTGTCAGATCTGAGAGTTGTTGCAGATAGTAGGAGACAGTCTGCTTTTCCTGCTTTCACTGTTCAGGACGAAAAGTCTTCCTGCTTTTCGGAAAGTTGCTTTCAGCGGCTTGATATATCAGGGAATGTCTTGGATTAATTCAAACAATGATTAGGATAAGTTTGAATTAATCCAAGGAGTCATTGTAGGATTGGACACGTCATAGAAGACCAGGTGGACACGAGGTCTGCCGTTTGTAGGCTTTAAGCAGGTCTTCCGATTAAGCTTGTGGAGAGGTCTTCCGCTGAACCTGTAAAGTCCTATAAAAACTATACTAGGCAAAGTTCTATACACAGTTGCCACGCTAATCGATACGCAGCCCGATTAGCCACTGAAGTATAAAACTAGATGTAATTGTTTGAACAGATATAAATCTAACATAAGAATCAACAATCTCCTCCTATTTATATCTGGTCATCATTACTACAAATGAGGGCTAAAAACAGATTATGTGATAGATAATAGCATGTCTTAGAGATTTTATATATAAATTGGCGGAAGACATGTCTCTATCAAACAGAAGAGCACCTCAAGTGTAAGGACTAATCTATGTGCATACAAGAATAAGAAAATCACAGAATAGCACACAGATCAGTAGTAAAAACAGTTCAAATATAAATTTAAACTGAGTGTTTAAATTCTGAGTAGAGATAGAAAATGATATAACAAGAATTTAAACAAGACAATTTTGAAAACAGATAACCTTCTATATTATAAGCAAGATGTTTACAGATTACAGAGTTTTTCAAAAATAAGATAAATACAAAGGTAAGGGAAGAAAAGATACAAAACTACCAAGGTCTTTTCCCTTTGCCTTTGTCTGCAGCCTCTTTTTCTCTTCGTTCTCGCTCTAGCTCTTCCATTCTGCGTTCGTACTCGTCATCTGCATCAGTAGGAGGTCTGGTGGAACGAGAACGGTAGTCCAGTTCTTCACGAAGACGGTTGTTCTCTTCCATCAGCATTCTGTTGATTGACCTCATTTGCTTCTCCTCCGTGATGGCCAGATCACGATCACGATTAGCATTCATAATATTGTGAGCAGAGTCACGAGCAATGCGGTTGAGCTCTAGAACCGGAGGGCGGCCATTGCCGAGATGAAGAGTGATGGAATGGAATAACTCGTAGAAAAGGGAGGAGCAGATACGGACACACTCATCACGTTGAGCTTCAACGTTGATCTTGACATCTGTGAAGTCGTGTCGTATCTGTCCAAATCGAGTCCAGACATCCTCTTGGAATTGTCGTAGAAGAGCTGCAGTTCGATCATTGGCTTTGGACGCAGCAGTGGCTATCTCAGCGGTAGCGGTAGAGATGCTAGTGAGAGCGCCTAGTCTTTCGTATATAGCGTCCAGCCGTGACAAAATTTCATCATTGGCCGGTTGAGTTGACGTTGAAGCTTGGCCAATATGAATGACTTCTTCCGGAGACGGCGGCCGGAAGGGTTGTTGTGGTCGAGGGGGAGAGGAGTCGGAAGAGGATGAGGAGGTAGAGGAAGATATTGTTACAGGTGAAGGTGGAGGAGGGGTTGGTGGGGAATCCAGTTCCATATCAGTGTCAGAATTTTCACTGGTATGGGAGGATTCGGGCAAGGGGTCTGTAGAAAACCAGAAAGAAGGGGCAGGGTAGAAGAGGGATTTTGGTTTTCGAAGGGAAGATTGAGGAGGTTGATGGGTAGGGATAAATAGGTCTGCTACTGACGAAAGTTCGAAAAGGAACTTGGCGGCAGCAGAGGCTATTGGCTGTGTGGGAGGGATTTGAGTTGGCTTTGATGTGGTTGATGAAGTTGGTTGGGATTGGTGAGGTGAGGAAGGTGTAGATGGGTCGGGTAAGTAGTTAAAAGGGGAAGGTGGAGGAGGAGTGGGGGTTCTGGCTGGCTCCTCCTGATTTTGAGGCTCCTCCTGATGGATAGGCTCCTCTAGAGGTGGTGAATTCCTCTGAGTAGATGACTCATGAGGAATGGGTTGAGGGGTGGGTGTGGCGGTAGAGGGTTGGGTGCTGGTAGTTGGTTGGGCGGCGGTAGAGGTAGTTGGTTGGGCGGCGGTAGAGGAAGTTGGTTGGACGGTGGTAGAGGGTTTGGCACCGGCAGCTCTCCTTTTCTTTCTTAGTGGCTGAATAGGAGACTCAGCTGCTTCATCGGTAGTGGCTGGAGTGACTGCCGGTGGCTGGTCTTCAAAGGTTTTACGAAGTCTCCTTCGTTTTGGTTTGGGAGTGGGTGCAGGAGATGGTGAAGTTGATTGACTGGTTTGGGTAGGTGGCTGTTGGGAAGTGGTTTGATGAGTTTGAGAGGTTGGCTGGGCTTGTGAAGTTTGGGCTTAGGTAGAGGAAGGTGTTGGTCTGGCTGAAGGCTGGTTCTTTTGGCCTTCCTTTATCTCTCTCCTAACCCATTTGGCCTGCTCCTCTTCAGTTGGAGTGGCCTCTTCCGGCCTTGTCTGTTTTGCTTTGCCTTTGGCTGCCATCTTGGTTCGTAGCAGCTGCTCTGCCTCATCAGCCAAGTCTTTGGCTTATTGATGGAGGGACGTGGCCACTAGAGCATCAAACTTTGCAGAGGCCTTTTTGAAGGTTCTGCTGGCCGCGTCATGTGCTTCCATGTTGAAGCGAGTAACCAAGATAGGTGCAGGCTTGGCCACTTTGTCTATGGAGACGGGCGGTAGACCCTTTTGCAGCCTTCGCTTGTTCTCATATTCAGAATATTTGCTAAAGAACGAAGCGGTTAGCTGCTTCTCCTTGGCCACTGCAATCAGTTCGTCTTCCTTTAAGGAAGAGTTGACATCAGCATCATCCCTTAGAAGGGCATTGATCAGCCTGACGAAGGGGCGCTTGCAAGTGGGGTTGTTCTTTGCTTTCTCCACCCACTGTTTTAATTCATTAAAGATGATGGTCCCCCAGTTGAGACGGAGTTGAAGAAATACGGCACTGGTCAAGTTGATTTGTTGGGCCGTAAACATATCATGTGCTCCACTCTTGAATAGAAGCCCCTTGTCAATGAGGTGGCTTGAGCAGTAGACATCCACAGGGAAGAGATTTCGAAGCATTTTCCCTTGTGGTTCTCTGTAGGTATCTACTCCCCTCATTGCTTCCCAGGCATGTACAGCCTCAGCAATGGTTGCTGCAAGAGGTCCACCATAATGCACGTCGATGATGGTAGAAATAGATTTAGCGGTAATGGAGATGGGACGACCTCGAATCCACCCTCGTAGAGCATTCTTGTTCATGAGCTCCATTCTCTGATAGAATTCTTCTGCCAGAAAGATGCTGTAATTTTTGTCGTTGAGGCAGAAGAGGAGTAGAATCCCAAAGGCGTTCATGTCCTCGCAAGCTTTAACGTCGGCAGCTATTGTGTAGATTGACTGAAGGTCAATGCATATTCCTAGAATGTACAGCTTCAGGTCCAGAGCGACTATGATGTCATGAGAGGCGGGAAAGTTTGGGTATCCCGGAATGTTAACATCCGTCCTTGGAGGAATGACGGTTTCTGGGTTCAGTTTCTTTCCGCTGTCATGCTTCGATTTTGAAGTTCTTGCCTGAAAGAAATACAAAATAAAAAATTAGGGCTTTTCACCTCAATAACTAAACAAGCAGGAATTTCAAAGTTTTCTAAAAAAATTTGGAATTTTTTTGAAGTGAAAACTTGAAACCCTAGAATGTTTAGAGAATCCAAACCATAGAAATGTATAACAGAAGTTTTTCAAAGGAATAAACGATGAATATACAAAAACGACTGTTAGTTTTCTAGGTTTTTAAGAACAACAATGGAGGAAACGGTATGAAACTCGAAAGAGACCGTTTGAATTCCAAAATAATTTTAGGTTATGAAATGAAATGCAAAACAGAAAACAATAAGTTTCAAGTTGAGAATGTAGAAAAACATACCATTGCTGTCGATGAGAAGAAGAAACAAGAAAGATTTGGATTTGCAGAAAGTAGTTACACAGAGAGAGTATGAATAGAGAGAGAAATAATTTGTCAAAGTGGTTCCGTAAAGTTTGGCTAAAGGCGGTTCAAGGTCTATTTAAAGGCGAGAAAATTTTAGTTGAGAAAGCGGGAACTTAAGATATTTTCTTAAGTACCAAATTTTATCCTTGACCCCCTTTATTGCTTTAGAAACCTCTTTAGCAAAAAAAAATAGACTAAGTAAGAGTACTAACCTTTAAGTCTTCCGATAAAGGAGAACTTACGTCTTCCGATTAGTTTAAAACAAAGTCTACCGGTATGAAAGAAACATTAACAAAATGTTGAAATTAAGCAGTAGGATCAATCATACCAAGATTTCTCCTTAAATAAGCAAACCTGGTGGCATCCAGTGGTTTTGTGAGAATGTCGCCAATTGATGCTCGGTTGGAACATATTCCAAGCGATGTTACCTTTCTCCACATGATCTTTGAGGAAGTGATAACGAATATCAATGTGCTTTGTCTTGGAGTGCATCATCTTGGATTTTTGGAGGCTGAAATTGCCTTGATGTGTTGTCACACATGATTGGGCGGTTGCGATCTTGATGTTGTAGTCCACTAGTTGTTGCTTCATCCATAGGAGTTGAGACAACAGCTTGGAGAATGTATTCAACTACGTAGTTGAGTTTGCAAGCGATCCTTGTTTCTTGCAAGACCATGAGACAAGTCTATTTCCAAGGAATTGACAAGTCCCACTGGTGCTTCTTACGCTCACTTTAGGCGGCGCATAATGCATCGAGTATCCAACTAGATTGAAATTGTTGTTTTTGGAATACCGGATGCCTAGATTTGTTGTTTTGAAGACATATCGATGATACGTTTGGCGGCAAGCAAATGTGACTCCTTTGGATCTGCACGAAATCTAGCACAAACACAAACAACAAACATAATGTCGGTCTACTAGCGATAAGGTAAAGAAGTGAACCTATGATTCCTCGGTACTTGGTCATGTTCTCTTGCTTTCCCTTCTCATCTTTGTCAAGATGGCGGTCGGTAGACATTGGAGTTTCGAATCCTTTAGTGAATCAAGAGCGAACTTCTTGATTAGTTCCTTTGCATATTTGGTTTGGTGATGAAGATTCATCATCGAATCATTGTATCTGGATCCTAGAAAGTAGGTAAGTTCACCCATCATGCTCATCTCGAACTTGCTTTGCATCGACTTCTCGAATCTTTTACACATGCTTTGGTTAGTTGATCCAAAGATGATGTAGATCCACATAGATTTGTACCGAGAAGAGAATGGCCTTTGTGCTTGAGGATGAATAAAGTGGTGTCTATCCTTCCTCTCACGAATCCTTGTTCTATTAAGAACTTGGATAGAGTTTCATACCAAGCTCTAGGAGCTTGCTTCTAGAGAGCTTTCTTGAGTCGGTAGGCGTGATCGATTTGTGCGAAATGACAAATCACGGAGGCTGTTTCATGTATACTGTTTCTTGAAGATCACCATTCGAGAAAGGCACTCTTTACATCCATCGATACACTTTGAAGTCCATGAGCGAGGCATAGGCTAGAAAGATTCGATTGCCTCTAGTCTAGCAACGGAGCAAAAGTTTCATCAAAGTCAATTCCTTCTTCTGTCGGTATCCCGAGCAACCAGTCTAGCTTTGTTTACGGTGACATTTCCATCTTCATCTCTTTTGTTTCGAAAACCCACTTGGTGCCGATGACCGAATGATCGATCGGCCTTTGAACTAAGCTCCAGCTCCACCTTACATCTTTCAAGCGGTTCACTCTTCTTGCATAGCTTCAATCCGAGCTTATGATCTTCGATAGCTTCATCAATCTTCTTTGGTTCGAGTTCAGATACAAATGCATAAGCAAACATAGTTTCTTCTCGAACTTTATTTCTCGTACGTACTCCTGTGTTGAGATCACCAATGATTTGAGAAATGGGATGATCTCTTGCTTCAATAACGGTTGGAGGAAGATCACTTCTGGTGGGTTCTTCCCTTAAGAATTCCGGAGTAGGTTGAGAAGGAGATTCACCAAAATCTGGTTCAGAAGAGATAGGATCTTCAAAACCTTCCTTTTACGGTGAACAAGAAGGATGAGTGATCTGTAAAGGTGCTTGGGGTAAAACAGAAGAGATGGGTTCAGGGTCAACAGAAGAGTTGTAATCGGTACCGGTAGAGTTCTCGTCTACCGGTGAAGGGTTAGCGGTACTTGTGGGTTCTGCAGTTGCCGTTTTCTGATGAGGAGTGGAAGTAGATGCTGTATTTATACCTGTCTCATCATTATCAGAATCATTAGCAATGTTCGGAGCCTTTCTAGGCTCTAACAAGTCATATTCATCAAAAGAAACATGCACATATTCTAAAAATTTTAAATTAGTTTTGCTGAAAATGCGAAATGCTTTTGAATGTTTGGAATATCCTAGAAAAATTCCTTCGTCTGATTTTGTATCAAATTTTCCTCTATATTCTTTTCCATTATAAAGAATAAAACATTTATAGCCGAATATTTTAAGAAATCCTATGTTGGGGGATCTTCCTCTCCATATTTCATATGGAGTTTTATTATGAAACTTGTTTACCGAGGATCTGGGTAAAACATGCGGTGTTGACCGCCGAAATACTTTGGAAGTTTAGCTTACCGGCATTGTTCTTCTTTGCTTCAATCGATGTTACGTTCTTCCGTTCAGCTACACGTTTTGTTGAGAATGCCGGCAGCAGAGAAGTTGTGGCCGATCCCGTGGTCATCGCAGTACTTTTCTACACCATTGTTCTTGAATTCAGTGCCATTGTCTGATCTTATGTCACTAATATCTTCAAGCTTTTGAGTTTGAAGTCTTAAAAAAGCGTGACTAGATCATACGTTTCATCTTTAGATGTCATTGTTTCAATCCTAAGTGAATCTAGAGTAGTCATCAACTACTACAAGTGTATACTTGTCTCGAAGATCTTGCCGTTGTGATTGGTCCAAAGAGATCCATATGCAGAAGTTGAAGAGGTGCGTTTGTTGACAATACAGACTTTCTTTTGAAGGAAGACTTGGAAAGTTTTCCTAGTTGACAAGCTTTACAACTTGTCATGGTCGCGGACAAGTAGGTAGACCTTTGACAAGCCCGTTTTTGGAGAGCTTGGAGAGGTGCTTGAAGTTGAGGTGATCGAGGCGCTTGCTTGTGCCATAGCCATTGTTGTCACGAACGTTGTTGGCTACTAGACACAGGTTTGAGAATCTCCCTAGAAGATTTAAGTCCACGACATAGGCGTTTCCTTGTCTATTGCCGGTCGGTGTAAGCGAGGATTCACTATCTTTGATGAGGCTTGGTTGGAGTTGAATTGGCATAGAAGTCCTTTGTCGCGTGAGATATGCTCAACAGATTGTGCTTTAGGCCACTCACTAGAGAAACTTTGTTGATGGAGAGACTTCCTCTAGTGATTAAGCCATATCCAATTGTCTTTCCTCTTGCATTATCTCCAGAAAATAACAGGTGGGTCCTTTTGCTTGACTATATACGTAAGAAGACTTACGTTCCAGTCATGTGTCTTGGCGACCAATGTCTAGGTACCGAGATGTCTTTGTTTTCGATTCTATAGCCATGAAGCATTCTGAAAAAATTAAAGCAAACAAGGTACCCTTTATTTTCTTTCGGGTCCTAAGGATTATCAACCTTTTGCAACCCATACAGCTTGACCTTGAGAGAACTAGGTCTCTCGGATCTTGGGTGAACCTTAGCGGGCATTACGGTGCCGCCGGATGGCCTAGACAATTGGCAAGAATGGCATAAATGGAAAGTCCATAGAGAATTGTTAGTGTCTTCAAGCGAAGAGTGTTTATGATCATTCCTTTTCCTAACATCCATTCTTGGTTCGACTTGCTTGTTGATGGTAGACTTAATTGGTTTCTTTTGAATCTTCTGGGTAGGTTATCATTAGACTTAGCTTTTGCTTTTCGATGATTACCTTTTCGGGAGGATTTGGTAGAATACCTTTAAGTTTACCTTCAACAGTAAAAAAGTCTTGCTGTTTCATAGACAAACTTGATAGTTACCTGGGTAGAGGTTTAGTAGATCTACCGCCGGACTTTGCCTTAGCATAGTTGTTGCGGACTTTACTTTCTCTACAGTTACCTTTTCGAGGTTTCTCATTTGAGTCAGTCATCTTGGCTTTTCCTTTCTGAACTTTGAGGGAAACGTAAGAGACACTTGAATAACCAAGGCCTTGTTTCCCTATATTTCCAAATGTCTGTTTAGAGAAAGATATATCATTGGCAGTCTCGGAGGATTCACCTTTCTCTATGGCTGAAGAGATTGTCGGAAGAGGCACATCTGAATATCCTATGCCGGTTTATCATTACTAGATTTTTTGGCTTGAAAGGATTTCTTGAATGCATCCTTCGAGCGTTCGAGTCAATTGTCTTTTGCAAGGCAATTTTCTCTAGGTCAAGTCCTTTGATGTGCTCGAGATAGACAATCAATTTTGTCACAAAGGAATTTGTTTTCTTCCTTGTTTGATACTCTCTTGTTGACGGCTATTGAGAGTTTGAATCTCATTTGCCATCATAGATTTCTCAGCAGTAAGTTTCTCACAGTTCTTGGCCAGTTTAACATAGGCTACTCTAAAGGAATTACATTCTTCAAGCATATCTTGATTATCCTTGAGAAGTTCTTCCTTACTGAAGCTGTCATAGTTGGTTTCACTTTTATCCAAGGGACTAGGTGAAACTTCGACTTCATTTTCAGAGTCATAGGTAGGACCTGAATCATGAGCTATTAAGCATATGTTAGCTTGCTCACAATCCTCTTCCTCCTCTTCTGAATCAGTCTCAAACCATGTAGCAACCTATTTGTCTTCTATGTCCTCAGCCAACATACCCTTTTGTCTTTGAAATTTTCTGAAGGAGGGTTTTCGGTAAGCTTCAAATTTTGGCTTAGGACATTTTAAGGCAAAATGACCAGGTTTTCTACAGTTGTAATACACAAGCTCTTCCTTAGATGAGCTTTCACCATTCTTCCTAAAAGGTTGTTGGTGAGTGTTCTTCCTTCCATATTTTGCAAATTTTTGAAAACGTTTTACAAACATGGCAAATTGTTCATCAGATAAAAAATCATTTTCACAGGAAGAAGTGGAAGGTTTGGTTTCAACGGTGATTTCTTCTTGGACCATGGTGGCAAGGACGATTACGGCTGTTTGTCTTGCTCTAGAGCTTGATTAACTTCAAGTTCATAAACCTTCAAACTTGCGTAGAGACTACAAAGAGTCATCTCGTTTAAGTTCTTGGATTATTTCATAGTCGTGGTCTTAACATGCCATAAGCTACCTAGAGAGCCTAAAAACCTCATGTTCATTTCCTTTTTGTCATACGTTTTATCGAGAGAAAATATGCTATTTATTACCTCACTGAAGCGATCATATGCTTGTCTCAAGGTTTCCTTAGGATCCTTTTTGAAAGAATCAAACTGCTGGATGTATGTATATTTTCTGTTATCTCTTGTGTCTTGGTCTCCTTCCAAGTATTCTACAAGAGCTTCCCACATCTCTTTTGCAGTTGTACATCGAATCACTTGCTGGTATGTGCTTGTGTCTAGAGAGCTGGTGATTATGTTGATTGCTTTACTGTCAAGCTCTACCAGCTTTCTATCATCCTTTGTCCATTCAGATTCTTCTTTTGGTACTTCTGCAGGATTCCCAGCAATGGAGGCTAGAAGATTTGCCTTCATTGGTACATGTTGACCTGCAGTAACACATTTCCATAATCTGTTGTCAATAGAGTTCACAAATCTCATTACTTTATCCTTCCATACATCAAAATGTCATTTGTCCAATATTGGGACGTGGTTAGCATTAGATGTAGGCAGCATGTAGTGTGTTTGTGCCATTTTATCGTATCTCTCAAGAGTTTAATCTTGGAAAAACTTGTTTTCAAATAGTAAGGCTCTGATACCAATTATGGGTCTCGATAGGCATAATAATAAGCTAGAAGGGGGGGTTGAATAGCTTATTAAACACTTAAAACTTTTAAGTAAATTCTTTTAAGGGTAATTGCAATCTATTGAAAAGATAGAAGTAGCGGAAGACCTTCAAGGAAGTTGATCCAGGTCTGCCGATAAGGACTACCGGTAGACCTTTACAATTTACTTTAAGTTCTGCTGTAAGTGGATAAAGATAATCAAAGTACTTAAGCAGTTCAAATATCAAACAAACAGTAAGGAATAACACAAGTATTTTGGGATGGTTCACACTATAAAGAGTGCTACGTCCACCACCAAGGCAGTCAACCTTGGATTTAAAAAGTGCACTATGTTTTCCACTAGCTCAATTACAAAGAATATACCTAATGGATCGTGTACAAAATATTGACTTGTATTTGGGGTCTAGGGAATTAAATATCTGTAAATACAAGATATTTAATTCGTGCAGAAGTATAGTTAATGAAAGTAAACAACAAGAAGATAAAACAATAAGTGTTGATGAGCAGCTTCTTGTTGTTAATGAGGACTTCTAGATCTGTAGAGGATCTCTTGATTGCAATGAGTTGAAAGACTTGGAGTTTATGAAGTTTCAGAGAAATCCTTTTAGTGTTCGATTGATTCTATACAGTTGCTTATTTTTCCAGTCTTCAATGGCAGCATTTATAGCAGGTGCACTTCAAAAGATCCGTTGGAGAGGACGAATATTTCAATAGCTCTTTTCAACAATGCATTAAATGCATGGGGCTGTCAGTCAAGGATTTTCGTCTTCACAGATATCTAGAGCAGGGAATGATTTCTGAGATCTTCAAAAAGGTGGGCGATTTAGGTGTCGATCGAGAGTTGCGAGATAGTAGGAGACGATGCCGCTTTTTCGCTTTCATCGTTCAGACGAAAAGTCTTCTGCTTTGAAAGTTGCTTTCGGCGGCTTGATATGTCAGGGAATGTCTTGGATTAATTCAAACAATGATTAGGATAAGTTTGAATTAATCCAAGGAGTCATTGCAGGATTGGACACGTCATAGAAGACCAGGTGGACACGAGGTCTGCCGTTTGTGGGCTTTAAGCAGGTCTTCTGATTAAGCTTGTGGAGAGGTCTTCCGCTGAACCTGTAAAGTCCTATAAAAACTATACTAGGCAAAGTTCTATACACAGTTGCCACGCTAATCGATACGCAGCCCGATTAGCCACTGAAGTATAAAACTAGATGTAATGGTTTGAACAGATATAAATCTAACATAAGAATCAACAACCAGACCACTTAGATTTTAATTTTCCAGGGAATAACCTAAGTCTAGAATTAAACAGTAAAACTTTCAATCCTGGTCGAAACATTTTATTGGCCAATCCTATGTCATGGAATTTCTTAGTATTTTCCTTATATGTTTTAGCATTTTCATACGAATTTAGTCTATGTTCTTCTAATTCATTTAATTGAAACAATCTTTCCTCGCCAGCCAATGTTAAATCTAAATTTAATTCTTTGACAGCCCAATAAGCTTTATGTTCAATTTCAACTGGTAAATGACATGCTTTGCCATATACCATTCGGTATGGACTCATTCCTATTGGAGTCTTATAAGCAGTTCGATACGCCCATAAAGCATCCTTAAGTTTAGCTTCCCAATCTTTACGATTAAGCCTAACAATCTTTTCTAAAACTGCTTTTATTTGTCTATTACTTACCTCTACTTGGCCAGATGTCTGAGGATGATAGGGTGTAGCTAACTTATGAGTTACACCATGTTTCTTAAGGACATTATTTAATAATTTATTAGTAAAATGAGTTCTTTGATCACTGATTATTGCCTTTGGTACTCCATATCGAGCAAAAAGATCTTCAACAAATTTAACCACAGTTTTACCATCATTTATTTTAATACCTATGACTTCTATCCATTTGGATACATAATCAACAGCTACCAAAATATATTCACATTTAATAGAAACAGGGAAATGACCCATAAAATCAATGCCCCAAGCTAGGGGTGAGCTTAGTTCGGTTCGGTCCACTTTTTTGGAAAAACTGAGAGAACCAGGACCAGACCAGTAGTCTGGTTCTTAAAAATATAGAACCAGGACCAACCCAATATGTCTGAGAACCAATATATTGGTCCAGTCCAGAACCAATTGAAGACGTACGAGAACCAGGACCGGACCAATACGATGTGTATATTTGATCAAGAGGATAACTAGATTTTCTAAAAAATAATGATCAATAATCAAATCATGTTCTTCCTTCATACAACATTTTGTTGGGTTCGTTGTTCTTGTGAAAATAAACTAAAGGTAAAAATCAATACTTCCAAATTAATAAAGAGAAACGAAAAAGAAAGTTGTAAGAAAATTTATTGCAAGTCATCTTCCTCTCCGGTCCCCTTATGGTTAATTTAATTAATTTACAGGTAACAATCCTTCAAACTAATAATGTTTGGAATCACAAAAAGAGGCAGGAAATTAATTAATATGGAAGAACAATGTTTTCCCTCCTATCTTTTCTTTAATCAAATAAGGAAACTTGGTTGAATATTGAATCAAATTATTATATATTTTCTTTAGGTTGTAAGTTGTATCCCTTTTATTATATATTTTCTTTAGGTTGTAAGTTGCATCCCTTTTATTATCTTCTTATCAATATATATATATATATATATATATATATATATATATATATATATATAATACTATATTAGTATATTAAATATAATAAAATAATAATAAATACACATTGGTCCGGTTCGGTCCGGTTCTGCGTTTTTGGTTTCTGGAACCGGGGACCGACCCAATTGTCTGGTTCTGTAAAAATTCAGATCCAGGACCAATCCAAAGTATTGGTCCGGTCCATTTTTTACTGGTCTGATCCGGTTCCATTGGTTCGGTCCGGTTCCGAAAAACTTTTGCTCACCCCTACCCCAAGCATCAAAAATTTCGACAACCATATTAGTATGTAAGGGCATTTCATTTCTTTTTCCTATTCCACCAGTTCTTTGACATTTATCACAAGTTCTATAAAATAAGTCACAGTCTCTAAAAACAGTCAGCCAATATAAACCAGATTGTAAAATTTTTCTAGTAGTTTTATTTCCGCTAAAATGACCACCACAAGAGTATTCATGACAGAATTCCATAATACTTTGTTGGTTTTTTTCTGGAACACATCGTCTGATTAAAGAGTCTGAACACATCTTATATAAATGAGGCTCTTCCCAAAAATACTTTTTTGCTTCAGTCAAAAATTTCTTCTTTTGATAGTGATCAAAATCAGGATTTATAATATCAGACACATAATAATTGACAAAATCAGCATACCAAGGGTCTGAATCTTTAACTGTCAAAAGTTGTTCATCAGGAAAATCTTCATTTACAGAAATTGTGTTGTCAAGAAATTGACGTTCAAGTAAGGGTGAAAATTCTAATCTAGACAAGTGGTCGGCTACGACATTTTCAGTTCCCTTTTTATCCTTGATTGTAATATCAAATTCTTGTAATAATAGCATCCACCTAATGCGTCTAGGTTTAGCATCTTTCTTACTTAATACATACTTTAAAGCAGAATGATCAGAAAATATTATCACTTTTGATCCTAACAGATATGGTCTAAATTTTTCTAAAGCATACACAACTGCCAAAAACTCTTTTTCTGTTGTTGTATAATTTAGTTGTGCATCATTTAATGTTCTGCTAGCATAATGTATCACATGTGGCTTTCTATCTACCCTTTGTCCTAACACGGCTCTGATTGCAAAATCTGATGCATCGCACATGATCTCGAAAGAGACCAATTGGGGCCGGATAAAATAGGGGTAGTGGTTAATATTTCTTTTAATAAATTAAATGCATTTATGCATTCTTGATCAAAAACAAACTCTGTATCTTTTGCCAACAAGTTACATAGAGGTTTACAGATTTTGAAAAAATCTTTTATAAATCTTCTATAGAAGCCAGCATGCCCTAAAAAACTTCTAACACCTTTAACAGAAGTTGGAGGGGGTAATTGTGAAATAACTTCTATTTATGCCTTATCGACTTCAATTCCTTTGTTAGACACAACATGCCCTAAGACAATTCCATGTTTGACCATGAAATGACTTTTCTCCCAACTTAAAGTTAAATTTGTTTCACATCATCTTTTTAAGACTGATGTAAGATTTTCTAAGCAATGCTCAAAAGAGTTTCCAAAAACTGAAAAATCATCCATGAAAACTTCAACACATCTTTCTACTAAGTCTGAAAATATAGATATCATGCATCTTTGAAAGGTGGCCGGTGCATTGCATAGTCCAAAGGGCATTCTCCTAAAAGCAAAAGTACCAAAAGGACATGTAAAAGTGGTTTTCTCTTGGTCTTCAGGTGCTACAGGAATTTGGTTGTAACCAGAAAAACCATCAAGAAAACAATAGTACTCATGACCGGCTAATCTTTCAAGGATTTGTTCAATAAATGGCAAAGGAAAGTGGTATTTCCTAGTTGCCGCATTTAGTTTTGTCAAATCAATGCACATTCTATAACTAGTAATAGTTCTTGTAGGGACTAATTCATATTTTTCATTTTTAACTACTGTAATTCCTGACTTCTTAGGAACTACTTGAACTGGACTAACCCATTTACTTTCAGAAATCAGGTAAATTATACCTCCATCTAGAAGCTTAAGGACTTCTTTTCTTACGACTTCTTCCATGTGAGGGTTAAGTCTTCTTTGTCTTTCTCTTGAAGGCTTACTACCTTCTTCTAAGTGTATTTTATGCATGCACATAGAAGGACTAATACCTTTTAAATCAGCTAGGGACCATCCTATGGCTTCTCTATGTGTCCATAAAACTTTTAACAAACGTGTTTCTTGTTCTTCAGTTAAATCTGTTGCTATTATAACAGGTAAAGTTTTACCTTCCCCTAAAAATGCATATTTTAAGTGGGGTGGTAATCACTTTAATTCTTCTACTCGAGGAGATTTAACAGATGGGATAAACTCAGAATTTTCTGGTTTAATTACTTCTTCTTCTTTAACCTCTTCATTATTTCCTTCTTTAACATCTTCATTATTTTCTACTTTTTTATCCTCTATTTCTATTTATTCAAAAAGAGATTTTAAAATTTCTACTTCTTCTTCTTCATTAAATTCATCCTCTACTTTTTCTATTTTATCAAAATTGCTTTCTGATTCTGATTTTTTTTCCATTTTATCTTTATTCTTATTTTTAAGAGCTTCTAATTTTTCTCTTTCTTGTCTTTCTTCTTCTTCTATTTCTCTTTCTATTTCTTCAATGTCAATTTTTATGGGAGGTATAGGACTATCATCATAAACTTCAAATACATCTTTCTCATAGTCGTCATATTCATTATTTTCCTCAAAGGTTTGAGTTGTCAAATTTTCGATTTCATCTATAGAGAAACATGCATTTATGTCACTAGGTCTGTTCATAGCATCAAAAATAGAGATTTTGACAGTTTCACCTAGGACGGACATTTAAAGTTTTCCATTCTTCACATTTATCATTGTATTGACAGTGGCCATAAAAGGTCTGCCTAATAAGATATGTGACAGCCCGACCCGGACCCCAATGCGAGATCCCAAGTCGTGCCGTCCAAATAAGCAAGAATACAAGCATGCGCAAGTAGGATAATAAAATTCATGTGGCGCAACATCGCATAAAATTAACAACTCGGCTACACTTGGCCGGAAAATAACTTAAAATAAACAAGTCATCGGCGACGTTACAGCCGGAACCCAACAACTACTCCTACAATTATAACACATGCATAATATAACCTCAACGGCCACAACATGCCGGAGACAACAACAACAACAATATCATAAAAGAGTGTCAAGCGGAAGTAACTGTAGTGAACCATTAACATATAAACAAGCTCGACATATAAGTCGGCATACAAAAGATTATAAGTATCAAGTAGTTAAGTTATACTACAACAACAAAATCCCAAGACAAGTCTAAGTGACTTGCTTCCCAACGTCCTTGCCAAAACAAAAGACTAGCTACAAAACCCAAAAGAACAACCCTTCGACTCGCAAGCAACCAAACACTGTATGGCGAATCTAGCGCGAACCGTCTTCTTGGCTTGGATCTAAGGAAAACAAAACAAACAAATAGGGTAAGTCATAAGACTTAGTAAGTTACCAAAAATGCATGTTCATGTTATAGCATGGCATTTATCACAATTATGGTGTACATGATCATCATATAGCACTTAGCACATTATTCACGTAAGTGCGGAAAATAAATCATTCAAGTAGGATATGGTATAGGCACGGCCGCTACGTAGCTCCTGCAATAAACTTTGTTAACCCAATATCGTGACTACGATGCTCGTGACTTCGCATCGATATACCGAACTCCGCCGACTAATAGCAGCCTATGACGCACGTATTGTTACGGCAAAGGGGCTACTTCCCCATTGCGGCCAACAATGGAGGGGTGTGTGAGGTCCCAGGTACGACGATCCATAGCGAGCACGAATCTCTCAATTCGTGAAGGCGATGCATCGTCCTACCCTGACATAATAATCAAACCAAATAGTGCCAGCTGGACTTAATGCAATGCACAAGTAGATATTTACTCGTTAAGACCAAATAAGGATCGAATTCGACAAGAGCGAACTCGACCGACCAAGTAGGGTATTAATCTCTACCATAAATCATGTAAAAGGCAATTAATTGCTCAAAACCAAATAATCACAACGGGTTCAACTGCACATAATTAAACTCAACTTAGACTTGAGTAAATCCAACCAAATGGTGTCCAAACTTTGTAGGGATCGAAACTAGTGTTCAACGTGTTCAAATCTTCCCTAGAGTCGACTCCGTTGAGTCTTCACTATAAATTCCCAATTTTGGAGAAATTGAAGCTATGTGCTTCATAACCCAACCTAGGTCATTACTAAGTTCAACTAGGTTATAAATCACCAAGGCATTGCCATATATTTCACATTCATCATAGAGTCCAATTTTGAGGATAAATTACATAACAACATACCAACACATCATATAGGCTATAATTAGGGCATTCTCATATAGCACTTTCTTCAAGAAACACATAATACATGTTTCCATCATGTTCACAATCTTAAATAGACAAGATGAAAGAGTATTACAGCCTTTCCTAAGCATAAAATCCTCATATACATGCTTCTAACAAGCTCCTACTTTCAAAACACAAGATGAAGGCATAAGAAGTAAATATGTGTCCTCATTGACCTCAATCATCATAAGCTTTGTTTTCCTTAGGGTCAATGAGAACTAGAACAAAGAAGAAGAAAAGTAACTTACCTACAAACTCCAATCAAGAAAGAAAAACGAGAAAGTAATTGGTTGGAAGTAATCTACTCGTCGTGCTCTTCGTGTCTATGGCTAGGGCTTGAGCAATGGAAGAAGGAATCAAGGAGGACCAAGAAGAATGCTTCAAGAAACCATGGGAACCCTCAAGAACTCTCTCTCTCACGTTTTAGAAAAGGCCTTCAGCAAATGACGAGTTCCAAGGCTGAATCGGGGTGTTAGTGAAGTCAAATGTCTAGTGGGACAAGTGTCAACATGTTGTGGTCTCCTTTAATCTGATTTTGGCTTGTTTAATCCACTTAACCACTCACTAATCCACTCTTAAAATATGTTAATAAGGTTAGGTTATAACTAATGAGGGTTAGGGAGGTTTAGGTGGGGTTTAGAAAGAGTTTTGGGTAGAGGTCGAGTAAGGGTACGATCGTAATCGACCGTCGATGCAGAAAATCATCGTTTTTTTCGGGAAATCGTCTTTGTTCGGTTGTGGAGGCCGAACATCCTTCATAATGTTCGGTTGTTGTGGCCGAACAATGCCCAAAATGTTCGGTTGGCATGGTGGAACGATTCCTCAGGCCATACGTTAGGTCAAACAGGTCCAGATTTGCACGTATAACGCGTATAAGGCGTAAACAACTCAAAGAAGCAATGGAATGAGTACCAAGGGTCTTAAAACAATGATAAAAAGGTAAAACAATGATAAAAAAGTCTCTCAAGGTCTTGGCTAAGTCTAAAAGATCAAATCCCGAGCAAGAACAAGCCAAACTAGAGCATACAAGGCAATAGGCGTTCGACACGGCAATTATGGCTCGATCAAGGAATACAATTAAATCAAACATGTTAGGGATACTACTAGCATGTTAAATACACCTTCTAATCATGTTAAACAAGTATAGAGGACAATTTATACAAGTAGGTTTCGGGTTCTCACAAGGCAAGCACACAATGCACATGCAAAAATTCCGGGGTGTTACAAGATAGGAACTTCATTATTTGTGCAAATTTTCCTTTCCATCTCTAGAACCACAAAGTCGAATGGAATGATTAGTTTATCAACTTGAACTAGGATGTCTTCCACTATACCCAAAGGATGTTTAACTGAACGATCAGCTAATTGTAAGGACATATTAGTGGGCTTTAGTTCTCCTAACCCCAATTGTTTATAGACCGCAAAAGGTATCAAGTTAATACTTTCTCCTAGATCCAGCATGGCTTTCATCTTTTTAGAGCTTCCCAAAGAGACTTGGATATTAAAGCTACCAAGATCTTTCAACTTAGGGGGAAGTTCGGGTTGTAAAACAACACTTACGTTTTCATAAACAATAATTTTCTTATTGTTTTCAAATTTGTGTTTCTTAGAGTGAAGATCTTTGAAAAACTTAGCACAAGCTAGAATATTTTTAATAACGTTAAGCAAAGGAAGATTAACATTCACCATGGATAACATATTATAAATTTCCGAAAACTGTTTGTCCATTCGGTTTTTCATAAGTCTTCTTGGGAACGGAATTGGAGGAACATATGGTGGTGGAGCCACATAAGGTTCATTTTCTTCTTGTTCTATCTCTTTTTCCACTTCTACTTGATTTTCTTTATTTTGAGCTTCTACTTCTTGTTCCTTATTTGGAACTTCTACTTCTACTTCTTGATTAGATATTTGATTATCTTCATTGTTATCTTTTTCAACTTCTTTTTCAGAATTATCTACTTCATCAGGCATATTAGAAGATTGAACAGGATCACTTACCTCCTCTCCTATTCCTTTACCACTTCGTAAAACAGTGATAGATTTTGCTTGCTCGATTTGGCTAGGGAACTTCCCTTCTTCTCTTTTCTCGGTCTCAGAATTTGCAATGTGCTTCTTTAAATTTTCAACTTCTTCAACTAAATATTTTATCAGGATAGCTTAACCTTTGCTTGTTCCATCTTGTTTTGGAACTTCTTCAATTCTCAATTGACCTTGATTTGGAAATTGTTGAGGTTGTGGTTGTTGAGGCTGAAATTGTTGAGGTTGTAAAGGTTTATTTCCTCCCCAAGAAAAATTAGGATGATTCCTCCAACCAGGATTATATGTGTTTGAGTAGGGATCATTCCTTGGTCTTTGAGGGTATACGCTCATGGCATTAGCCCTGCTCAAAGCATACATAGCACTTGATGGACAAAAATTAGTAGCATGAGAATATAATCCACATAAAGCACATTCTTCTTGAATTGGCCAATTTTCAAATTGAGCTTGTGTATCTGATTTTTCTTGAACTTGATATAAACTCCTACTTTTACCTCTTACACTTTTCTGTTGAGAATTTATACTTAACATCTCAAATAATTCCTCTAGTGCTTCTAGTGTCATTCTATTAATAGAACCACCAGCTGCACTATCAACCATAGTTTGTAAACCTGGCGAAAGACCATGATAAAATTGAAGTACTAATACATGTTGAGCCAGATTATGATGAGGGCACATAATAAGCAGATTTTTAAATCTGTCCCAAGACTCATATAATGTTTCACCTGGTTCATTTTGGAATGACATGATTTGTTTTCTATATTCCGTAAGAAATGCATGCTTATAGTATTTACTCATAAACAAATCATAAAGTTGAGCCCAAGTATAAACACTACTAGGTGTTAGATTCATAAACCATCGCTTTGCCAATTCTTTTAATATACTGGGAAAGTATTTCATTTTTACTTAGTTTTTAGTCAACCCTCCTAAAGGAAAAGTACTTATCATATATTCATAGTCTCTAAGGAAACTTACAGGATCTTCGTGAGACATTCCATGAAAAGAAGGTATAGCATTAAAATAATGGCCTTTTAATTCGAAATTCCTTACTGCTTTTGGTAAGACTAGACATGATGTTACTATATTTAATGAAGGTCTACTGAAATCATTAATAGTTCTTTGATTTACGACTACTTCCATATTTCTTCTAGCAGGTTCTTCTTCTCTTTGATTCATATTAACCGGTCGAACCGGATTTTCTGGATTTTGATTAATATTATCCATTGGAGGATCAACCAGAGGATCCTCTTGATTCAATTGTTCTTGATTATCAGGCTGGGTTGCTAGATTTTCAAGATATTCTTGATTTCTTCTAATATTATTTATATCTTGATTCAGTTCTACCAGTTGAGGATTCAAAGATCTACGGCCATGCATAAAATAAATAAAGCAATTTTAAAACAACTAACTATTAAAAACAAATAAAATAAAATCTTTTTGAATTTTTATTTTTATAAAAACTGAAAACTAAAATTAAATTAAAAATTACGCTACCAACAAATTAACTATGTAAACTAGCTTGTCCCCGGCAACGACGCCAAAAACTTGATCGATGACTTATTTTAATTATTTTCCTTGCAAGTGGACAAGACTATTGGATAATAGTTTTGGGAAGCAAGGGTCGAACCACAGAGACAAGAAGATCACAGATAGTACAATTTATTGATAGCAATTATTAATCTAATGGGGGGTTTTTATATTTATTTTATTCTAAACTAATTATTATTATTCTTGTTTAACTAATTAGCATCAATTACAGGTTATGAAGATCTTATGGTGGATGACAATCTAGGATTAGGGTTTCACTTATACCTCCTCTATGCTTAATTTTAATAAAGTATCATTCAATCTCTTGGGTTTGTTCACAAAATATAGATATAGTCTGTTGAATTACCGTTTAGTCTCCATCTCTAAATAATTCATCCATTCTATATTCTAAGCACAAGAATATATAATCTAACTATCACTTAGATCATATATGGAATCTAGCCCTAACTTATCACTCTCGTACATCGATAGGTCCAATTTATTGTGATGGTGAGCCAGTATACGGCATATGCACATTGATCATGCAGTTATCCGCACCTCTAGGCCTTTATTATTCACGATTACATTCATTTGTTCAAAGTGAAATAATATAGGGATTGATAAACACCACAATCAACAAGAATTGAATGAACATAAATATAAATTAAAGCATAGATTTGATACAAGTTACTTCCCACCTCCTAGATAATTGAAGATTTAGTTCATCCTTGAAGATGAACAACACATGGAGATGAATGAGTTCATGAATCGATCTTCAATACTTGTAATTACAACGACTAATTATGTTACACAACCTAAAATCTATTCTAAAGCTATAGAAAACTACTTTCTAGCTGTCTCCAGCCGTTTTTAACCGTCCTATGCTCTGGCTACCGATCTCTATTTATACCATGGAGTTGCATTACAATTAGATCTCTTGTGAAAACGCAAAATCGGGCATTCTAACTACCTTGCGGTCGCAAGGTCCTCGATTTCTCCGGCCTTGATTTCCTGACTTTCTACCTACCTTGCGAAGGCAAGGTAGATAACACCTTGCGACCGCAAGGTGTCCAGTCTTGATCTTCGTTGTTTAATCTTCAATTTACACTTTGGCCCCTTCTTGGAATTTTCACTAAAAAGCCTTATAATTTGCATACTTTCACCTAAAACCCTGAAACTTACAAAATCACTAGAAAACGCATATCAGTAGCCAAAAGCCTCGTGAAGTAGCTCAATTTAAGTCATAGAAGTATAGGAAATCGACGTATAAAATACATCAATCAGTAGCCGACTTGTGTTAGTCGTGCTTGGTGATTGTTGATGATTATGTTTTAGTTATGCATATTGATGGATAAATTATCATGTTTGTTCTCCGGCATGTTTTTAGCCGTTGAGTATGTTTGACTAGAGTTCTAGACTTAGTGTAATGTTGGGTTCCGGCTGTAACGTCGCCAATGACTTGGTTTATAAATTGCCATACATTTATATTGCATGACAGGGTGTTTTATTGTGCATGCCCAATGTTGCGTCACGCGCTCCGAATTTTTGGACCGAGAGATTTATTATCTCTTTGGTTGTATTTAGTTTGAGCTTGTTAGCTCAGGCGCCACTGTGTAATTATGTTTCGCTTCCGCATGTGTTGATGTTGTTGGCGTATTGTCCTTATGGCCTTACCCATTATTTGTTATTTGCTTGTTGTTGCTTGTTTCCCGACGGCACGACCTTGGGATCCCATCTTGGAATTCGGGTCGGGTCGTTACACCGAGTCTGGGCCAGTTCGGAGAAGTTGGCCGCTATTTATAATTCTTTGCCGCCGTAGGCAATGATCTTGGTTGAACAGACAGGCTTAGCTACATTTTTGCGAGCAGCTGACCATTTTTTGCAGCTACATGTTCATCTATGAGGTCTTGAGAGAGTTCAGCTAGGGAGAAGCCACTATGACTCCCTGTGACTTTGCTACCACTAAGGGTATTCCTACCGGCATTGGTTGGAACTTAAGACCAGATTTTACCCTCCATCATCAACATGATTTGGTCGAGGATTTATTGGGCCTCGTACCTGATTATAAAAGCGTGGGTGAGATCTGTATTCGCAGCGTGAAGAGGTGACTAGAACAGAATGCTGGGCAAGTTGACGATGACAATTATGAGGCTGTCGCTAGTGTGGTCAGAGCATTCTTGTTCTCCTTTTTGGGGACAATGATTTTTGCAAAATCGTCTACCACACTGTTGGTGTCTATCTTGGGATGTCTTCGGGACCTGTACCAGATTTCTGAGTTTGACTGGGGGCAGGCAGGCTTGGCTGAGCTCTACTCTTCCACGGATCATGACAGCCATAACGATTCCCCAAACCTTAATGGTTTTCCTCCATCCTGGGATGTGACTTATTTTTTATATTCCTGTTGAATACTTGCTAGAATATATGCATCATTTACTGATTGATTTTTTTCTTTTGCTATTTCTTTTTTTTCTTGTATGTCTGGGCCTATTCAGTCTTTTTCTTCGCTCCTGGCCCACTTAAGAAACATATTCACGCATCGCCCTTCCTTGCAGAGTACGTGAATGCGAACAGGGTGTAAGATGACCGGGATGGTCCTAGGCTACCCGTGGCGATGGTACGAGAAAGGATTGCTAGCTCTCATATTGATATGGTGGATCTCACTCCCTGGAGGGGCTTGACTGAGTTATATTTGACTTCCTTGGAGATGTGCAGCCAACACATTCTGATGGTGTCCATCATGGTTGACTCTTTATATATGAGCGAGTGGGTCAACCGGTAGCATTTTCTTTTCCCTATGGGCCCAGTGATACCACCAGCGCCGCCCACCTGGGTGATCATCCCAGATTTCTTACCAAATTGATATCAGTGCTTGGCGAGTTATACTGTGTCTCCTGATGTTTTTCCCGTCATGCCATATGTTGAGTTCTTGAGGACGGTAATTCACCCTCCCCGGCAAAGAACTAGACGTGCATCGACATCTCGTATAGGCTCTAGCCTTCACATTTGGTTCCTAGTGCTCAAGCTGATTATTTTGTGCCTGCTGGAGATTTTCCACCTTCCAATATTCTCGCGAGGGAAGACTTGTGGAGGAGGCCTTACCTGATGCTGATATCCCGGAGCGGTACGAGATTCTTGAGAGGGCTCGCGTTGTATACACATTTTTTTCTGCTTTCTTTCAGTCTTGCCATATATTTTTCTATTTTCCCGGACTGATATCTCTTTTTTTCTAAGGTGGAGGTCTCATCATATCGTGAGGTGGTGAAAGGCTTCTTCGGCCTTGCCAAGCTGTATCAACGGATGATAGATGAGCTTTCCTGCCGGAACAATGATGCTTTGAGCCGAGCCAGGCGCCAGGATGATGATGATGATGAAGCTAAAGGTCATGCCAGAGCAAGAGGACGAGAGTATAGGGTTGGCGGGACTGGTCCTCGGGTTATGGGCAGAGGCTTGGAGCGGAGCAGATAATCACGAGCCCAGTAGCCTTTCATATTTTATTTTACTCTTTTGAATTTTTTTTATTTTCTAATATGTATTTTGATTTTTCTTGTACTATAACTTTTTTAATGCAATGTATTTATTCTACGACTCATAATTTTTGACTTATTATTCTAGCGCTGCCTAAAATAAAAGAAAATGTACCATTACCTAATGTAAAGACACACTCTACTCAGGGAAAATGTACCATTCATTCGTTCTGAGGCCGGTGAAGGCTACGCATAGCCTTGTATGCTCTACGCATCCCGTGGCTAGATAGGGGCTAAAATTCACGAAGAGAGGGAGCAGCCGGGCAAAACCAGGACACTAGACAGTTTGGGAACCAATATATGCGCAGCCTAAGGCAGAAATGGGTGTTACCTTAGGGGCTTCTGAGCGCTGCGCCTAGGTCCTTTTTTTGGGTTATCCTGTTTGGTCCTATTGATGCACTGTTGATGCATTGTTTCTGTTTCGACCACTTATCTGATTTCTGCACTATAAAAAAGAGGCCGAAGTAGCGTTTATCTTCACAGCAATCTTTCCTTCTCTTGTCTCTTCTCTTAAGACAAATCCAGTGTAAGTTATTTTTCTTTCTGCTTTTCTTGTCGACCCAAATATAAATTCTGCCCTATCCAAGATGGCTGAGCGAATTAACACATCTCTGGATATCAAATTATATGAGGCCTCCCTCAATTACTAGGTATTTTCCTTATGAGAGGAAAAGAAAGAGTGGCTTGACGAGGTGTACGGCTTCCGTTGTGTTCTTTCATGGCGGGGGACTCCACATAAACTAGGAGATGCTGAGGGCAGCATCTAGGTTCTGGTCGGTTCATTTCCATCTCTTCAACTTTTCTTTGAATGAGACGTGCCCTACCTTTGAAGAATTTTATGCCATGGTGGGTATGCCGACCGTTGGACCAATTGTTGTTCCGTCTCTGCGAAGGCGTCCTTTTATGGCAATAAGGGAACTTTTCGGCTCGAGCCTTGATGAAACTCTGAATTATTATAACGGAGTTAGTTTTTATTTCACCGTCCTCCCCGCGATCTATTCTGACTATAGGGATGAGCCAATATATTCACGGTGCAGGTTGGCTGCCCTTTTTCTGTGCATGCTGGGGAGTTACTTTATGGTGGGTCAACCCGGAGTTATTGATGCTCAGGTTGTTGACTTGGTGTCGCAAGCTCGAGAGCACCGGGTAAATATTGTCCCCATCATCTTGGCTGAGACTTTACTTGGCCTAGACGCTTTTACTACCGGTGAGACTTTTCCTTCTGGCAGCCCCATTCTGATACATATGTGACTAGAGGAACACTTTAATCAGGTCATGTCCCCTGAGCTTGTAGGAGGGATGTACGCACCTGCGGGTTATGGGTCCCGCGACCATTATCCCAATAACCTCATAATTGAGCGCCACTGGATAGAGCAATTCCTGCATAACGGTTCTCTTGACATTGTCTGGGTCATAAGCCACTGGCAGATCTAGAATTTTTTCTTGTTTACCAGGGCTTATGCTCAAGTCATCCAGGTTTTAGTGGTGGAGGGGGTGTCGTTCGTGATTCTATGGTGCTAGTCGTGGCAATCCAGGTTTTAGTGGTGGAGGGGGTGTCGTTCGTGATTCTATGGGACGTTGCATCTTCGCTTATTCTCACTTCTATCATGTCTGCTCGAACATGGTTGCTGAAATTAAAGCCCTCTATTATGGTGTTAAATGGTTGTCAGAAAATGGTTATCATGATGCCATTGTAGAAACGGATTCCAAGGTTCTTTTTGATTGTTTTTCTCATGGCAATAAACTTCCCTGGGTGCACTCTTATATTGTTCGGGAGATTGTCCAATTCCAAGCTGCGGGGCGTCTAATTTTTTCTCACTGTTTCCGAGAGGCTAATAAGGTAGCTGATAGCTTGGCTAACTTAGCCTGTGACTCTCGATTGGATAAGGTTTTCCACGATATTGCGGCTATTCCCAGTCCCTCTAAAGGTCTCATTCTTCTAGATGCTAGTCACACTCCCTATGTTAGAATTTCTTAATCTTTCTGCTTGTATCTCTTTTTCGAGGTTAGGCTCCTCTGTCCTCCCACATATAAGGGCAAGGCTGGTTGTCCCCCTCAAGTTTGTATTTATTATTTTTATTAATAAAATGCCCGCAGGTGCCGCCCTGCTTCCCTAAAAAAAAAAAAATAAATGCTCAAGTCATCCTGGCTAGTCTCCGTCAGACCACATTCTATCTGCCTTACCGGATATTTCGTCAATTTGGTAGAGAACAAGTCATTCCAGATGAGAACCGTCCTCTGATGGACATGCTGTTAATTGACGGGAACGTGGCTTCTCTCATCCGAGAAATGTGGGGAATTCATTACCCTCTGTGGGCCTCAGCTAATACCTTTTCCGAGAATATGCTTCTGTCCCATGAATATCTGCCATAGATACTTTTGGTTGCTAAGGAGCATTCTCGTATAATCAGGCACGTGCTAAGGAGGATCCTGTCCAGACGAGTTACCATTGGCATAGATCCCTGACTGATGGAGATCGGCCAGGACCTGGAGAGTTCTGGTCTGGTGTTTCCCCAAGCTTTACAAGAGGAATTGTAATGGGTGTACAGTCATGGAGCCCAGATGGCACATGCTCTTGATGAGGCAGGGCCTAGCAATGCTCATCCCAGATTAAGCAATGCAGGTCGACGGAGTAATGCTCGATGGATTGATGAAGCAGGTCCGAGCAATGCTGGCAGACGTAGTAATGCCCAGCGAGGCAATGGTGCTGGCCCAACCAACCCTATTGTTCAGGACAATGGGGAAGCTGATGATGAGGATGAGGATATTTAAGACGGTTCTCATCCAAGCGAGGTTGGAGCATCCTCTGCACCTCGTAGAAGCATATGGTCTCAGTTGGGACGTTGCAGATGTTGAGGGACCATTTCGGAACTGCTAGAAATGATATGTCTTTGGGAGTTTTTGGGTGTAGGCAAATAATAATATAGGGGATTGTAATAGAATGATTATCTAAATGTCTTATACATATATTCCCTAGTTCCACCAAATGGAACTTTATATTTTGAAGTTTTGATTTATTATGAGCTCCGTAGTGGTTTTTCTCTTGGTCAGTCAAGCACGAGATGCGACGCCTTTCTCTGATATAACAAGTCTTCTTCAAGCTTCCATACATGTTTGATGCATGCTCGGTATTTACTCAACCTCTGTTTGACTGGTGTTCAACCTGTGTTCAACCGGTGTTCGACTGGACCCGAAGGCTGCCTACGTTCCTCATTTCTGAGGCTCAGGTCGACGTAGTTCTTCCCTTAAGGGAAGATTTTTTTATTGCTGGCGACCTGTTGCATGCTGAAAGCTGTAGACATGTCTACTGGAGATCATCTGCTGGAGACTATTCTCTTTTCTTCTCCTGAATTTTCTTTTGATATGCTCTACCTTTTGCCTAGACTTCCCTTTTGGGTTTTCGATCTAGCGAGCCCTTATTTCTCCTTGTATATATTCTTTTTCGGGATGTTCTAACTTTTTCCTAGACCACCTTTCGGGTTTTCAATCTAGCGAGCTGAAGAGAGAGACATCTGCTTGGTCACTGAAGGACATCTTGACCTATTCATAATATTGTTTGAGTTTATCCATGTTGAAGGGCTGAACGAGATCTTCCCCATCCTGATTTGTGAGGAAAATTGCACCTCCTGACTGTATCTGCTTGACAATGTAAATTCCCATCCATGGAGACTTCCATTTTCCCCTATTGTCGACATAACTAGGTGGTTTCTCGCGAAGTACCAAATCTCCTACTTGGATGCTACGGCCTTTGACTTTTTTGTTGAATGCTCGAGTTATTTGATTTTGGTATGCTCGAGGGTGCGGATAATTCACCGTAGTACTATTTGACCCAGTCAACCTCAGCTATATCTAATTCGATCATGACTCTTAATGATGGGACCTCAATCTCAATAGGTTGTATTGCTTCCATGCCATAGGCTAAAGAATAAGGCGTAGCTTAGTACGTGTGCGAACTGACGTGCGATAGCCCTAGAGTTCTAACGACATTTTTTCTGGCTAGCCCCTTTCTATTTCAACCATTTTTCTGATAATTTTTTCCAATGTTTTGTTGGCTGCTTCAACAGCATCGTTGGCCTACAGTCGGTACGGGGATGACCTATGTCTTTGAACTTTGAATTCATCGAGCAGTCGGTTTACTTCTCCCTCAAAGTGTGTACAATTATCGGAGATTATTTCAAAAGGAACTCCGTATTGATATATGATATTGGTCTTGATAAATTCGGACATATTTTTGGCATTCAACACTTTGTAGCAAGCAGCTTCGACCCATTTCGTGAAGTAGCCGACAACTACTAGGACATACTCGTGGCTGTTTGATCCTTTTTGGTGAACTTGACCTATGACGTCAATTCCCCATGTCGAGGAGGGCCAGGGAGCTGTGGAGTTGTATAGTATATACGGGGGAACGTGCTGCAAATTGGCGAAGCACTGACATTTGCCACAGTGACGCACCCACCAAATACAATTAGTTTCTAGCGTACTCCAATAGTACCCTTGTCAGATTACTTTCTTTGACAGCATATGCCCATTCATGTGTGGCCCATAAGTACCACCATGCAGTTGGTCCATGACTCATTCTGCTTTGGCCTAATCTATGCATAGCAGATTTAACCCTTGGTAGTGCCTTTTATATAGAGTACCTCCGCTGATCACAAATTGTGATGCCCATCTTCGTAGGGAGACCTTTCCTCTTTTGTCTAAATTGTTTGGATAGACTCCTTTCTAAAGTAAATTCCAAATGTCTTAGTACCAGGGCTCGTTGTCCTTTTCAGGAGTTGCATCAATTGCGAAGCAGTTGGCAGGAGTTATTTTCTTCTCACTACAAATGGCTGAACGTTGATCTCTGTTAGAACTTTGACCAACGAAGCTACAGTTGCTAAAGCATTGGCAAATTGATTTCTATCTCGCAGCAAATAGTGAAACAAGATGCCATCAAACTCTTTTGCTAAAGCTATCAATCTAGTATGATATAGATGTAGTCGGGGATCTTGGGTTTTGCATTTCCCTTCGATCTGATTTATGATCAAAGCGGAGTCACCAAAGACTTCCAATTCTTTTGCTCCTTTTTGGAGAGCCTCTTCTAGACCAGGAATGCAAGCTTCATACTCAGCAGTATTGTTTGAACATTCAAACTCCAATCTTATGGCTAAAGGAGTATGAGAATCTGCTGGATCAATTAGCAGGATTCATATGCCGAAACCTCTTTTGTAGGCAGCCCCATCATAGAACATCTGCCATTTGGTGTCATTATCAGTAATTTCTAGGACCCCCTCATCCGGGAAACTTGGCTCCGAAGCATCTTCTGATTCTAAACGAAAATCAGCTAAATCATCTGCAATCACACTTCATCTAATAGATTTGCATGTGACGTAAGTGATGTCAAATTCGTTGAGTAGGAATGACCATTTAGCTAATCGGTTGGAGAGTGATGGCTTTCCGAAGATGTATTTGATGGGGTCCATTCTGGAGATCACTTTGATGGACCAAGCTTGCAAGTAGGTCTTGAGCCTTTATGTTGACCAGACTAGACCAGTACAACTTTTCTCTAAGGGTGAGTAATTGAGCTCGCTTCCTTGTAGCTTCCTACTTATGAAGTAGATGGAATTTTCAATGTAGGAATTTTCTTTTTCTTGTTCGAGCATAGCCCCTACTGCAGTGTCTGTGACAGTTAGGTATAGGAGGAGAGGTTTATGAGCATGAGGAAGAGCTAGCACTGGCGGGCTAACAGGGTAGTCTTTGACTTTTTCAAAGGAAAGCTAGCACTCTTCATCCCAGACTCGGTCAGTGTCCTTTTTCAGGAGCTTGATAGTGGCTCACACATGGATGTCAACTACCAGATGAATTGACTGATATACTGTAGTCGGCCCAAGAAACCCTTAACCTCTGTTGGAGTCCTTGGCTGTGGTTTGTCTATGATAGCTTTCACTTTAGCAGGTTCTATTTCAATGCCCTGCTCGGCTACCATGAACCCTAGGACTTTGCCATTAGTAACTCTGAATGTGCATTTTGTTGGGTTGAGCTTCATCTGGTGTTTTCTTAACCTTTCGAAGAATTTTCGAAGGTCTTTGACATGGGCACCATTTGTATCGTCAGAATGCACAATCATATCATCCACGTACACTTCGACTTCTTTATGTATCATGTCGTGGAAGAGAGTAGTGGCTACTCTTTGGTAGGTAGCCCCAGCATTTTTCAATCTGAATGGCATGACAATGTAGCAATAGGTTCCCCAGGGGGTGATGAATGAAGTTTTTTCCTAGTCTCCTGCTGCCATTTTAATTTGGTTATAGCCCAGCATGCTGTCTACAAATGATCTTAATTTGTGAGAAGTCGTCTCTGGGCGATGCCTTGTTGAGGTTACAGAAGTCTACGCAGATCCGAACCTTTCCAATAGGTTTCGGCACAGTCACTATGTTCGACAGCCAAATTGGGTACTCAACTACCTGGATAAACTTGACATGTAGTTGCTTCATGATCTCTTCTTTTACTTTTAGTGACCATTCTGGCTTAATTATGTGGAGTTTCTGCTTAACTAGCCTAGCATCTGAGTAAGTTGGAATCCGGTGCTCTACAATTGCTGGATCCAACCCAGGCATGTCTTCGTAAGACCAAGCAAAGACATCTGAAAACTCTATGAGTAAACTGATCAATGCTTCCGTTTCTGACCCTTGTAGATAACTACCGATTCTGACCTCTCTGATCTCACTATTCAGCCCCAGATTGATAACAGACAAGTCTTCTTCTGACGCTGCTGATCGGTGCTTTTCTCGTTGCTTGACTGACTTTGCGAGCTCTATTAGGTATTCTTTATCTTCTGGGTCCATTTCGTTAAACGACTCATTATTTATGTTAGTTAATTCGTCTTTTAATGTAGGTGCAACCAAGGAATACGCGAAGACATCGAGACTTTCATTATTGATTGTAGGGTTTACAAGATCGATTACATTATTGAGGTCCTGGGGTTTGAGGTCCTCAATTTCATGGAGCAGGCCGATAGGTGACCAGTCCGTGGGGCAAAAGGAAATAGGGGGACGGGTGTATCCGAAACGGTCCACCAAGTCTGCTGTTGTCAGGAGCGGTCCAGCCATTATGTACCAATTCTGCAGGGGATTATCAGCAATGGACTCATATTCTGCAGAGAGCTCTTCATAGCTAGTTCATCCATCAATCATGCCCAGGAAGCTATCTCACATAAAGTCATCACCAAATAAGGCCAGGGCATAGTCATCTAGATCTATGGTCCAGGTATTTTCAACTGTTACAGTTTTATATACGGTGTTGCGGGGCTCCAGGATAACGTTTTCCATTTTACTGGTGGCGAGACTGACATCATCGAAAATTTCCCAACCAGGGGGTCTCTTCCCATTTTGGTCTATCTAGGGTTCTGGGAACATGAGATAGGCATCTGTTTCTCCCTTCCTTACAAAATACATATTTAGAGTTTTTCTATATGGCTGAAGGGGAGGATCCTTGTAAGGTCACTTCTCACGTTCTGCCTTATTCCTTTCACATTTATGTCTCATGACCTGTAAAACCCTGAATTATGGCTTGCTTGTGTTATGCATGAACTCATACATTTATAATCATCATAAACATGTTAATTTAGCTCACTCATATGTTTGGAGTCAATAGCATGTTCGTTGACGTCGTTTGAGATGCACGTATGCATTTTTCCTTCACGAGATGCTTTGAATCTCGGGTTTGTGATTTATGTTGTAAACATGTGGATAATTGTTAGAAGGCATTCATAACATCATTTACATGCCTTAGAGATTGGTTGGATGCTTGTTGCATTGTCGGTTTGGTTGCTAGTTTGATTCTAGCGTTAACCTTTCTCCGTTTGACTTTTTCGGTTGTCGTTCGGGAGAGTTTTGCCTGAGTTCTTGGCCATGTTTGATTGGGGTTTGAGGCTTGATTGCTTTGGTTATAGATTGGAGGTCATTAAGATCGGATTGTAGACCCTTTTTGGCTTGGAAGGACTCAAGAATGCATGCGGGAGAGTCCGGGATCGAGTGAGGAAGCAACAACTTTGGAAGTGTGCAAGGCTGGAGGATGCGCTCGCATCCCTCCTACATGAAGCG
This sequence comes from Codonopsis lanceolata, assembly GCA_013146195.2. NCBI lineage: Eukaryota > Viridiplantae > Streptophyta > Magnoliopsida > Asterales > Campanulaceae > Codonopsis > Codonopsis lanceolata. The sequence goes on along the minus strand of CM028377.1, from coordinate 112,073,233 downwards.
ACCGCAAGGGTCCCTGTGGCCTGTTACGGGAATTTTTCAATGTTTCACGCATTGTCCGATTTTTACCCAACCAAACCCAATTTAAATTAAACCTAAACCCTTCTACTTAGCCTAAGACTTGTCCTAAACACTTATTAGAGTTTTAGAGGTTGATTAGTGGGTTAATTAGGAGAGTTAATCCACCCACTTAAATTAAACCAACTTATTCTCTAAGACTTAATCGACCACAGCAGCATACGTCGACTTCTTCAGCTTTGCATTTTCTGCGAGCACTCAACAGAGACGTGAGAGAGAGCTTGAGAGTGGCGATTCTAGGGTTTTGAAGCGCTCGTCCTTGGAAGCCTTTCCTAGGGATCTTCTTTCCCCAATTCTACCCGTGAGATTGAAGAGAAGGTTGCGGAGAACAACCTAATCTCTTGGAGTTCGGTTTGACAGTTTGTGAGGGGCTGAAATTGGGTAAGTTTCTACCTCTTTTCCTTTTTCTTTTGGCTCCATTGACCCTAGGGAAACAATCATATTTGCTAAGTGAGGTCAATGGATGCAATTGTTAGGGTTTGTAGAGATGCCATGAACCCTAGGTCTTCAATGGTTGATAGAGTTTGATTGAACCTATGTGAGACCTTCATTTATATGAAATTCATATGCTAAATAGTCTATTAAACTTTGCTATGTGAATTATCCATGGGCAGTGAGCTTGATTTGGTAGAGATACTTGGAAGGGGATTTTGCCCTAATTATGTTTTGGCTTACAAATTATGGTTGTGACCTTGATTACTATGTTTTACATGTTTAGTAGAGTATATTAAACTATGTTGTATGATTTAATCATGATTTGGAGAATATGATTGGTAAGGTGTCAATTATGCACAAAATTGTCAATTTGTTTTAAGTTGCATTGTTAAGTATTTTGTTGGGTTTATGTGAGTTCAATGAACTTGGGAATGTGGTTATTGGCGATAGTCATGAACATAGGGGGGATGTTGAAGCCTATGCTTCTATTCCCTAAATTTTCAGAAAGTTTAGATTGGACTCAACGGAGTCAACCTTTGGGTTAGTATGAATCCTAGGAACTATAATCTTAAGTCCTAAGGAATTTTGGGTAGAAATCATGGAGGTCGAGCCTCCAAGAAGTTTTGAAGTGTATGAAGAACACTTGGTTATGAGAGCTCATATGATTCTCTATTGTGAAATTTATGCTAGTTGTGAATGAAAAGCATGACTAGTTTGATGGTAGAGTGTTTACCTACTTGTTTTGAGCATATGAGTATATATTACTTGTGCTTGGGTTTTGAGTCCAGTCGATGTCGTTGAATCTTTGGTGGGACGATACATCGTCTTCACGAATTGTGAGATTCGTGATCGCGATGGATTGCCGTGCCGGGTTTGCACACACCCCTCCATCGATGGCCACGGTGGGGAAGTAGTTTATCTCAGTTGTAGTAATACACATGACTTTGATAACTATGGAACTCGAGCGGAGATCTCGTCTCGGGACGCGTCGATATCTACGAGAGAGATATCGAGGGCACATAAAGGTTTTGCACGTGTTTTTGCAGGAGCGACACGCGCGGAAGAATTGGTAATGGTATCATATCCCTTTTATATGAATTGCCTCACAAGTACTTATGTGAATAATGTGCTTTGTAATTTGGATATGATATGTTGGTTAAATTGGTTTCATAATTGTTATACTTTACGGATAACATGAATCTTATGGTTGTTGAGCTTATATGCCTTCACATGAATATTATGGGGATGATATGTTATACTAAAAACATGTATTATTATTGTTGAGCCTAATATGCCTTGACATGAACTTTAGTGAGAAGTTATACTATAATGATAACATGTTTTAGTATGGTTGAGCATGAATGCCATGACATGAATTTTAATACAATGATTATTTCATGATGATAGCATGATGTAATATTATTGAGCATTAAGCCATGATAGGAAGTTATGGTTAGTAACTTACTAAGTCTTTGTGACTTACTCTTATTTGTTGGTTGTTTTCCCTAGATCCGAGCCGTGCGTGTGGATCCAAGTAAATCAAGAAGATTGCGTTGACGAAGTATTCTTTTGGCAGGTTGCTACTTAGATAGTTATTTCCTTTTTGGTGAGGACGTTGGGAAAGATGAAGTTATGTAAACTTCATGTTGGGTAGCAAACCTAATTGTGATTTGTAAATATTTGTAATTGTTGTTTAGCCTATTCTTTTGGTAGTGACTAGTAGTAGTCATGCTTGGTGTATATTGGTGGTTACATTCCATATGCTTTCTTATTGTTGGTACTTATCATTATTAGTACTTATGTCGTTGGTAGCCGACTTGTGTTAGTCGCGCTTGGTAAATATTGGTGATTATGTTTTAGCATGTTACATTATTGGTTAAAGTATTAAGTTTGTTCTCCGGCATGTTTTTAGCCGTTGAGTTGTTAGACTGGAGTCTTAGACCTAGTGTAATGTTGGGTTCCGGCCGTAGCTTCGCCGATGACTTGGTATATTATGTTATATATTTGAATTGCATGGCAGGGAGTTTAGTCCTACGTGCCCAATGTTGCGGCACGTGCGTCGAATTCTTGGACCGAGAGATTAATTATCTCTTTGGTTGTTTTTAGTTTGAGCTTGTTAGCTCGGGCGCCACTGTTTTATTTTATTTCGCTTCCGCATATGTTTTGAGTTGTTGGCGTATCGCCGTTATGACCCTACCCATTATTTGCTACTTGCTTGTTGTTGTTTGTTTCCCGGCGGCACGACCTTGGGATTTCGTCTTGGGATCCGGGTCGGGTCGCCACATGACCGCAGCTAACTCGGTTGGTGTAGATTTGTATCCTAACCAAATGGAGGAATATATTTTTTTAGTTCATCCTGGACCAGATTGATAAGCCCCTGCTGATTTCCGCCAAGACCCAAACCAGGCTTGTAATTCATTTTTCGTAGCATGTTTAATGGGACCATATCTCCGAAGACTGTGGTTTTCTTTCCAGTGATGTCAGTCTCTCGTCCATATTCAATTGCGTTGACTCTGGCCTGAGGGATGACTTCAAAACCACTTAAGAAGATACCTGTGTCATCATGCTCTATTTCGAGGATTGGGATATCCCCACCTTCTTTGTTTTCCACAATCTTATCAGCAAGTATGATCACTATGTGGTCATCGTGGATGAACTTGGCACGTTGGTGCAGCGAAGAGGCTACCCCTTTTACCCCATGGATCTAAGGACGTCCCAACAATAAACTGAAAGTGGCAGGAATGTCTAGGACTTAGAATTCAACTGGCATAGTCAGTGGCCCAATTGTCATCATCAGAGTTACCACCCCTAGGACATATCGACTTGTGTTGTCATGTGTCATTACTGTCTGTGATGAAGGAGTTAATTCTGAGATCTTTATCCCCAGTTTTGTTAATGTGCTTATGGGACATACATTCATAGATGAGGCGTTGTATATCAGACCCGAGGAACCCTTTTTTCCATGACCCCTACAGTGATGTGAAGAGCCTCAATGTGGTTGATTCCTGCTTTGGGCAGATCCAAATCGGTGAACATAATCACATTCCCAAAGTATATGTTTCCGATCATTTAGGTTAGCTCGCTTGGAGATATTTCAATAGGGATGACTGCCTAACTCAAGGATTTTACCAGTGTGTCACGATGATTTTTGGAAGCACGTAACAAGCTCCAGATGGCTATGTTAGCCTAGGTTTTCTTCATCTGAGCTAGCAGGGTATCATCCATACTGTTAGCCCTATTGTTAACTTCTTTGTCTTTCCCAGAGTGGTTGCCACTTTCCTGGTTTGGTTCATATGCCCGACCAGATCTAGTAAGGGACTGACATCTCCACCGATCCAACCGGTTTTCTCAGTGCTGCTCATAGTTTGACTGGTGCTCAAGATAGTGTCCCAAGAGAGCATGTTGCAGCTAAGCTCTTTTTATTAAAAAGGGAAATGATACAACTTCTTTATTCTAGAAGTATACATCTTCGATCTTGTCAAACTTTATTTGTTTGATATGTGACAAGGGGTTGTTCTCTGGTATCTAATATTGTGATGATCTTATTATCAATGAGGTCTTGGATGACATTTTTTAGCAGATATCACTTATTGGTGGAGTGACCGCTGCAGCAATGATACTCACAATACTGAGGTGTATAATTTTTGATCGATTTAAGCTGTCCATGGGCCCATAGTGTTTGAAATATCATAAACCTTGAAGCAGGTAAATCATCATAGTGCCTCTGATTCTATTCCCTCCTTCCTTTTGGCTGGGATTTGTTTGAGTAGCATGACCGTATATCTTCTGCTTGCTTTGGGTAGTATTGTGCCAGAAACTCATTGTATGTGCTTCTATTTGTGGGGAGTCGTTCTCTTTCGTGCGCACAGAACATTCCAGTTAGTGTCCCATGGGTCATTTGCTGGGTATAGGTATTTGAATGGTCAAGAGGGAGGTAGTCTTTTTTTTATGGTAACAGGCATTTATGCGGGTGAGTTCAAGGCTAGTGTTTAGAAATGAGATGCTTGGTGGGTGATGTGTTTAAAAACACCTTGCAAGTGCACAAAACTATTGTAGAATAGAAAGACGATAGGAAGGGTCGAACCTCATGGAGAATGAATTAAAATGGATTTAATCTAAACTTCTTAAAAATAAATTAAATAAAATGGGGGTTTTGTTTTGGAATAATTTAAACTCTAAAATTAAACTAATAAAAATAATCTAAATTAACTACTTGCAGAAGATAGAATTTTAACAAAAGTTTTATGGATAAGAATGGTCTAGGTATTGAGATTCACTTGTATCTCCTTTTATGTGTATTAGTCTAAAGATATCTATCAATTATGGGTTCGTTCGTTAGGTAAAGGATTGGGACTTACTGGTCGAGATTTGCAATCCTTAGTACTCCGCTTTGGCTGTGCTTTCTTGGTTCATCCACACAGTAATTAAAAGTCCATTAAGTGCCCTGAGAACAAAAGTGAAAAAGAATAAACTCTGTACTCCCCACACAATGCGAACCTAGATCTACTCCTTAGCCTACGGTCAGGAATCAGAGAGACCTATTTATCAATTAGGTTGGCCAGTGTATGACTTATGCATATGGTCGTGCAATTCATCATACCCAAGAGCCTACACATCCACTAACGTAGCCATTATGCGATAATTTCAATGTAAACCGATTATAATCTAATATGATATACAATAATTTGATAGAATGAAATTATATTAACGCATAAAAGTTGATACAAAGTTACTTCCAATACCTAGAATGGATTTGGATTGAATATAACATCTTCAATCTTCAACAATCGGTAATAAAATGAATTACAAAGTGTTTCTACCTCTTGAAAGTGCTCAAGAGCAGCCTAAAGTGACCTAAAATTCGGATCCCTAAAGCTAAGAGGTTAGGGTTTTATTTCTACTAGCTAGGGTTAATGAGAAAAGACGAAAACTACCCATGCCAGAAAACGCGGTTGAGCGATCGTTCAACCCATACACTTAGCGATTGTTCAGTGCCTTTTCTCCGGATGTGAGCTACTGCACTTTGCATGCTCGTCCAAGCCTCCAGCTGAGCGAGCGCTCAGCCTTCTTTTCAACAATTGGACCTTCTTCTTTCAGTAGTTTGCACCCAGGTCCCTGCACCTTCTTCATATTGTGAGCGTAAACTGTGTGTTAACTGTGTTTTTTTCACCCCGGTGAGCCTCTATTTATAGGATGGGATCTGACTTTCCTTCGCAGTTAAGGTAAGCCTGATATTTTCTTATGTGCTTTAACGGCTTGTACTGCGTGCTGAAAGAGTTGCACTAAAAGTTAACTGCTACAGTTGAATGGGGACCTGTGGGCCCGACCGGGGGGTAATTTGGGCACAAGCAAGGGGCTTTAGGGGTGCGGCGCCTAGATGGGGTATAGGCCGCGCAATCTCCTTTCTTTCTTTTTCTCTATTTTTGGCACTTTGGCCCCCTAAAATTCACGGTTTATGCATTCTTCTTTTCTTTTATATTTTAAACCTTGTAACTTGACATTCGTTAGTCCTTTTGACAGGTTTTGATATTTTATGGCATGTCATAAAAAGGGGTACAGAATTGGGGTGTCTACAATGTGCAACCAAGGAATACACAACTGGGACATTAAGGTAGTCATTAATGACCCAAGATACCACCTAAACGCCAAAGCCTCGAGAAGGGTCATTAACCCCCCTACTCCCTAAACTTTCTCCTTAACTCCTACGACATCCCAAGCTGTACGGCGCAGTTGACACCCTAACATCCTTAGGATGAGATCCTTCTGAACTCTCCTCTTCATTATCAAAACCTCCATTGTCAAGCACGACAGTATTATTCGGGCTGGCAGCGTCACTACTCCTTGCGTTACTTCTCATGGCAGGGTTACTATGACCAGTGACATCACTCCACCTTACATCACTTCGTCACCCTACATTACTCAGACTGGGGGGAGCATTAGTGGGACCCGCTTCGTTAGGATCACATGCCATTTGGGCTCTAAGACCATATGCACATTGGAACTCTTGTTGTAAATCCGGAGGGACTACCAAGCCAGAACTTTCAAGGTCTTTATCTATCTCCATAAGGCGAGCATCTAGGCCATTAGTAACACACCTTGCCAGAATCTCCCGGTGGGTATGTCTGATAACCTGGGAATGGTCTTCAGAAGCCAAAAGTAACCATGTCAGATAATCATGGGAAAGGAAGATATTATCTAAAAAAGTATAAGTAGTAGCCCGCAAAGGATGGTCATTGGCCGGCATCCGCTAGATAATTGCACAAACGTTCCCCTCAAGTATCACCATTTCTATTAGGGGACGGTTCTCCTCAGGAACAACTTATTCTCTACCGAACTGACGAAGAATATGATACATGAAAGAACACAAGTAGCTAAGATTCTCAAAACTGTCTAATGCAGTTTCCAATGTAGCTTGTGAGAAAGCAACAATGGAAGTCACAATAGACAGAAAAATAAATAAAAATAGCGGAAGACTTAATACAAAAGCACAAAAATTAATCACAAAAGTTTATCAAACAATCTACAAGCTTATACTTGTAGATCTAGCCTCATGGCCAAAAAAATTTCACTAAAAACGATGAATTGTTTTACAAAAACTATGTGAAATCACACAAAAATATTCTCACAAGATAATGAATCTTGGAGAACAAAAACCCCACATAAACAAGTTAAACAAAACGTGGGAAGAAACAAAATCAGCTTCCTTTAAACAAAGCAGGAAGATAAAAACAGGTTCGAGAACTTCGATGTTCTGCCAATGTAGGCTGCATTGTGACATCATCTGACTGCTCTTCAGGACTTCAAAACTGCTTCAGAAACTCCTCGGATCTGCTCACAGCTTCTATGGTTTTTGTTCTCTATCTGGAGCTCTCCAAGAACCACGAATCCTTGCTCCTGAATATATAGTTATGCGTCTCCTACACACACCCAAAAACAGTCCGTCTACTACAAGGAAAAGGATTAGAACTTATGGAAAAAATCAACAACTTACCAAACTAATGGGATTTTGTTACCAAATATGAAAGTGGTCAACAATCATGGTTAGACTAGGATTAAGGCACGGTTTTGGTGAAAGATTTGACCAAGATTTTATTACCAAAAACAACTCCTAGAATTTAGGTCCAAGAAACCACAAATCTTTAGGAATATTTTGTTTCCAAAAATGATAAAACCTTAAGGACCAAGGAAAAACAAAATCTAATTAAAGATTTTGTTACCAAAAATGCCACACTTGACAAATATGTATTTTACCAAGAAAGGAGAAACAAAAATAAAATAGGTCATGCCTATTTTACCCTTACAATACAGTAGATAAAAGGCAGTTCGACGAAGACCGACAAGTACCACTTGGGCATAAACCCCAGTAAAGAGATAAAACTCCTAAATCTGTCAATGACTCACGACTCATATAATGCCAAGGGAGGCAACATGTACAAAATTCTCTACCTAGTGTCGCTCGGTTAAGAGGTTGTTCCGATAATTTCCACGGGCTCCATAGCCAGCGGGTGCATAAACTCCCCCTACTAGAACACATTGTATGATCCTATTAAAGTGTTCCTCCAGCCACATACGTATCAAAATGGGGCTGGCACATGGGAAATTCTCCTCACCAATAGAATAAGCATCCAAGTCGTGTAGCATCTCTTCCAGAATGACATGAATAATGTTTATCCACCGATTTTGGGCTTGTAATACCAAGTCAATTGCATGGGCATCAATGGTTCCTGGTTGGTTCATCAGGAAATATCTCCCTAAAATACACAAAAAAAGAACTGTCAACATGTGCCTGCAGTAGATAGGTTCATCTTTATAGTCTGAATAGAGATCTGGGAGAAAGGTAAAATCAAAACGGGTTCCGTTAAAGTAACCAGGAGTTCCTTCCTGGGTAGAACCGAACATCTCTCTTATCACCATAAAAGCATTCCTCTGCATGGATGGAACGACAATAGATATGATTGCAGGCGTGCCTAGTCATGGCACAAAATTCTTCGAAGGTAGGGCACATCTCATTTAAAGAGAAATTAAATAAATGACATGGAACAGACTAGAACCAGGAAGTTGCCCTCAACATATTCCAATTTACGTGAAGGGCATGTCGTAAAAGAGCACAGCGGAAGCCATAAACATGATCAAACCAATCCTTCTCATCCTCATGCAGAAAAAGTATGGTTGAGAGAGTTTTCATATAGCTTAGTGTTTAAGAAAGTTGTGATAGTTCACCCATATCGGCAGCTACAGAAAGAAGATAGTCAAACAAGATGAAGTTTATATCTAATTGAAAATGTCAGAAAAGAAGACCGGAAGAAAGATAACTACCTAGTATAAGTGGCCTATGGGTATTTCTTTTTAAAGAAATATAAACTGGTTGGGCTGGATCTTATAAGACGAGTTAGGCTTATGCAAGTTTGTAAGTATAAGGAGCATTGTGCGTCAATCTCCTTTTATAGGAAAATTCTGGAGAATACTCCAAACAAACGAAGACAGTGCACCAACAGCAGCCAGGAAAGAGTCAAGGACAATGAAAATGGGCGCCCCCTTAACAATTTAGGACACCGTGCCCATTATCGCCTAGCACAGCGTCCCTTTTTGCCTTAGGCTGCTCCCAAATTTGCTCAGAAACTGCCCTGGTATCCTGGTTTGTTTCGGCATATCCCAACCTTCACATGCATCACTCTTGTCTGACCATGGGTGGACGCTCAAAGAGGAAGCCTACCTCTAGCTAGCCTTCACAGACGGTTGGCGTAAAGGAAAGAAGAGAAGAGAAAGAAAGTCACTACAAATTCTTTCCCCGTAGATGAGGGCAACCAAAGCAAATTCTTTCCAGAAAAATGCCCACCCTAAAAACCATCTTAAGGACAGTGTGTGTTTATAATAAAATGGTACATTTTCTTTTAATTTTATGTGTCTCTAATTAAAACATTGAATTATCAATAAAACGTATATTACGTTACAAATACAAAAACAAAACAAGAGTCAAATTCTAAAACGCATAAAAAATAAACCAAATAATAATCAAATAAAAAAACAAACAAAAGAAAAAAAAAGACTATCGGGCCCGTGTCGATCCGCTCTTCCCAAGGTCGTCACCCATAAGTCTGGGACCTACTCCACCGATCCTATACTCTCGCCCCTTCGATCTGGTACGACCCAAACTGCCAGCCTCGTCCTAATCATTGTCTCGGCGTCTGGCTTGATTGACAGTTACGTTGCCCCAGCATGACAGCTCGTCCATGGCTCGCTGATATAATTGAGCAAGGCTGAAGAAGCCTTTCACCACTTTACGATATGACGAAGCATCCACCTGTTTGGGGGAAATAATGTCATTTTAGAAAAAGGGAAACAATGACAAATGCCAAAAGGAAAAAGAGATGACATACCGCGCGTGCCCTAACTAGAAGCTGGTAAGGCTCCGAAACATCAATGTCAGGAAAAGCTTCCTCAACGAGTCTCCCTCGCCGAGAGTAAAGGTCGCTGACAGGAAACCCAGCAGGGACATAATAATCAGCCTGAGCATCATGGGAAAAGTGTGAGGGCCCAGGTCTATCAATAGCATCAAATGTACATCTAGTTGCGGCTGGGACAGGATGAAGCACCATCCTCAAATACTCGTCGTATGGCATAATCGAGAATGCCTCGAGAGGAACAATATATCGAGCCATTCACTGATCCCGGTTAGGCAAGAGATCCGGAATGATCACCAATGGTTGAGGAGGTGGAGGTGTCACTGGTGCTACTTAGAAAAGATACTACCGCTTATTCACCCGCTCTCCTAAATACAAGGAATCATGCATTATGGACACCATCAGAATGCGACGACTACTCATCTCCAAATCAGTCAAATACAAATCCAACAGTCCCCTCCATGGGGTGAGATTCACAAGGTCTATACGAGAATGAGCAATCCTCTCTCATAGAACCTCTAACGATAATCGAGGAGCACTCTGCTCTGTCTCCACCCGATTTGCATGAAGATACTCCACAAAAAGGGAGGTGCATGAAGCTGTCTCCAAAGTGGAAAAGGGGAAAAGTCAAAAGTGGCATAGGCCCAGACCTACAAAAAGGACAGAAAGAATTAAATAATGCATATATTTGACAAGTATGTATCAAAGAAAAAAGGGAAAATACAAAAAGAATTAAATCAAGCAGTTACCTCCCAAGCGACAGAGAAACTAGTTTGGCTGGGGGAATTGTTACGTCAAAGTTGGTCCATGGAAAAAGTATAACTCAGCCAAGCCCGCATGCCCCCAGTCGTTGGAGATCTGGTACAAGTCACGGAGACAACCAAGGATAGATACATGTAAAGTGGTAGATGAGTTCGTGAAAGGGTCGTCCCCAGGAAGAAAAAAAGAAATGCCCTGCGCTCCACGGCCTCGTCATCATCGTTGTGTACAATCCCCACATTCTCTTCAAGCCATGCTTTCACTCTCAGAATGCTCACTTCATCAGTACTCTTGTACTCCGGCTAAAAGCCCAGCAACTCTTCAACCACCTCATGTTGATAACAGAGGTTATAATCATGAGTCGAATTCCTACCAACTCTAGTAGGAATACCTGTAATAGCAGAAAAATCACAGAGTCATAGTAATCTCTCCCCAACTCAAGTAAAAAGTATGGGTGGTGTCCCACTAGTAATCTCTCAAGACTTCATGAATCGACATATAGCTGCGAAAGAACCCCACAGCTCTCATGAAAGTCACTAAGTCGGTCTACTCCACGAAAAGCTTGGCCTCCAAAGGAAGCAATTCATATATCTTGGCCAGATGCTCAGTGCTAGCCTGAAGTCGATCAAGTGGTTTCCGTGCCTGAAATAAAAGGAGGGGGACACTTAATCCATTTATCCAAAATAATGAATAATCAAAAACAACACTAAAGATAAACAACAACAACAACAACCAAACACAAAATCCCAAACAACAATCATAATCATCATCATGTAAAAAAATTGTAAAAAAAAAAAAAAAAACTAAATTATTATTATCAAGTGTTCTTTCATTTTTGCAATATTTATTTCAAGTCCATTAGCGTGTTTAAATTTTCTAAAATAAATAATAAAAAAACAAAAACAAAATGAAAATAGCGGATAATACATTCATACATTAACATGTTCATTCATCTTATTATCTGTCATTTTATAACCCTTGTATATATATGTTCTATGTCATATTTTCTTTCAAGCTTTATTTTAAAAGGTGAAAAAACAAACAACATGGGATATATTCCTTTCTGCTCAAACATATATTATGTATTTATCTATATGATTATCTGTCATTGCATATTGCAAATTCATATTTTTTGCAAACAAAATGCATATTTTTTCATGCTAAATTAATCTATCATTCCAACATACATTGTCCATACATATTAACATTGAACAAATAATCAACAAAAACACAGATTACTCCAACAAAATTCAAAATGCAGCAAAATTCAAAATTCAAAATTTCAAAATAGAAGTAAGTGGGTTTGAAGAAAAAAAATGAAAACTTACCAGAGGATTAGGAAGACATGAAACATGGGTGTTCCGATCTAGATGGATGTTGTCCCAATCAACATTTAAAACCCAACATCGGACAAGATTTCTTGCCGGAGGAAGCTTTTCTCGGCGTCTTTGACCCGATTCCGGATGAGCAAGAGCTTTTACCTTCCTAGATCGCGAGGAAGAAACCATTATAAAGACAACACAGTTGATTTGAGGAAGAAAAATTAAAAAATTTGAAGAAGAGATGAAGAGGAAGGATTTTCGTCAACAATGGAGATCCAGAATGTTTCTAGATTGTGCTTCTGCCCATAATAAGGGAGGGAAGTTTCCTTCTCCTCCCTCCAAAGTTCCAGTTTCAGCAATTAAAACCCCCAGTTTGCCCAAATTACAAATTGGTCCCTCAAGACTTAACGAAGTCTTAATGGAAATAGAAGTTCTTCAACAAAATCAAACGTCGGTCATCCAATGTCTGACAGCTCAACAATATCTTTCACAAAACACGCCCTGCTAGAAAAAATAGAGTATCTGTATTTTTATCTGTCACATGCATTTTATAATTTCATTTCTGCAAAAATCTTTGTTTTTTTATCATTTTCCACAAAAGGTACACAACTCGGTCTTGGGAATGATACATAAGAACATCTTGCTCTCTAAAAGAAATTTTTCCTGCTTTTTAGCCATTCTCACAAAAGGAACTAACGCCTCGGGTCTTGAGAATTGTTTATAATTACATATAAATTTACTTTGTTCAGACTAGTTCCGAACTACGATCGTTCTGATTCCTTTCATAAATGATACTTAGGTAGCCTATTCCGGTAGGCATGACCATCACATCACAAAGTATGGTGCATTGCATAAAATCCCCAGCATGAATTGTAGCATCGAAAATGTTACATCATAAGTGCGTTACATTATAGCATGTACTGTTGCATCGAAGATGTTTCATGATAAGTGTGTTCCATTACAACATGAATTGTTGCATCGAAAATGTTACATCATAAGTGCATTACATTACAGCATGAACTGTTGCATCATAAGTGCGTTACATTACAGCATGAATTGTTGCATCGAAAATGTTGCATCATACGTGTGTTCCATGACGGCATGAACTGTTGCATCGAAAAATATTGCATCATAAATGCTTGCATTACAAAGTATGATCATCACCAAAAGGTGTTCATTAAGATCATCTCCAGCAGACGAGCTACGATTTGGTCTAATTCTTTTCATAAAGGATACATAGGCAGCCTATCCCGATAGGTCCGACTATCACATCATAAAAGCATGATAACATGAAATGTTGCATTATAAATTGCAGCATCATAAACTGTTGCGTCTAGAATTCATCCTAGTTATGATTTTCCCGAAATTAGGGAGTCTATTCTTATCAACGATGTTCGTTTACTAGGAAATTCCAGTTTACCTATAAACTCCATCGTTGATGAGTTCTGTAGACACCCCAATTTTGTACCCATATTTTAAACATTCTATAAAATGTTAAATCAAGTCAAAACGACTAACAAACGTTAACTTTCAGGGGAACCAAAGTGCCGAAAGAAGAATCAGAATGGAAAGATACAAATAATGAAACAGCAAAGGGGGAAAAATGTAAAATCCCAAAGGGCAAATCAAGTCAAGGCGCCACTCACTACAAAACTGGGCGCTACGCCCAAAATTGAAATAGGAAACGCCCATTTTTGTTTTGGCCGCCCTGATTTTTCTTCAATGGTACCACTCCTTCAGCGCACGGTACAACCCCTCAAAGCTCAAATACAAAATATCTACCTTCTTCCTCCATGGTTAAGGTTCACTCTTCACTGCCTATAAATAGAGACCCCGTTCAGTGCAAAAGAGAGATCGAAAAAAGATCAACAGAGAAATAACGCATAAATTTTATAGAGAAGGCTCTCGTTCTGTTAAGTTGTCGAATTCCTTCCTCCTTAGGCCGAAGAAACCTTCCCTAAACACTCCTAAACATCGTCCAAATAGAAATCTAGTTATCCGATTCTGTAATTTGTATTTTATTTTCCCATGATATAATTTTAACAATCTTAAAACATAATCTTATTGTTATCGTGGATAACAGTAGACCCTTCTAAGGGAAAATCACACATTTTACAAATTACAGAATTGTGTTCATATTTCAAATATGACAACTGAACTAATTACCCAAACTACTAGAATGGAGAACAATGTGACCTTGAATCCCTCGACTTCTAATCCAACAGTCACCAATGCTATTGTGAATCATATTGTGACCACTCCTACTGTCCCGGTGCATCACAGCGAGAAACCAGAGAAGTTCAATGGCTTGAATTTCAAGCGTTGGCAGCAGAAGATGCTGTTCTACTTGACCACCTTTAACTTAGCGAGGTTTCTGAAAGAAGATCCTTCTAATGTTGGTAAAAATCCGAATGATGTCCAAGCTACAACTGTTGTGGATTCATGGAATCATTCTGATTTCATTTGTAGAAACTATGTACTGAATGGGTTGACAGACTCATTGTACAATGTTTACCGTGGTAAGAAAACGAAAAAGGAGTTGTAGACATCGTTGGACCATAAGTATACATACATCCAAGGATGTTGGAGCCAAAATTTTATTGTTGGCCGCTTCCTGGATTATAAAATGGTGGATTTCAAAACTGACTACAATCAAGTATAAGAGTTGCAAGTGATTTTGTATGAGATTTAGGCTGAAGGGATGGTTGTGAGTGAAACCTTCCAAGTGGCTGCAATTATTGAGAAATTGCCTCCAGCTTGGAAATATTTCAAGAACTATCTAAAACACAAGCGAAAAGAAATGATTGTTGAACTACTAGTTGTCATACTTCGTATTGAAGAAGACAATAGAGGTTCTGAAAAGAAAACATTCATTCTTGTGGCTGCTAAAGCCAATATGGTAGAACATGGCCAAAGCTCAAAAGGCAAAGGTAAGGTTGCTGCGGGAAAAGGGTTCAATTTGGGTCCCAAGGGAAGAATCTCTAAGAATAGATTTTCTGGGAAGTGCTAGAACTGTGGTGGCATGGGTCACAAGGCCACAGCTTACAAAAAGCCCAATAGAGACCGTGAAGCAAACATGGTGGATGACATCTCTCAAGATGTGTCGGACCTGAACCTTGCTGCGGTGGTCACTGAAGTGAACTTGGTGGGTTCAAACCCCAATCATTGGTAGATCAATACTGGTGCCAGCAGGCATGTGTGCTCTAACAAGGAGATGTTCAGTACCTTTAAAGCTGCTGATATTGGCGAGAAGATTTTCATGGGAAACTCTGCCACTTCTGAAGTCAAAGGCCAAGGCAAAGGTGTGCTGAAGATGACATACGAGAAGGAACTAACTCTCAACAATGTACTCTATGTACTAGATATCTGCACAGGTTAATTAACATGAATTGCATACCTAAATTTCGAATCGATTCCAAACACAAGTGTGAAACTTGTGTAGAGTAAAAGTTAACAAGGACATCATTTCATACTATTGAAAGAAATAATGAACCACTTGGCTTAATCCACACTAATGTGTGTGATTTTAAATCAACACAATCACATGGTGGAAATAAATAATTCATTACTTTGTTGATGATAGCACTAGGTTTTGCTATGTGTATCTTATTAAAAGTAAAGATGAAGCTATAGAGAAGTTTATTCTCTATAAAACTGAGGTTGAGAATGAACTCAACAGAAAGGTTAAGATGCTAGGAAGTGATCGTGAAGGTAAATATGAGTCACCATTTGCTGCATACTGTGTTGAGCATGGTATCATCCATGAAACAACAGCACCTTATACACCTCAACAGATTGGCATTACTGAATGCAAGAATCGAACTCTAAAAGAGCTGATGAAGGCCATGTTGTTAAGTTCTGGATTATCACAGAACATGTGGGGAGAAGCTGTGACGTTAGCTAATTACTTTTTAAATAAGGTACCCTGCAAGAAGCTTGACAAAATCCCTTATGAGATGTGGCATGGAAGAGTTCCATCCTACAATTTTTTGCGAGTGTGGGGGTGTCTTGCTAAGGTTGTTGTTCCTTTACCTAAAAAGGTGAAAGTAGGACCAAAAACTATTGATTACATATTCATTGATTATGCACATAACAGTAGTGTTTATCGGTTTCTTATGCATGATTCTAAAATTGTAGACATACACAAGAATACGATAATAGAATCAAAAAATGTCTCGTTGTTTGAAAATCTATTTCCATGCAGATTGAGTAGTGTATCTATCTCATCTGTACAAATACATGATTCAATAGAAGAAGACCATGATGAGAATGAGGAAGAAGAGGTAAAACTTAGACACAACAAAAGAGGTAGGGTAGAAAAATCCTTTGGTCCATATTTTCTAGCCTACATGCTTGAAAGTGAACCTCCAAGCTATAAAGAAACTGTTAGGTCTTCTGAAGGACCTTTATGGAAAGAGGCAATCAATAAAGAAATTTATTTCATCCTTCAAAATCACACTTGGGAATTAGTGGATCTTCCTCCAAGAAGTAAACCACTATGATATAAGTGGATTTTCAAGAGGAAGATGAAAGCAGATAAACAATTGATAAGTATAAGGCCAGACTTGAAATTAAAGGTTATAGGAAACGGGAAGGTCTTGATTACTTTGATACTTATTCTCCAGTTATGGGAATAACTTCAATAAGGATAGTACTTGTAATTGTCGCGTTAGGGAATCTTGAAGTACATCAAATGGATGTAAAGAACACCTTTCTAAATGGTGATTTAGAAGAGGAGATTTACATGGAACAACCAGAAGGGTTTTCTGCTCCAGAGCAAGAAAACAAAGTGTGCAAGTTGGTTAAGTTTTTTGTATGGCTTAAAACAAACACCAAAATAGTGGCATGAGAAATTTGATAATATCATGTTGGGTTGTGGATTTAAGATCAATGAAAGTGATAAAAGTGTATATGTAAAGGACACTGAAAATGACTATATCATTTTATGTCTTTACGTGGACGAAATGCTTGTCACCAGAAGCAATGATAATATGATTAAATCCTCAAAAGACATGTTAAACTCTAAATTTGACATGAAAAATATGGGGTTAGCTGGTGTAATCCTTGGTGTTAAAATCTCTAAAACTTCAAGTGGGCTAACTTTAAGTCAGTCATACTACATGGATAAAATTGTAGAGAAGTTAAACAAGGATGACATTGCAATAGCTAGAACTCCTATTGACACTAGTCTACATCTATCAAAGAATAGAGGTGAGACTGTCTCTCAGTTAGAATACTCAAGAATCATAGGAAGTCTGATGTACTTAACGAGTTGTACAACACCAAACATTGCCTATGTTGTGAGTAAATTGAGTAGATATACAAGTAATCCGGCGACTGATCACTGGAAAGTGATAGTCAGAGTACTAGGTACTTAAGATTTACTCGTGATTATGGACTGTACTAGACAAGAGATCTAGCAGTGATCAAAGGATATTGTGATGCTAATTGGATCTCAAATATTAAAGACTCAAGGTATACAAGTGGATTTGTATTCACTTTGCCAGATGCAGCCGTATCATGGAAATCTTCTAAGTAGACTGTCATTGTTAGATCCACGATGGAGTCTGAGTTTATAGCTCTAGACAAAAGTTGTGAAGAGGCTGAATGGCTACGTCAATTCTTAGAAAATGTTCCAAGATGGACAAAGCATGTGCACATTGTGATAGTCAATCGACAAATAGTAGGGCATAGAGTAATATGTACAATGGTAAGTCTAGACATATATGTCATAAACACAATATCATTAGACAACTACTCTCAACTGGAACTATCTATATTGACTATGTGAAGTCAAAGGATAATTTAGCGGATCCATTAACCAAAGGGTTAAATAGAGAGTTAGTTGATAAGTCTTCCAAAGGAATGGGACTTAAGCCTCTAAATATGAGTTGATACAATGGAAACCCAACCTTGTTGACTGAAGATCTCAAGATATTGGTTCAAAGGGACAACCTAATTGTAAAAAGACTCTTAGTTTTACTGTGGCGGTCATCCCTTATTACAGTGATGCTCGTGCGGAAGAGGATAAGCATATGGCTTTTAATGATTCCAAAGTAAGAATCACATATGTGAGAGAAGTGGGGTCGCTTCAGGGAGAATTTTGTTAGGCTCAATTCTTAAACCCTCTCACAGAACCAGGTGTATGTTCAAGGTCATGAATGAACATAGCTATGAGAATTAAATTATGTTAGGAAGATTCATGTGTAAAGTATATGATCGTTTACACAAACGGCAGAACAGTTCAAAGACATCATGTCTACTGATCAGCCAGTAATGTAAATATAGTTTTTCGAGGGAAGGTTCATAGGGTAACACCCACCTCTCCTGTGCAGGTTTCGACTGCTGGACATTATCACCATATTCGTCAATTTCCTTCATGTGGCGGATTGTTGTAAAAATTGTGTTTTGTGAATGAAATTATGCAATCTTATGGCGCGGATTTCTTTACAAGTCATTTGTGTGATGACAAGGGTAATTGTGTAAACGTGTTCTACTCCGTGAGAACATCGAAATCATATATTTATTTGTCTAAGGGTTACGCCACCAGCAAACTTCGCTTGCCACCAGTAAACTTCGCTTGCCCACCAGCAGACTTCGCTTGCCCTTTAGTAGTTTTGAAATCTACCTATAGGCTTGAAAACCACCAGCAGACTTGAAATCTACCTCTGCATAAAAGAAGTTCACAAGCACATTTGAAGTCTACCTGCAGATTTGGATTTCTTCAGTAGACTCCAACATAACAGTAACCTTTTCAATTATTCAGTAATATGTATTTTATTTTTCTGTGATATATTTCTAGCACTCAGTTGCTTTGGATGAATCAAATGATTGAGGATTATGGTTTGCATAGTGACTCATTACTTATAAATTGTGATAATACAAGTGCTATTGATATATCAAAGAATCTTGTGCAACTTTCTCGAACTAAGCACATTGACATTAGACATCATTTCATTTGAGATCTTTTAGAGAAAAATATCATTCGTATTGAATTCATAAGAACTGAAAATCACCTTACAGATATTTTTACCAAGTCATTAGATTATGAAAGATTCTCCACCCTACGGAGATCTCTTGATGTTTGCACTTTATTATATTAGTCTGCTTTTTAAGTCTTTCTTTTATAAAGTTTTTTAGGCATAATTATACCGTATTGCACAAATGTACCTCTCAATTTCTTCTATGAATCTCACCTTCAAAGAAACTATTTTTCTACATTCGAATTGCTTTTTCTGAAATGGCTTATGCCTGCTCTTAATATTTCTACAAAAAGTTTATAACTCAGTTGGTGTTGTTTTTATCGCATAAAGGAAAGAGCTACCTTTGAATTTTATAGAAATTATCAAGCCATTCACATAATATATATATATATATCAGCCATTGATTTTCTTCTCTCATTGGTTATGATCTTGTGAAATAAAAGACTCTTTATAAAGTGTGAAAGCTAATTGCTGGATATATCCTAATTTGTTTTGAGATCAATAGTATCTCATTATAATGACTTTTTGGAAACAAATTTTCAATTTCAAATGTTTTGAAGAATGTAGTTTTCAATGAGGTGTCATTGATGAATTCATTGGAAGTAAAACAATTCTCTCACTCTCTCGTATATTTTTTGTTATAAACTTTCATATCTTTTAGTCATCATTTAGGACATGCATTCTTGGTAATTATGTGTGCTCCTTGAGATAAAGTATTTGTATTTGCTCACGTAAGAAATTCTATTTATTAGATTTTAATTTTTTATTTATTTTGGAAAATTGGTTGAATTACAGAATTTAAATAAGATCTATCGTAAATCTTTCATGCTTATCCGTGTGTAAGAAGTGTGGTATACTAGGTGTATCTGTGGCCTTATAGAATTTGTCAATCCTTAGATAATTAGGTCAACATTTTTATTCCTTTCCATATTTAACTATACCAATTCCTTCGATTTTTAAACTTCCTAATCCTTTCAGTTTTATGATTGATATGTAACCCTATTATAGTTTGTCTATTATATACTCTAACTCTCATTAGTTTTATATTCTTTTGTGTCTCATCATGTCAACCTTGCATGGTTATTTGTGTCCTTTGCATTCTGAGGTTCCTTCCCAGAATGAACATGTGTTTCATATCCCTCTCATTGACTAGGAACATGACCGTTGTTCTGTCCATGTGATTGGACCCTCTAGACTGGATGTATCATCATCCAAGACTTCATTCTTTTCTAAACCTGTTACTAGAGATTGTGTCCTTCATGCTTTGTTTTGTGTCAATGTTTCATTCCTTCATGAGCGTATGGCAGATATTAATGTGCAACTTGTCCACGTTTTGGATCAATATGATTCTGTTATCGATTATATCCGCTTTCTTCGCAAGACGCATGAGATCTACAATGAGTTACTTTTTTCTGGAAAAATCAAAAGGGGAGATGTGTAGAAATTTAGGGGGAGTACTTAAGTGTTGTAACACTTGTAGGAGTGTGTGTCATAATTGTTTCAATTTGAAAGGCAAAGGCAAAGCCAAAGACACAAGTGATGATGAAGATGACGATAGTGATGAAGATGTTGTTGTGGCCGAAGCTGCTCAGAATTGGGGACTGCTCAACATAACTCGGAGTGATGATTTTGGGAGAGTTGATCCTATTCCTATTGTTGCTAATCCGTGTCCCAGTGTTACTCTTCGTTGTTATCCATTTATGGCGTGTTCTAGACCGTAATTAGAATGTCGAATTTAGGGGGAGTTGTTTGTTATTTTTAATTTCTAATTATTTTGTTTATTTTTGCTTTTGTCCAAAAAGACAAAAAGGCGGAGATTATTGGAAACAAAGATACTTAATACATCACCTATAAAATATTTAATACAGCACTTTTAAAAAAAAGTAGACCAAATTGACCTTTGCCATTTTATGAGTAAATGAAAAAAAAAATTATCTTTGTTTGGGACTACTCCCAAACCAGTCCTAATGTCAAAAAAAAAAAAAAAGTATTTTTTTCGACTGCTCCGAAACCAGTCCTAGTGCCCAAATTTATTTTTTTTTTTGGTTTGGGACTGCTGCCAAACCAGTCCTAATGTCCAAAAAAAAAATTATTCTTTTTTTGATTTGGGACTGCTGCCAAACCAGTCCTCATGTCCAATTTTTTTTTTTTTTTTTGGTTTGGGACTGCTGCCAAACCAGTCCTAATGCCCAAAAAAAATTTTTTTTTTTGTTTGGGACTGCTGCCAAACCAGTCCCAATGCCTAAATTTTTTTATTTTTGATTTTTGGGTTTAGGACTTCCCAAACCAGTCTCAGTGTCTAAAAAACATTTGTTAAGGGTCCTATAGTATTTTCACAACAAAAGTGTTGTATTAAGTATTTTATAAGTACTGTATTAAGTTTACCCCTATTGGAAATTGATTGTTTGAGTTATTAAGTTATTCAATTGTTTTATTTTAATTAATTATTTGGTTTACCTTTTTTGATATTTACTTTGATTAATTATTATTGTTACATCTTTTATAGAAAAATTATTTTTGGAGATTTTATGTTAATTGGTTTTTATGGTTTATAAATTATTAATCTATTAGGATTCCAATAACAAATTAGGAAGATCTTAGGTTGATTGATCCCATTAAAAAAGAGGGGGAAAAACCGAAAAGACGTGTATTTGAGCCTAATCCTCCCCCCCCCCTTCCCTCCCCACCACCTAAGAAAAAAAAAATTGCACATTAAAAAGCTATTATCATCACGAACTAACCTACCTTTATCTACACCGATTTGCATTTTTGTCTTTAAATGAAATCGGTCAATTCAAGATGGTAGAAGAAGTAAAACCTAATAGAACTTGGGATTGTGATTTGTTATTGTGACAATAAAATCCCGATACTTGTTTAAAACTCTCTCTTTTTTTAAAAGAGTGTTATATTTAACACGTTACCCAAATTAATTTAATAAAATGAATTATATCATAAATATTAGGGTAACATGTACTTTCTCCGTTCCATCCAAATAATCCACCTTTAAAAAGTCTAATTATTAAAGAAAATATAATTATTGTTGAGTTTGTCATAACTACAATAATACTTGAGTAATAACTAATATGTTTATAGGAATATGGAGGGTAACGATTGAGATTGTAGACATGATTTTGTAAGTACACTTTTAAAAACATCACAAAGTTGTATAGCAAACTCCTTGCCTGAAAAAAACGAAATATTTTTCAAGGATCTTCGTGTCAATGTTGTATGTAATAATCAAATCAAGGTGAAAAATGTTAATATTTAAAACATGAATTAAGAACATAACCCTAATAATCAATCGTTAGGGTAAGATATACGTGAAAATATCCAAAAAAAAATTTCCTAATGTTAATATTTAAAACAAATGAGTAGACCTCGCCGAACTTTACGACCCTTAATTCGAAAAATGGAACAAATAACCTCTCACGGTTTAGTAGGCGTGTTCGCATAAAATATCCAATTTATATTATTGTACAAAAACATTATTTTTTGTAAATAGTCTTTCCGGAAGTAAATAATCGACCACAAGCTCAATTACTTGTTACCAAAAACAATTGTAATAAATTAAAAGATTTAACCCCTTTTTATGAACGAAGAGTGTACAATATAAGGAATCAACTTAGTAGGTTTTGTATCTTCAGATTTTGGCTTTGCTTTGTCTATATGTAGTTCCACTAGTTCGTTTTGTGTGTGTAGCAGAAGATACCTAGTACTTGGTTTTGTATCTTCAGATTTTGGTTTTGCTTTGTCTATATGTAGTTCGTTTTGTACTTTTGTGTGTGTAGCAGAAGATACCTAGTACTAGGTTTTGTGGCCGTCAAAAGGCACAAAATCTTTGTTTGGGTTTATTCAATCTATTCATAGTAATGTACGATGAAAAACCTAAATTCTTGCAGCCACGTCTATAAGTATTCAAAATCTTTATTGGATATACGTGTCAATAACAAGAGATTTTTTTTTTTAAAAGTTTACCATTAGTTTTGAAAATCTCGAGTAAGAAGAACGTACGAGATTGGATACTCACTTTGATAACAAAAAATCATACTTTCCTTTGTCTCCAAATACCATGATCAGTTTGGTCAAAGTCTAGACAAGATTACTTCTGATTCTCTCCAATGAGATAACATAAACTTAATTAGGGTTAATTTCCTTTTACACCTCGTGATTTGCTCACTATCGCACTTTGGATAAGTGATTCCCGTGTTCGTACTTTGGAGTCTAAGGTCAAAGTGGGGTGGGTTTTTGTTAAGTTCTGAATGGAAATTCGTTATCTACATCCACATACATTTTTTTCGGGTCGTTTCAGTCTTTCAACCACTTGGTTATTAAGGATATTTTCGTCTATCACGAACAACAGGTTAACCGCTTGGATTTTAAGGTACATATTTAGCACAAAAATGCATATGGACAATGGATGGCATGTGACGACTTCACGTCCATAAGTTAACAGGAACCCCCTTTTGACTTTCTATTACATAGAAAATAGAAAATTTGAAACCACATACCCTCAAGGGCAAATACAACCAAACTATAGGATAGTAAAAGGTCATTAACCCAAAAATCTATAGACTATAAAAGCCTTTGTACATTCCTTGCAAGACCCCCAACAATAATCAAGCCAAAGAAAAGAAAAAAAGCTCCTTTAGGCTATATACATATACATATTATTGATCAATGGCACAATTGCCACTAGCTCAAGGAATTATAAGTGATACAATGCACCAACTCCCACAACACACACTCAGGGATAGCAAACATCCTTCAGGTATCACTATCATTTTATTCTTAATTATATCGCTGAGTTACTGTCACATTTTTTTATGTTTCACTTAAAGAATCAACTTTCAAGGTTATATTGTTAAAATTAGTTTGAGTAGATCGCTTTTAATATCGTCTTACGAATTTTAATTCGTATGACGAAGTTTCACTGTCTCACAACTCAACTCACCAATACACGGTGGATCGTGTAAGGATGATATATTTTACAAAAATATCGGTTGAGCCGTGTTAGACAAGTTTTTACCAATTAGTTTTATCAATCTTGTGAAAACCATGGACCATTTTATTTATAAACATTGAGAGGTACTTTAAATGGCCTTCAAACTATCAATTCTAATTTCTCAAAGTCAAACTGATTGGTTTTCAAATTCAGTTAATTTGACTCAAAATGGGAGTCTAATTTCTATAAACCAAGTGAAGGATTAGAGTTTGGCTCAATCTCATTTGGTGCATGTGTATATTCTTTTTCCATATTTACATAAATAATAACCAATTATATTTTTATGTTTTATTTTTCCCTCAAGCAGGTTCTTCAAGTAAGAGACAGATAATCAAAGCAAACACCAATTTTGATTTGGTAAGCTAACAACATACTTCGTTACGTGTAACTCACATACTGGTCAACGCATTATCTAGGGTCGCACAGGCCTATCACAAGCGTACTCAAAATAATTTCGTGGATGATGTTAATATTGGGTCACAAAGTCATTTATCCTAAAACATATCTAGAAGATCTTGGATTCTTATCATTAGAGTTTCCTAAAATGAACAAAAAAAGAACTGAAATAATACCATGTAAAATATCCAACTGAGAATTGGTCAAATCAGCTCAAAAAAATCAAGAGTATGTCTTCAGTGAGACACAACGGATCGAATCTGAAAGATTTATTTTATAGAAAATACCCATAAAACGGTTTTCTCTGACTTTTTGCCAAAAATCAAAGTGCCTTCTTCAATTCGGACAGAAAGAGTATTACCTAACTACTTGAAAAACAATAGTCATTTAATTTTGCTTACTTGAAAAACAAAAGAAATGAATGAAAGCGTAAAAGTTTCTGTATTTTATTATTATTACTCCGTAATATTTATTGTTTAAATGGAGGAAAAATACTTACGTACAAATGAGTTAGGTAATACCTTTTTTTATAATTATTAATTATCATCATCAGCAGCATCATCATCATTTACTTTCGAGTGATTCTAAATGTAACACTCAAATCCCCAAACGTGACATCATTTAATGCATAAAATGACTTAAGTACCCCTTTTAACATTTCATAAATACTCACTTACAGTACACACTTGCAGATATTTTATAAAACATTCGTTACACACTAGATGATGTTTTATAAAACATCCACTACACACTTACAGATGTTTTATAAAACGTCCCCTAGTGTGTAGCGGATGTTTTGTCCGAAATCGAAAAAAATGCAAATCAATGATTTTTTGTTCGTAATTGAAAAGAAAAAGTAAACATAATCAAAACTAATTCAATTCATATGTGATATCATGTATTAACAATGGAAACCGAATCAACAATGACACGTAATCAAAATTATGTGAAGTGGGAGGGAGGGAGGGGGTAGTATAATTTAAATGTGGAGAGGGGTAATAAAGTAATTTTATCCATTAAATAGTAGTACCTTTAGGAATTTGAGTGTTACATTAAGGCATTTTGTTTCCCTTTCTAAGTTTATCTTTTTCTTTAAGTTTGTTCCAAAATAAAAGTCTACCTTCTACTATTTTCATTTTTGAATGTTATTTTTATCATTCTACCTTTCATATGATTCTTACTTTAATTGATATGACTATTATCTCATGGCATATTCGGAAAAGATACGTTATTCTAGTATTTATAATAGAAACAATTAGTTTTTTTATATTTGTTTCGAGTCAAACATGACAATTTTAAAAAAAATTGGTGATGTATTCTCATTACGATAAAGATACTCGGCCATATTTTATTCGGCCAGAAATGACATTTTTGTCATTTATCAAGGGAAAAATAATGTATAATATATCATTAATGAATTGTTCAAATATGACAAATGAGTCGTTCAAATGACTAAAGTAATAGTTTAAATTACTTAGATAAAATAACGATTTGTTTAAATTCGTTTAAACGACCTAAGTGAGTCGTAAAAACTATCAAACTACTAGTCGTTTAAACAACCAAGTGGTACTTTTAAGTGTAAAATTCTCGTATGATCTTGGATAGCCAGAATGTGACGATATAGCACAGTCTTTGTTAGTACTCCCTCCATCCCCAAATTATTGTCTTATTTTCCTTTTTTGTCCGTCCCAAAATCATTGTCTTGTTTGAAACTTTTCTTTTTGGGACAACACTTTTACCATTTTATCGTTATTTTTTCATTTTACTTTAATTATGGGCAACATATATATGAACTTTAAAGTAAATTACATATCAAATTAATATTAATAATCTAGTCTCGAGTGTGTTTCCTTAAACCGTACACAAAGTCCACCAAAACGATAATTTAGGGACGGACGGAGTAATATTGCTGCCATATACATATATATTCCTCAAAGTAACTAAAATGATCTAATCAAAATTGCAGACCAGGCAGGATTCAGTTGAAAGAATTAGACAGAAGTTTGTAAGGACAGATTTGTCAATATCTTCTTACGACACTGCATGGGTGGCAATGGTTCCAAAAAAGGAAATATCCATAAATGAGAGCCAACCTTGCTTTCCAAAATGTTTGGATTGGGTTTTACGCAACCAAAACTCGAATGGTTCTTGGGGATTGCACAATTCATCCTTAGTAAAAGACTCCTTGTCTTCTACATTGGCATGTCTTCTTGCCTTGCAAAAATGGGGAGTTGGAGAAAGACTTATTACCAAAGGTAATTCTCATATTTTTACTTTTTTTATCTACTTTAATTATAATAATATAATAATATATTACAAGTTATTAAATAAAAACCATATATTTCATAAATATTTATAATACAGTCAATTATTTTTCTTAAACGGTGTATTAATTCAAAGATGATAATAACTTGAAAACAGAAGGAGTATTTTATTTTTAATTTCAAAACTATTATTAGGCCCAACGGTTTATAACTAACTTCCGAGGTTTGGTCGGGCACTAGAAGTAAATTTATTTCTTAAAGTAATTATCTATATTATAAAATAACTCATGATCTAACTGACGGTCTTGATTGAATTGTGATAAAAACAACTGACGATTCAGATTGATTCGTAAGTATGTAAGTTACAAATAAACCCCTCATGCAGTTATGAATTATGTTTGAATTATTCCTCTATAATTATATATAAAATCTTTAGTTGTGAGTTTTGTTTAAATTAACCCCTCAGTTATATGGTTTTTGTTTAT
Organism: Codonopsis lanceolata; assembly: GCA_013146195.2. Classification (NCBI taxonomy): domain Eukaryota; kingdom Viridiplantae; phylum Streptophyta; class Magnoliopsida; order Asterales; family Campanulaceae; genus Codonopsis; species Codonopsis lanceolata. The sequence goes on along the minus strand of CM028377.1, from coordinate 112,046,111 downwards.
CTCGACCATTCATTGAACTGATCACGTATACGACATCGTGTCTATGTCACGGACACGTATACTAGTTTGCATACAAAAGGACTCGAAACTGAATTTTACAGCTGAAACGACTGGAACTTCTTTTTCCTTTTTCCGAGCAACCGAAAGTCCTATCTAATATTCCTGAAAATTACTAACCCTTGATAAAATGTTTTATTCTTCATGAGAAAACTCAAGCAAGAACCTTTACTAATTTAGGTTATATGAATGAAGTTGATATTAGTTCATTGGATTTGAGATTTTATGACTTTATTTTTTGGTTTTAAATTTTATTTTTAATTACTAAAATAGAAAAAACATATGCAAGAGAAAGAAAGCTGGTAAGGTTAACGAGAGAAAAGTCTTAAACCATAAACAAAACCACTAAATCGCGAAGGACATTAAACAATAAAATGTTTAATTCTACATGTGAAAACTCAAGCAAGAACCTTTACAAACTTAAATTATAATACCTTGTCTAAATAATTTATCGAAATTCATAAACATTTATTTATTTTATGAAATTTTGAAAATTATTATTGAAATTTTCTTAATATTTTTTCGATGATTGAAATTTTATAATTTCAAATATAATAAATAGATGTTAAATATATACTTCTTCGTTCATAAAGTTATTTGACATTTTTAAAAACAAACTGACTGTTTTTCAAATTATTATTAGATGTGCATACCATTATATGTTTATTTTTTAAAAATTATAAAATATGTAATTTGTAGTACCAAAAAAGTGCTACTTACGTGATTATAATTTTGAAAAATATATACGCTAAATTATATTCCCTCTGTTTCGTGTAAAAAGTTCATTATTCTATTTTGAGATTTTTACTTAAAAAGTCCACTTTAAAAAATTAATACATAAAAATGTCATTTTAGTACTAATGAACTACTAAAAATATCAAAAAAAAAATTAAAAATAACTTTCAAAAGGAGATTCTTTTTTCGGAACGGAGGGAGTATTAGATAAAAGTTTTTTTTTTACTCCAAAAATTCAAATAAAATTATAATTTAGAAATCGAGTGAGTAATTTAATATTATCCAAAGTTAATATTCGAATAAGAAATAAGACAACTCCAAATTATCTATCTCACTTCCTTTTATACTTTTTGACCCGTTTAATTTTTGCCTTACCCTTGTTTTGCAAAAAAAAAAAACCCAATAAAATAATAAAAACACGTATATAATTAAAATTCAATTAAATAAATAATATAACAGAGTGCCTGATAAATGATTTCAAACGAAATTAGGCTTGTTTGAGAAGGGAAAGACTATTAAATTGAAATGGAGTTTTTTTTTTGTTTTTTTTGGTGAAGTTAATGATACCCAATCATCAGCCTTTGCAGGTCTTGACTTTATTGGATCAAATAGATTAGCCATCTATGATAAGAACCAATCAAATCCAATTGGGTTTGATATAATATTTCCTGGCATGATTAGTTACGCCTCAGAATTAGGCTTGAATCTGCCCCTGGACTCGCATGCAGTGGATTTCATGCTCGGTATTCGTGAATCGTGATCTTCATTTAGAAAGGTACACTTCTTCCATCTCATTTTTCTTTTTCATATTTTTTTATGGATACTTTTATCCATTTTGATGGATACTCTTTATGTTTCTAAAAATGATTCTACTTTTCCATTTTTAGATTGTTTCAAAACATTGTTCACTTTATGATCTTTCTTTCTTTCTTTAGAAATTATATTTATTAGTTTATCGGTCACGATTTGATTCTAACTTTAATTGACGATCTTAGTCTCACGTGAATATCTTAAAACAATAAATGCTTTAATAAAAATGTTACGTTTACGACTATTTCTACAACAAAGTCTTTTTGAAGGACAAATGTGTTTTAGTGAAAAACACTCTGTCCCTTTACGAAAGCTTAGTTGTAGCAAAAGTTATAAAATTAGTTATAAACCTAACATTTGATTTTTAATGTTAATTATAATATTTTTTTAGAAGAGAGAAAGTGATGATTATCTTCACAAAGATGGGATGATATTTTGATTAATACTTCCTCTGTTCCTAAATTTTATTTTTGAAAACAGAAAAAGTAATATTTATAATGTGGTTGATTAATTTTTTGTGTCACATTAAACAAATCTCTTTTTTAAGAGCAAAGAGAGTATAACAATGGTTATCTTCAGATAGTTAAAACTAAAGTAATACGTCTCTTGTAAAACAGTATTACGCATTTTAATTCGTAAGACGAAACTCACTCTCTCACATGCTCAATCCAACACATGGTGGATCCGGTAAAGAAGTTCTGTTATGCAAAAACTATCCGTAAACCGTTTTACCTAAGTTTTACATAAAGTAAAACGCAAAAACTTGGGTAAGACGGTCTTACGGTAATTTTTTGTAAGACGGATCTGCTTTACCCGACCGACTATGTATTTGTAGGTTAAGCTTTGAGAGAGTGGAGCTCCGTACTACGAATTAAGATCCGTAAAACGGTGTTACAGGAGAGCTACTCAAAGTAAAATACTCTTTTTTCTTGTTTTTTCCCTTGTGGTAGAAAGAATATAACCTCATAAAGGAAATTTTCAGGGAAAAGCTTAGTTGTTTGGGATACGTTGCCGAAGGTTTAGGTGAATCGTATGATTGGAAAGACGCTATGAAGAAGCAGAGACATAACGGATCACTTTTCAATTCACCAGCTACCACTGCTGCCTCTTTAATTCACCATCACAATGATAGAAGTTTCAACTTCTTGCATTCTCTCCTTGAATTATACGGAGGCGGTAATTAAAACATCACATCCCTTCATCAATTTTTGGCAAAAGGAAAAACTTAGGTTGGTAGGTTTTATGGATATTTTTGTAAGACGAATCCTTCTTATCCGACCAGCGTGTGTTTGGTGAGTTGAGCTGTAAGAGAGTGTGGTTTTGTCTTACGAATTAAAATTCATAAGACCGTCTTACAAGAGACTTGCTCATGGAAAAAAACAAAAAAAAACGGGTTTTTTTAGTTACAGTTGGTTTCAATGCAGTGTTAGTGTTTGAATTAAGACAAAAAATTAGGTAAGACGGTCTTATCATCACTTTTGGTAAAACGGATCCTCCTTACCCGATCCATCACGTGTTGGTAGATTGAGCTGTGAGAGAAGGTGTTGTACTACACCGTCTTACGGATTAAGATTCGTAAAACCGTCTTACAGAAGACTTATTCTTGAATTAATTGTGGTCTTTCATTTTCACGACTACAAACTAATGTTTTTCTTATATAAGTTGCGTTTAAAAAAAAAAGAGTGATGTTAGGTGTCCTAAATGTTCACCAAAAGTTCATTGTTTTGGTTCCAACATTATTTAGTGGTAGAACCTACAAATTATTTAACCGATCCAAACATGCTACTTTTACGGCACATAGTATTACCCTTTGAAATATCGGCATTTTAATTAATTTATTTATTTTCATTTTTGTAGTACCTACGGCTTATCCTTTCAATGTGTATACTCGTCTCTCCATGGTTGATAATATTGAAAAATTGGGTATCGCTCGCTATTTCAACTCTGAGATTAAAAGTGTTCTCGATGAAACATATAGGTACTGTAATACTACGTTTTCAAGTTTGTTTACCGGCGAATATGCGGTTTATGTAGTTTAATTTGACCTAATTAACTTTAGTTGCTAATTTATAGTTGTTGGCAACAAAGGAGCGAAGAGATCTTCATGGATGTCGCATGTCTTGCCTTGGCATTTCGACTTCTAAGATTGAACGGATACCAAGTTCCATCAGGTTAGTCCAAATTTTGGGTAAACTTCATATAATCCCCTAAACTATTAGCTAGGTTCAAATTTCACCCCTAAGCGCCCCCCACCCCCAACTATAATATTTTCTTTAATCACATTTTTAACTAGACGCTTTGTTCGAATTCACGAAAAATGCTTTAATCTGAGACTAACGTGACCTTTTTTTTTTTTTTTATTTTTTATCATCATGCCTTTTTGGTATTTCTATAACTATTTTACTCTTGTTGTATTGACTATCTTTGTAGTTCTAATGTACGAGACCGATAAATGATTGTTGCATTCATCTCTAAACATCTTTTTCTTGTGTGATATCTATGTTTTGTCTTCAACTCTTCAATTCAAAGTGAAGATTCATCGATGTGCTTAAAGAGAATAAGCAGCTAAAGAAGACGTTATAGTTGAGGCACGCACATTGTTTCAGATTGAAGTTGGCCCATAATTCGAGGAGGTTTATCTGTAATTCATTATTTATCCTATAATTTTGATGGAATATACTCATTTGTACGATATTCTTTTGGCAGATGCACTTGAGGATTTTGTGGAGGAAGATCATTTTTTTGACACGGTAGGTCTAGAATCGAAGGAAACATACGTAATTCTGGAGTTGTATAAAGCTTCAGAAATTACATTGTTCGAAAACGAGACAGTTTTGAACAAAATAAATGATTGGACAAGTTCTTTCTTGAAGAAGAAATTACTAAATGAGCTCATTTACGAGGAAAGATTACACAAAAAGGTATAATCTTATATAGTATATGATACCATACATTGTTCTTAATTTTTCCAAATTTTGTTTTCAATTATAAATGGCTGATTAATATTACTTTTAATTTAATTAGGTGGAAAATGCTTTGGAGTATTCAATCGACACTGTTGATCGTATTGCCAAAAGAAGAAACATAGAGCTCTATGATGTTGATGATGTGAGAAAGCTGAAAACATCATTTAGGTAAAATGAAAAAGAAAAATAATTATTTTAAAACATTAATATATATATATATATATATATATATATATATATTAATATATATACACACACATACACACGCATATACCGTGTGAAAATGATATTTTCTTGGCACGGGCACGTATACTAGTATTTATTAATATTGCTACAAATTAATTTATCTTATGAAAAATTACTCTTTCAACACTAACTTTTACTTTTGCTATTTTTCAGTCTAAAAATAAATTATGCAATTATTTATATAGAGATAATATTTTCACTACATCATTAATTTTTGAATTAAATAATTACATGTATGAACGAATCTACCCCTTAATTACTTGTTTATATTAAGTTGGCCTATAAATTAAGTTACATTTTAATTACCCTCTAACATTATTTTTTAATTCAAAACACATATTAATCTATTTTTATTTTCTTAATTGATTAAGTTTATGACTGAAGTTATATTGGGTAATTTAAAAAATTAATATCATAAGGACAATTTCTTGCTTACCAAATGTTGAAAATTTTAAATAAAAATTTAATTAAAATTGGAAATTTAAACGATATAATTGTAATTTTTTATCCAATAGTAAGATACTAGAATGAAATAGTATTGTAACATATTAATTTTTTTTGTCTACCGATATAAATGATTTGAACATTTTAATTCTTAAGATGATTAAAATCAATATTCTATGTAATATCGACCATAATATTTTTCTTACTGAATTGATTTTTATAAATAATTTTCTTTGAATTAAATTAAACTAATTTATTGTGATAGTAAAATATCCAATATTTTCTAAATATTTGGTATACAAATGCCTTAATTATATTATTTATATGATTGGAAAATGAGATATGAGTCAGAACAGAAAAATAAAAAATAAAAAAATAATAATAACATTGTTTGTTCAAAATAAAAAAGTCGTATTTTGGGGGGAAAAAAAAGGAGTAACTATCTTATTCGTTGAGGATTAAAAAATATTTTGGAAAAAAAACATATACTCACTTCAAATGGCAAGTTATTAAAGGGTAATTGTAACGCCCCGAGTCCGAAAGTCCAGTTCGCTACGCGTAGTTCATACACTGACCCACTGAACACGTAACACATTGGGTCATCAGGCCCACCACAAGCGGACTCAAAAGTTCATGGATGATGTTGGTGCCCAAAGATAGTGTGTGACCACTTTATAAATCGAACATAATTCTCACACCTACCCGATGCAAGATAAAATATTACAATAATTATGTCCAAATACATAACTATTTAATACAATAATCAATTATGCAGTCGATAACCAAAAAAATATAGTGAAAATAACTTTTCCCTTATATATATTCTTGCTTCTCTAAAGAATCATATTTAATCGTTAATGTTCATCATATAATTATTTTACTGCTTTTACATCTTTATCATATAATTTGTTTCTCTCCAGGAGTTCCAATATCTACTCCGAGGACTTGCTCAGTTTTGCAATACAAGATTTCAACAATTGTCAGATTGTCATGCACGAAGAAGTTCGACAGCTTGAAAAGTGAGCACCATCCATCCTTAATAGCTTTAATTTGTTGAGTATGTCTTTTGTAAGATGGTTTTACAGATCTTAATTCATAAGATGAAATCTTACTCTTTTATAGTTTCATCCATCAATACGCGATAGGTCGGGTAAGGAAAATTCATCTTACATAAAATTAACATAAAACCGTTTTCATTAAGTTTTCGTCTAATTTGTTTATGGTGCCTAGAAGTAGTGTGTAGCCAGTTTTAAGGCACACACAAGTCTCACATAGTTTGGTTATATTTAGACCTGACAATTACAACTCAAAACCCGCTAACTCACTCAACCCGACTTAAAACGTTACCCATTTCAACTCAAAAAAATTAACAGGTCGATTTGCGTCAGATTAAAGCGAGTCGAATCCGTTACCCATTTCGATCAGTTTTTTTTTACTATATGAATATAAGTTTTTTGATAAAAAAAATATGGGTCAAAACGGGTCTACCTGTTTTGACCTATTTAATTTTGAGTTGTAACGGGTTATGACTCATTTTAACCTATTACTCGTTTCGATCCAACCCATCAAATCACCCACCCTAGTGATATTATCTATATTACAATACAACTTGGATTGCACATGTGCAATTGATAAATGCTAATGAGGGGTCGAGATTAATTCATTTACCGAGATCATACGGTCTCAATTTCGTCTAGATTTCACATGTGCGAAGGGCGGTTGAGCAACCCCTACACACCCCTTCTCACATGTTCTCTCCACCTCCTCTTTTTGAATCGGTATAATTCCAACTGGTATTGTTGTCCTATTTAAAAATAATTATTTAAGAATAAAAATAATTATTTACAAAGTTAAGAAAAATACTAAAATTTTAAATTGAAAAATAGTCAATTTAAATCAATAGAAGAGTGGATTCATCTTTTTTTGTTTAACCATTTTTTAAAAATGTCTAAAACACAATTTATTGATTTTTTCTTTAGGTGGTTTGGGTTTTAAAATGGGTATTATCTTTTTGGAAATTTTTTGGTTTAACTAAGAATATGTATAACCATTAAGACCACTCTAAAAGATAAACTGTTTTTATGTTATTAAGACCACTCTAAAAGATAAACTGTTTTTATTTTATTTTTAAAAAATAAGAATAAGTAATAATATGTATAATTACTAATTTGGAATTTTTCCGATTTTTTACGTTCTTAATAATATGTATAAAATATAAAATACTCTTTTCATTAAATAAAACAGGTTACACACTTAAAAAAAAAGTTTAAAAAATTAATACCCTTGGTGTACGTGTTAAAAAAAGTTTATATTTTAACGAAAGATTATTAATTGTATAAAGGCAAAGCTGGTTGTCCTTCTCAAAATCTAACAAGATAGCGCCTCTGTTTCCTTAAAAAAAATACAAATAAATAAAATCTAACAAGGTACCGCATCTGCTTTTTTAAATAAAATTACAAATAAATGTTTTAATTTTTTTCTCCACTGCTGACATCCTCCCCTACTTACACCGTGCCATAAACACGAGCACAAAAACTAATGTCACTACATTATGCCTAATTGATATACTATATATGTTGCAGATGGGTTAAAGAAAACAGATTGGATATGTTTGATGGGAAGATTTTGATGACAAATTATGTCTTATATGCTGTGGACTATTATACCCCTGAATTATCAGAAGCCCGCATGCTTACAACCAAAATATGTTTCTTGGGAACATTGGTGGATGATTTGTTTGACGTTGATGGTTCCACAGATGAATTCCTTAACATTATTGAATCGGTCCAAAGGTAAAAGAGTTTCCTTATTTTTCAAATTGCCACGTTGTACTCATTTATTTTCTCCCGTAAATTTTGAGAAACCATCTTCTTCGGTACCAATTGACTATGTTGTGGTTTGAGTTATCTGATACTCCCTTCGTTCCTAAATAATTGTCCTGCTTGATCCGGCGCATAATTTAAGAAAAAGTAATTGACTTGATTATTTATATTGGTTTAATGTGTAGTTTTCATTAATGTCTATGTATATGTGGCTCATAATTAAAGTAGAGTGAAAAAGTAAGGATAAAGTGATAAAAGTGATGTTCTAAAAAGGTAAGTTTCAAAGTGGACAATTATTTTGGGACGGACGAAAAAGGAAAGGAAGATGATAATTTAGGGACGGATGGAGTATTTTATATGTAATAGGTGCTCTGGATTAATAACACGAGTTATTATCCCCTCATTATTAATATCAACTGAAAAGTGGTATAATTAGCGCTCTCACTAAAAAAAAATTATGATTAACATTTTTAATCTCAAAACTATCCCTAATATACAAGTGATGATTAATAACGAGCGCATTAATAGTACTGGGATTAATAATATTTTTATCTCTATTTGACTATCAAACAAGCTTTAAGATTAACGACTCATCTCCCCCCTCTCCCTCCTTGAAAGTATCTTTTCAAGATCTCAATCTGCGGTTTCTGTTTTTTAATTATTGTTTTTCATCTCACAAGTAAGGTAATAACATAGAAAAAGGTCTTACGAATATTTTTTATAAGATAAATCATTTGTATCCGACTCACCGTATGTTGGTAGGTTAAACTGTACGTGAGAGAGTGAGGCTCTGTCTTAGTAATTAAGATCCGTAAGATTGTCTTACAGGAGACCTTACTCCATATCTAATAAGGGTATTATAGACAATATGCTTAAATAATCTTTCTAAAAATGAAATAGGTTTTGGGATGGATTACAAGCTTTTTATATCTATCGTGGAAGGATATTTAGCTTAGAGTAAACTAGTATATGTGTTTGTGCTAAAGGTATGATGTTGGTATGAGATTAGTTTAATAAATAGTTAGGATAAACAAAATTCAAAAACTGACGTGGTAATTCAGTTTTATGTAATTGTAGAAGGGTAATTCAAGCATATCTCATAACTGAGGGATTCATTTGTAACTCACATACTTACGAATCAATTTGGACCTTCAATTGTGTTTATCACAACTAGATCCGGGCCACTAGTTAGACTATGAGTTGTTTTATAATATAGACTAGTATATGTGCCAATGCCATAGGCACGGTGTCAGTATGTGATCAGTTCAATGAATGGTTGGCATAAACAAAACTCATAATTGACGAGTTAATTCAAACAAAACTATAACTGAAGGTTTTATATGTAATTGTAGAGGGGTACTTCAAACATAACTTATAATTGAAAGGTTCATTTGTAACTTACATATTTACAAATCAATTTAGACCATCGGTTATGTTTAACACAATTAGATCAGGACCACCAGTTAAACCATAAGTTTTTTTTATAATATAGATTGTCAAACTCAAAACTTGTCGTTACCTCTTTAAATTCATACATTCCTTGAAATTGTTTTGCATACACCTCTTAGTGTCCAAAAAAAAAACTTAGAAGATTTTATTTAGATCAAATATAATTTGCAGATCTCTCAAAGGCTTAATCACAATATTCATACATTCCTTAATTTGAATAGCCGTGCTCTCTCTCTCTCTCTCTCTCTCTCTCTCTCTCTCTCTCTCTATATATATATATATATATATATATATATATATATATATATATATATAATGACATAAACGAATAATATTGTTAAACAAGTCAGTTTCTCATCAAAAATCACTTGTCAAAAATATAATATCATTTTTTGTGTTATCTACCATGTAGGAATATGAAAATATACACGATTTTATATGTCACCAAAATCTAGATAATATTTAACATATTAATAAAAAAACATAAAACATTAATTTATTGATTAGTCAAAAACTTTTGAAATTCACGAAACCGGCCTCTTTATATTTAGTTTTTACTCTTCGTTACTTGGAAACAAATTAATTATATGTTTGATACATCGTAAATGAGCAAAAAAAACTGAATCATTTCTTGGGTAGCTGAAATCATTTCCATTGATCTATTTTCCTACTCATTTTGATTATGTATAGTTTAGTGAGAAAAAAATAGTTATCGTGCGTTTAACGTACGAATGCAAAAACTAGCTATAGATAATAACTATAACCCTACTCATATATAGATTTATACATATATGCAGATGGGATGACCGATCCGCCCAAGGTTTTCCATCAGAGCTAATTGAGACGGTATTCTCCGTACTCCATCGTACTATCGATGACTATGCGGCAAAAGCTTCGATTGCACAAGGCCGATGCGTCAGAAATGAATTCATTCAACTGGTTGGTCGTATAATTCGTTCATATTTTCTGATACCTTGGTTTGTGTTTCTTTAAATTTTTTGATAATTTCAGTAAATTATATATTAGATTGTCACACATTTCACACCTTCGCTCACAAATTTTTACTTTTTTCTTTATCACTATTAATAAACGGTAGTATTGTTCATATCGACTCTTATTTAAAGCATAATGAATAGATTCTTAGTCTTGGCCCTATTGATATACATGACGGTGCTATCATTGAACTCAATATTTACTCGTATTTTCAATTTGGGTAATGTTTTTGGACCACTCTTATTTTACATCGAAATATGGATACTCTGTAATGTGGTATACTCTCATTGGTTGGAGTGCTGAGACCCACAAAATATTCAACCAATAAAAATATATCACATCATAAAATACCTATATTTTAATACAAAATAAGAATGATCCTAGCACTACCTTTTCAATTTACCCACTCTACTCAAACAATTTTGTTTCATTTGATTTATAGTGGTGCGATCTCGAGAAAGCTATGATGACAGAGCTAAAATGGTGGGAAAATGGGACAACACCATGTCTAGATGAATATGTACGAAATGGGGTTGTGACTATAGGCACCGGACTTTACTTGATGGGTGCTTATTTTTATGGGTCAAAATTGACACCTGAAATTCTCAAAAGCAAAGAGTTGGATACAGTATTCAATCATGGTGGTACCATTGCTAGACTGTTCAATGACCTCCAAGGATACCTGGTAAAGTATTACTCCCTCGTCTCTAAATAATGTCTTTGATCCGACGCACAGTTTAAGAAAAAATAATTGACTTGATTATTTATATTAGTTTAATATCTAGTTTTCTTTAATGTCCATGTATGTGGCCCATAATTAAAGTAGAGTGAAAAAGTAAGGATAAAGTGGTAAAAGTGATGTTCTAAAAAGGTAAGTTTCAAAGTGGACAATTATTTTGGGACGGACGAAAAAGGAAAGGAAGACGATAATTTAGGGACGGAGGGAGTATATTATATATTGAATTTGAGTAGTTCATCAGTAAAACCGTCTTACGAATCTTAATTTGTAAGACGAAATTCACTTTCTCATAACTCAATCTATCAACATATGGTATGTTAATGTCAGTAAAGATGATTCGTCTAACAAAAAATACCCGTAAAACCGTATTACCCAAATACTAATTTGTCATTGAATTTTTGTTTTGAATTTATATTTTGTTTACACACTACATGTGTATACAATGAACTTCAAAATATAGATTCTAATTTTTTTTTCAGAATTTTGATTTCTTTAGATATAAAAAATACTCTCCCCGTTTCTAAAAAGAGAGTTAATCTTTTCTTCTTTTTAGGTCATTTAAAAAAAAATTGTCCACTTTCTAATATTTTATTTTCTTTTTTGAGACTTGTCTTTACTATTTTATACTTGATTTGATTTTCACTTTAATTAATAAGTCACACTCTCACATGGGCTCTTTGGTAAAATACACTTTCTAATTTTTCTTTTTTGGATGTTATTTTTATCATTTTACCATTAATTTGATTCTCAATTTAACTAAGGGTGTCCCACTCTCACATGGGTATCTTGGTAAATTACACACTATCCTAATATTTATAATAAAATCAAATATCTTTGATCTTATTATATGTGTTTGGTCTAACAAAATTCTTTTTTAAGAATAGTGGGAAATCAAATATATCCAGGAGTTAAGATTTCACCTTATTATAGCATAGTTAAATATTGCACTCAGCTCCAAAATTTTCAACTTGTTTATTTCTAGAATTTTGAAATTTTCAATTACAAAAAGTATACCTATCAAGCATGTATAAAATTTTCATCTCTTTCTTCTTATTTGTTTTCAAATATGTGAAGTTGCCACATTTCTATCCTACTGATTGTAATACTCTCTCCGTTCCGAGTAAAAAGTCCCCATTTGAAAGTCAAATTTTTTAACAAAATATATTTTTGTAGTCTATAAATAATAACATAACACTTTTATACCTTAATTTTTGAAAGTGAACATCTTAATTAAAACATCTCAAAAATGGAATAGTGAAGTTTTTTTTTTTAGAACGGAGGAAGAATTAATTATAAAAAGAAAAATAATATTACAAGGTAATTTATACCTCTCCCGGTTCCTAAAACAGAGTTCATCATTTCTTTTAAAGTCGTTCCAGAGAGAGTATCTACTTTATAATCTTACTTTCGTAACCCTAACAAAGATACTAATTATAGAAGACACCTATTTTATTTTGTTTGCAGAGGGAAGGAGAACAACGAAAAGTAAATGGTTATCATATGCTCATACAAAAGCAAGGGGACGTACCGACCGCCGGAGAAGATGCGAAAAGAGAGATGGACGGAATAATCGAAAATAGTAGACGAGAATTGCTGCGAATGATGGTTCAAACTAACGGCAGTGTGGTTCCGAGGGAGTTTAAGGAGGTATTCTGGAATTTGAGCAAACTATGCCATTATTTATATACAGGAGGGGATCAATTTAGGTGCCCAACATTTTTATTAGATGATATTAAAGGATTACTATATGAACCCCTCCCCCTCCCACCATCGCGGCGCCGAAACGAAGAGGAAAAAGATATTGTATATATAGAAATTATAGAATATACAATGAACTAAAGTATTGTAGATTGTTCGATTAATGCATTGATAGTTGTATTGTACAACTATTTGTGTCATGTTTCATACCATTTGTATTTTTGGTATTATATACCTAAGCAAAAATAATTGAGTTAAGACATGATATAGTACAAGATTGAATGTATTTTATTTTTAAATTTGTTTATTTTTACTTTTATTGTAATTTTCAGATTTATCATTAATATGTCAGTATTTTTATATTTAAAAGTAGATTTAAACTTTTAATTATTGTTTTGTTTTGATTATTGACGGATGACTGATGAGTGATTACTAGAGTTGTTTGATTTAATTTTTTGAAAGTGTTGATTAGCTTACATATGTGTGTTTGATTAGTAAGATAAAAAATTATTGAATTCAAATATACAAACTAAAATAACCTCATCACTAAATGTGATTTACATTATTATTACTTATTATTATTATTATTATTATTATTATTATTATTATTATTATTATTATTATTATTATTATTATTATTATTATTTATATTATTGATATTATTGTTATTTTAATAATATTCATATTAATTTATTATTATTATTACTTATTATCATTATCATTATTATTGCCTTTATTATTATTATTATTATTATTATTATTATTATTATTATTATTATTTTATCAACATTAATATTACTTTTATTATTATCATTACTCATTATTATTAGTATTACTTTTATTTATATTATTAATGTTTTTATTATTATTATTAATATTACATTATTATTATTTATTTAATATTATTAATGTTATTATTATTATTATGGCTTATTACTTATTACTTATTATTATTACTATTAATTTTACTATATTATTATTAATATTTATGTTATTATTATTATTTCTATTACTTTTTATTATTATTATTATTATTATTATTATTATTATTATTATTATTATCTTTATTATTATTATTATTTTAACTTTTATTATTATTAATACTATTTTAATTATTCTTATTAGAGCATGTACAATGGGGGAGCAAATGTTGCTCCCCAAAGCTACCCAAATCATTAAATATAAATAAAAAAAATTTCAAGCTACTCTAAGCTACCTAATAAAAACTCACAGACGGTGGTACAAAACCCCAATAACTTTAGATATCCCACTATCTTTATCTCAATTATATTATATCTTTATATATTATATATTAATAAATAAATTTGTTTATGCAAAATAAATTTTATATTGCATAAATTACTAAATTCAAAATTCAATTAATTTTTAATAAAAAATTTCAAAAATTAATATTCATTATTAAATAATAATACTATATATTATATTTTACGATATTAAATTCAATTGATTCAATGTTATTATGGTTAATTTTATATTACATATATTAATTAGTGATTGTTAATTATGAAATTTATCCATTAAGTTAATATTAACTACTTAAAAAATATTAACTACTTAACGTATTTTCAAATATTATTTATCCTTATGTAAAATCACTACAATAATTCAAAAAATAAACAAAAATACAACGATTCAAATAGAAAATCCGCCAACAATAAAACAAGCATAATGAAAAATATGAAAAATACAACGACAATAAAAGCGAGGATTATTCAAACACCAACATACTGGTACCAAAAAAGTCTCCAAATATTTTCAATCGATCATGCACGACGGCGATGGACTCTTATCTCGAACGACACATCTTCTTTTTAAGATACCTCCGGTGCTCGAATACGCCGTTAAATATTGTCATGCCGAGTTACCATCTGTAATGTCAATTTGATCATAGTCTGAAACATTTGGAACACGGCCGTAAGTATCTTGTTAATATTCGAAGATCATATTATGTAATAAAATACACACATTCATAATATTTCCCAAAGTAGATACCTCCCACATAAGTGCCGAGCTTGTATAATTGTAAATCGTGCTTGCAATACCCCAAATGCAAGCTCTACATCTTTTCTTATCGCTCTTGATGTTGAGCAAAAAGTTTATGTTTAGCACTTTGTGGCGCTTGAATGGACCTGATGAATGTAGCCCATGGAGGATATATACCATCGCTAAATAATAACTCAAGTTATATCGATTATCATTTACCGTAAAGGCTACCGGCGGGCTATGCCATTATAAATATCGTTAATATTGAGATCGATCAAGGACATTTATGTCATTACAAGTACTGGAGTACCAAAGAATGCATGCCATATCCATTAAATCGCGACGACGCGATCGCTCAAGAATCCATGGTCGCCTTTTTCCATCCCCCTGCATGTTGACCTGCCACAGACAATTCTTCCATTCCCAAGCATACAATCTATACTACCTAACATACCGAAAACCACGTGTCTCCCCCAATATGAAGCAAGCATCGAGGTCCTCCTCTGCTTTTCGGCATCGGTCTCCAAAAATAGTAACCACACATTCGGAAAATTTCTTGACGCATTCAATTGGTTGTTTTTCCAATACGAACATAGTCATCACATGCATCACCGGACATTCTCAGAAGCAAGCATTCTTATAGCGCTTGTGCACTTTTTGTAGTGGTGATAAACCCAAGTCTCCCACATGCTTCAAATCATTGTTGAAAATATGGAGTATGAGCACCAAGAGCTTCCACTATTCGAAGGAAGACATGTCTTCGCATCTGAAACCTTGCGAAAGTGTTGGTCGGTGTATGTTGGGTTCTCGCAAAGTAGTCCGAATACAAACGTTAATTGACACGATTTTCTCTATGTAGGTGCGTTGACGAACTCCTCTTTCTCCTTGTTGAGATGTAAGAAGTTCTTGAATCACTTGTCTCCTCGGCGTCGATTGCAGAGAGGTCAAAGATAAATTCTTCCACACTTCTTTGAATTTCACGATCAATGTCATTGTGATCATATATATCTTCTTCATTTTCATTTATATTGTGAGAATTGAAGCTAGAACTTGAAGAAATGATTGTAGTTAGGTATCTTCAAATTATTCTATGAAGTGTTGGAGATGATTGGTTGAAGTATGTACAATACAAAATTTATAAAGAAAAATGTACAAATTAACATTTGAAAACCCGAAGGTCAAATTAACACTTGAAGACCGAAAGGTCAAATTAACACTTGAAGACTCGAGGTCAAATTAACACTTGAAGACACGATAGGTCAAATTAACACTTGAACTTAAAATAGAGAGTTTATATTACAGTGAACTTAAAGACAAATTACATAGAAATTATAAAAAAATACATTGAAACGATATAAAATACAAAGAGTTCTAA
>CM028377.1:111862587-112029673 GCA_013146195.2 Codonopsis lanceolata | reverse complement strand
ACTTAACATAAAAAACCCAATCGGATCAAATATTCGTTCACGACAAAGCATCAATTCGTTTAGCAGGTTTCCCTAATTTTAAATTCTGAAAATATTTAGCGACGAAAAATTCCGTTGCTGGAATTAAATTGAAATTAAATGATGAAAATATTTAGCGACGGAATGTGCTAGAGACATGCAACACAGTAAATTTATTATTTGTTTTGAAATATTTGTTTTTGTAAATAAATAATGTTTTGAAATATTTGTTTTTGTAAAATCCGTTTGTAAAATCCCTTTGTAAATTTAAAATAAATAATATTTTGAAATATTTTGTTTTTGTAAAATACCTTTGTATTTATATATAGGAATATTATAATCATTTTAATGAATGATAATTTTATTATTAAATTAATATTAGAAATGTTAATTTAATAATATAATATCAATAATTAAAATGATTAGCATCAATATAATTACAAAAATTAAAATATTCACATTACAACTGAACTTAACTTATATTAACGTAACTTAACTTAACGTAACGTAAATTAACTTAACGTAACGTAACTTAATGTAGCGTAACATAACTTAAAAATAATTTTGAATATTTGTTTTTAAATTTTTACTTAAAAATAATTGTGGTAGTTAATCTTTTGATTTTTAAAATAAATTGGATTTGGTAATTTAATAATATTATATTATAAAATATAATAATATTTAACTAGTTTTACACCCTTGCGTAGAACGCGCTCACACTTTGTTTTTATTAAATAAAATTCAAGCAAAATAAAAACTATAAATTGAAAGTATAAATTTAGAAAATATTCAAATAAAATTGTTTTATCTATTTAATAAAATAAATTCAAGTAAAACAAATATATTCAAATACATTTTTTTTTGGAAACATGTAATTTCACTCTCCCGCTCTTCTCTCCCGCCCTCACAGTTTTCCCCCAAATTCCCTCCTAACTTTATATAGGTTTTCCCAAAATTTCAAACACTATCTATTTCTAAAATCACGGCACTCACTCCCTGTTCAAACAGACCGGTGAATCCCTTCGTCTTATTTCATCCCGACTTCAACGACAGCTCCATCGTCACACTCTTTCTCATTCACGACTGCCTTCGTGTTCCTAAGATCCTCGCTTCGGCTTTCTCCTTTGTCTTCGGGTTCCAGCTTCCTTAGTTTCTCTTCCGGCGTCTTAAAAAATCCTCTGGCTCTGTCTTTGCTCCTCCAGCTTTATCGCCTTCGTCTCCGTCTCCGCCTCCGTCTTCTCTTCCAAAGTCAGATCCCAAGCTCTATCTCCCATCCGACCATCCTGCTTCCAGATCCCGGCGGCTTCAGTGCCTGATTTCTTCTCCTCTGGTCGATTTCGCCACCGATTTTTCTCCTCCGTGACGCCATCAGATCACTGCAATACCGCCACAGCCTTCGTTCTCAAAGCGAGTCACGCATATTGCTCTCCTACCCCTCTTGAATGGACTTTCAATTTGCATCCTAATTTTGTACCATTATAGTTGCAAATATATGCATAGTGCATAGAAACATATGTATATATGCTAGTGATACTCTATTGGATATGAACTGAATTTTGAATACGCCCGTTAGGTATATGGATTACATAGTCCAAGTCAAATTGAGCACAGTTCAAGATATGTTTTCTAAATCAAAATAGGGTGGGTATTCTTAGCACCGGTTGTAGGCAGTGATTGAGAAGGTGTATTGGTGGTTGAAGATATAATATAGGCACACATGTACGTTTATATGCTAGCAATACTCTATTTGGGTACCATGTTTTGCATATGCCCTTGGAGGATAGGTGAAGTCAAATCAAGTACACCTTGAGATGAAGCCAGGATATACAATAGGGTACCCAAATGAGTATTTCATAACATTATTATTGAATAATGGTGCATTGGTGGATGCAGATGGTGAAGGTAGTTTGTTTTCTCCAGGGAAGTTATCACAAGACTACACAATGAAGCTTATTTGGAAAAGGGATTTATTCTGCTGTTCTCGTGGGTGGAATTGCTTGGATGTTGCTCATTCTTGCTGTACTATTGTTTCATGTATGGTCTTGCCAATCTTCACTTGCATTCTTTTCAGGTACTTTATTGGTAAATATTGTGATGGTTAGTTTGTCACTTTATGCCTTCTATGAATCCATATATTTTTTCGTGGTAGCGAAGTAGTGGAACTAAGCCATTTGAAACTTTAATTTAAGTTGTAGTAATTGGAACAGACTGATTGCAGAAGTGTGATTAAATTAAAGACTAATTGTGTGATAAACATAACTTGCTAGTTAACATTCAAACCCTTTGATCAATTTCTGTAGGCTCAATGAAAAGGTAACATTGTTAGTTTACCGAGTTATGCAATTCTTTATATAGATTTAAAATTTCTTTCGATAATCTGCAACTCTTTGTAACAAAGACAGCATGGTCTATTCCACCTTAACCACAATGGGACTTGTAAACCACCACATCGTAAGCCTCCTTTAACTAATTTTCATTAAAAAATATTCTTGTAAACTAATACGAAGTTCATTTTCTCAAATATGCGATAAGGGTGTACTATTCCTCTAGATGGTGACCCGATAAAGTTGTTATCCCAAGCGAAGATCTCCCGAAAAATTTGTTCAAAGTTTATCCTATTTTATGGAGGATGATATAGCTAAAAATGAATCCTATTTTGTGTTTATCTCCCACCTGTGAAAATGAGGGATTGCTGATTACTATTGAGGGTTGTAACTCGTCACTGTGTTGGGTTTTGAACATTGGCTGGTGAAAAGATATTTTTTGTCCAATTTTTTGTTTCTAAAGAGTCTTTTTAGAAGTTACATTAGTTCTCCTATTTGACATTGATTGGTCAGATACGATTATACCCCCTCATTCTCAAAAAAAGAGTCCCATTTAACAAGGTAAAGTTTTTGAAATTTGTAGGTTTATTAACTTGTACCTCCTTTGAATTGCACTATAATTGACTCATTCTAAAAAATAAAAAACATGGGTATATTGTAATATGAAAGAAATTTGATGCGAAAGTTATGTTAATGTGCTTTGATATGCTAATTTTTGGTACTCTGAAATTGTTTCTTCTTCGGTCAATCTCATCTTAAATTTTGAGACTAGTTAGTAGGTAGATGCATGTACGTTGGAGGAATTTATTTTTGCCATTTGTCCCCATGGCTACAATGGCATGCATTGTATGAATATTGTACCTAAGGATGGGCTATGTACACATAAAGTAAAGGTTGTCACGGATGCTAAGGTGATCTATCCTGCTTGCAGTTTCCAGGATTCATTTTGAAACCAATAGGATGTGTACCTTGAAGGTGGAACTAAATAGTATTGGATGGCTTGCCTAAATCATAAACCTAAGCCTAATCCCCAAACCTAAATCTAAACAACCTAAACTTAAACCTAACAAACCCTAACCCTTAATTTACCGTAACCTAAAACTTTAAAACTAACCTAAACCTAAACCCCAAACCTAAATCTAAACAACCTAGCTAAACTTAAACCTAACAAACCCAACCCTTAATTTAAACGTAACCTAAACTTTAAAACTAACCTAAACCTAAACCATAACACTAAAACCTAAACCCACCCCCCACCCCCACTCCCAACCCAAAACCTAAACCCTAAACCCTAAACCTAACTCTTACACCTAAACCTAAACCACAAACCTTAACCTAAATCTAAACCATAACACTAAAACCTAAACCTAACCCCACCCCCACCCCAGCCCACCTAACCCCTTACCCCAACCCAAAACCTAAACCCAAAACCAGAAACCTAACCCTTAAACCTAAACCTAAACCATAACAAACCCTTAAACCTAAACACTAACCTTAAGCCGAAACCATAACACTAACCTTAAACCTAAACCATAAACCATATCACTAAACCTAAACCATAACACTTAACCTAAACCAAAACCTAAATCATAAACCTAAACCTAAACCCCAAACCTAAATCTAAACAACCTAGCTAAACTTAAACCTAACAAACCCTAACCTTAATTTACTGTAACCTAAACTTTAAAACTAACCTAAACCTAAACCATAACACTAAAACCTAAACCCACCCCCCCCCACCCCAAAAAACCTAAACCCAAAACCTTAAACCTAACTCTTACACCTAACGCTAAACCCTAAACCTTAACCTAAACCTAAACCATAACCTAAAACCTAAACTAACCCACCCCACCCCACCCACCCCCACTTGTAGGAGTTAAACAAAATGGAAACATCGAGAGGTCATAGTTAATGACTTGTGTGATGGAAAATTATCTGTTTAGATCGGTTATAATTTTCTAGATTGAGTTGCAATGCCTTGTGGTGGGGTGACAACGAATTGATTTTCGGGTTGGTGACTAGTTTCTCATTTTGAGTCGTCGATTTGGAGATAGTATGTAAATACTTGCTAAATTCACATTGCTTTTGCGTGTGTGTTTGGTGAATGTCACTTTGGTCAACAAGCTATGGGGCATAAAGAGACAAATGAAACAAGTTAAGAAACAAGATGTTCATTCCTCTCTCACTTGATGGTTCAAGCGAGTTGGATGGAGTCAAATGTCAGATCAAAGGTGGGTAGAGCCTACCTAACTATTATAAGTAACTAGAATTTGAAGTGAATATGATCTGTTTGGATTGGTTCCCCGCATCATGTTCCTCTTGTGATGTTAGTTATCGGGTTCATCAATGAATGGACCCTACTACCGGAACATTTGTACAGATAGTCAATCAATGAGGCAAGTTATCGAAGATAACTTTTTTTAATTGTTCTCTTGTACTAATAGTCATTTGTGTTCAAACTATTTTGTTGGTGATGATTTGTTGTAAGGTCATGCTCGCTTGGTTGGAGATTCCTTGGTTTCATAAAGGGTGTAGCTTTACTTGAAGGCCCTCTAAAGTGTATCTATGAGTTATTTGGTTGTTTTTGTTTATATTGGTGTATTATATTTGATTTTTACATTAGTAGCAATGTTGGATTTTTGGTAGCTTCTTCATATTAGTAATAAAGTTATTGCTTATTTCATGATACTTGTACGTAAAAAAAGAAACCTTTTGTGTAGAAAGGTTGTGCATTTGTTTGTGACAGCCCGACCTGGACTCCAATGCGAAATCCCAAGGTCGTGCCGTCAAGACAAGCTAAACGATGGACAAGCACCTGCTAAGCATCATGGTACGAGTCAAGAGTTGAGCCATAAAGCTCAAAACAGGAATGTAAAGCCATAACGGCGATACGGAATAATAAAAACCAACGTCTGCGGAAGCGAATCATAAGTGGGACCAAAGCCTATAATTATAAACTAAGGAATACAAGGTTGAGAGACGACTATCTCTCGACAAATCTACGACTCGCGTGACGCAACATTGCGCACGGACAACAAACCATCGGCAACCTAAGGCCGGCGAAGCAACAAGAACCCAACCTGATAAACAACAACTCTACGGCTATAACATGCCGGAGGAATAAATCAACTAAAAGAATAAGAGATTCAAATACTAACAACTAAACCAAGGACTCACGACTAAAATTGTCGGAGATAGAAATAACCATAACACAATACTAGAATAAGCGAGCTAAAACCTTGCTCGGGAAGATGACATAATAACTTCTAAATAAATACAACAGCTCGACCGAACCAGTCGGCTCCCAAAATAAAACAATAATAAGATACTAACATAACTACCCAAGTAAAGTTTACATAACTTTACATCCGTATCTCACGAGATAATAAATACAATAATAATAAAATCTCCAAGCTTAAAGCCTGGAAGACCACCTGCTATCCAACAAGCGCCCGAAGCTGCAACGCGCACTAACGAGCTTACTGCAAAAACTAAGGAAAACAAACACACGAAATGAGTCATAATGACCCAGTAAGTTACTAAATGCAATTGTATGGCATAGCATGACGTGGCATGGCATAATGCACAAGCATATATAAAATCATGGCATCTTAATCGCATACCAATAATAAACTTGTATTAAGTCATCAAGTAACATAAACTTCATAAACCACACAGCACATTATCTTTCATACAAGTGCTCATAGTAAGCCACATAAGGGATAGAGAAGTTACCCAAATAGTGTCGTTGTGTTGCTCCTGCAATACACAATGTTATACTTTATCGTGCAACATCGATGCTCTGTGATGTCATCGACTTTCATCGAGAACCACTCGATTTAGCTAGCAGCCAATGTCGCACGTATTGTTACGGCAAGGGGGCTACTTCCCCATTGCGGCCAACAATGGAGGGGTGTGTGAGGTCAGTGTTACGGCGATCCATAGGCGAATGGCGATGTATCGCCCTACCCCGACGTATAAAACCAATCCAAATAATGCCAGCTGGACTTTTATGCAATGCACAAGTAGATATTTACTCGCATGCTCAAACAAGAATCAAGACCGATCATAGCGAGCTTATCAAATCAAGTAGGACATAAAGCTCTACACACCAATTTAATAATGCACATATTTGCACATACTTAACAAATCCAACTAACTTATAAGTATAGTCCAAGAACCACATATTGAGGTATTCATAACCCTCAAGTCACACCCAATCAAACGTAGCATATAAGCTCAAGAAATCACAATATGAGGTCTACTATAGCCCTCTACTCGGGATTAAACCAAAGACTATTATTTAGTCTAAGAACAACCATAAATCAAGACTTAGCATTTAAGCTTTGCTTAAAGGTACACCGGACTCAACCATAGTCCCAATCGTCATATATACTCGACATTCTCAACCCAATCTCAAGGGTACCAAAACCAACCCATAGTCATAACCTCGCAAGTGCTTTGATGTGCACGCAACCAAATTCCCAAGAGAGAACTCATTCAAATAATCATTTCTTAAAGTAATACGAGAACATAAGTTGGTCTCTAGTGCTCGTGCCCTAACGAGCACGCTCTAAATAAATCCCCAATAAGCTTTTATATCATGGGTGTCACAAATGGGACACAATTCGAGATGCTTGGGTACTCACAATCAAAACCAACCAAACCCGAACATCGTAGGATTTCAACCTAAGGCTCACTAACATCTTTTGAACCTAAAATGACTCCATGAGTCTTAATATCGCATTTCATTAAATACACATTTCATAAATCCCAAAATTAACACATCATTCAAGTTTATAGAAATTCTCCCAAAATGATCCGGGCTTGTTTCCCAAGCCTAAAAATCCAAGAACTCAACATAATCATAGTCAAACGAAACCCAATTGTCGTAGGACTTCAACCCAAGTTCATTAACACATTGTTGAACTTATTAAGACTTCGTTGAGTCTAAATACTAAGTTTCATCATTTACGCACTTCATCAATTTCAACATTAATACCCACTTTATTTAACAACAATATATCCAATAATTCGGGCTTGATTCTCAAGCCCTAAAATTCACAACAAACCCAACATAAATCATAACCCATTTCATAAATCACATAATTTCAATTAAGTGATCCTACTCATGTTATCTAGTGAGTTCACTCTTCCAAAGCCCCAATCATAGGCATACTTCCACAATAAATCCAAGTAACATATGGACATGATTTCTAGCATACTCATAATCCTAGAAACACAAGATGAAGAGTAGCAATATACTTCAACAATCATAGAATTCATCCTATATATGCTCTTAACAAGTTCACATGTTCAAATCACAAATTAAAAATCACACAAGGCAAGTATGTGTACTCATTGACCTCAAATAGCATAGAGTTTGTTTTCCTTAGGATCAATGAGTACAAAATCAAAGAGAGAAGAAGTAACTTACAAGTATTTTACACCCAAGAAAGTAAATGAAAAGATTAATCGGTTGGAAATGCTCCTCTCAACAAGCTCTTCAATCCTATGGCTTGGCTTCAACAATGGAGGAAGGGAGCTATGGGAACCAAGAAGAAACCTTCAAGAACTCAAGGAGGAACCATGGAGGAAGCTAATCCCGTTTTTGGAGAAGGGAGGAGAGAAATGAGAGTCAAACTCTCAGATTGCGGCTTAAAAGGGGTTAAAAACTGAGTGGGACAAGTATCACCACATTGTGGTCACTTAAAATCTGATTTTTGGCTTAATTAATCCACTCAATCACTCACTAATCCACCCATAAAACTTGTTAGAGATGTTAGGGTATAAGTAAGGAGGGTTAGGGAGGTTTAAGTGAGGTTTAGAAAAGGTTTGGATAGGGGTTTGGGTGTATAAATCGTTCAACAGCAAAACAGGGGAAAAATCCCGAAGGAGTAACCTGATGTTGAGGCGGGCGCCTCATCTAGGGCTGCTGGGCTGAGCCTTGGGCTGATTTTGAAATGCTCAGTGCTCAAAATTCGATGCCGCCTCGTTTAACCCTTGAACTAGGTCTAAACATGTCCTAAATGGTCCCAAACTTATGGGCAACCATTCTAAGGTCTAACCCAACTCAAAACAAGTCGGAAACACACCCGAACAACTCCCGAAACAACTCGGAGCGAAACCGGGAAGAGGTGCAACAACGTGCAACCGGAACGACGAATGAACTCGCAATCGAACGAGCAATGAAAGGAGACTTTTAAGGCAAGTCTAAGGGCTAATGAAGAAGCTTAAATACTTCTAGAAATTTGAACAACAACTAGGGAAATAAGAGTCCCAAAGGAGAGACGATTACGCGACTCGATCCCCGAACTACGCGATAGAGACGAACGCTATCTCCAAAGCTTCCAAATCATCGATAGACTTAAGGAACACCTCCAACTTGAAGTCTAATGCATCTAAACATGTTAATAAACCTTCATATAGAGGTCTAGGACCAAACCGAGGTCACGAACACAAAACGCAAGCAAACCCTCAATCGCGTCGCATTCCGACTATCGTCGAGTCACGACTTGTGACTTTAGCAAGTCAACAACTATATGGCATCTCTTAAAAGTGTTTTGGTCTTAACGTGGTCTCTCATACATATCTAGACCCTCTCGCAAACCAATCATACAGTCGACAAAGGAAGAAGTGCAAGTATAACACGCAAACCGAGCTAACGAAGGAGCGGGGTGTTACACTCTCTCCACCTTAAAAAGAATTCGTCCCGAATTCTAAATCATGATACAAACCAACATTAGGTCCACACTCAACCACAATACATCGAGACAATGATTATTGTGTCTCTTAATCCCAGGTCAACACTCGATCTCAAAACCACCCACCTAGACTCGAATTTCCGAGTCTACCACCATATGCTAAACCAAGTACACGAATGTCGAACTATAATGATCCAAATTCAAGGTCTACGAACTCTCAAAAGACATAACAACTTCAACACTTACGATTGAAAATACTATGACCCATACTTGAGTCGCGAATACCATACGAACAATACTACGCCAAACATGTAAGCCAAAATTCCAAATTTCAACATGAAGAACACATTCAAGGATATTTCAACATCCAACTACCGAAACTATTTGTTTCGGGGCACAACATGAAATTCAAGCACAAGAGGTTCTAAGTTAAAACAAATAATAATTGCCTATGGAGCAATTCGCAAACAAATCAAAGATAATCAAATCGGCATTTCAAACCATGTAAATCATACTCGCGATTTTCCTATCGCGTGTAACAACACATAAGAGCACATTAATGAAATGTTTTGAAAATTCATTCCATTTCTGTCCATTCCATTTTGTAACGGGTATAGTCAATTTCTAACTTAATTCTTACCAATCCTAGTCCAACGACGAATTCCTTTTGCTCACCAATTCAGGGTACCTACTGAATTAGCTTCAAAAGTTTCCGTCGTAAGGATGCGAAGGTTCATGAATAAAAAGTTTTAAGCATCCTTCAAACAGTCCCCTATACTAATGAAATGAATGAACATGAGTTAATAATTATGAAATGAGAATTTAGTATACTACAATGTAATGCATCAAGTAGGTGTTTCCTACAACTAATGCACGTAACTGAATAAAATCAAGCCAAGTAACAAGGTCTATTACCTTGACAAACAACAATCATAGCTATCATAAAACTCGTGTACCTAGTACACTCAACCAAGATAATTTCCCAGTAATCACCACGAATCGACAAGGCTACTAATGCCCGTAACGTCCATACTCCGCAAAACTATCCTTTCTTAAGCTCTAGACCAAGTCTACAACCAATGCATATACTAAGCATCCTATCGCATCGTTAACGTCTCAATACTCACGGTGAAGCGTCAATCTCTCCCATGCAGCCGAAATCAACTGATCAATCGCAGCACTTTAACCTTCTCACAAGTCGAGTGTATATCCTACTCGCATAATAACTACTTACAATAATATGGTATTATATTATTCATTACATAAAACATATCTTTATAGAATATACAAACATCATACCAAACCGATAAGTATCAATATACAATTCATACTTCATATATATATTCATATATATACATATACATACTATGGCCCTTATATATAACCACACAAAACCACAACTCTATATATAGCATAGTCTTATATATATATATAGACTAAACAAGAATCCATACACCACGTGCAATTACCTACCGGTAATTCACAAAACAAACCATATCATATATCAATCTCACATTGGGGTATTATTCCCGATCGAGCAAATAACCAATATTACACAATACACCATGTAATGTATGTATGAATGCACATGAGCTACCGATTAAAGCGCGTACTCATAATAACGGTGATAGTAGCAACGGTGTGATTTACATATATATATATATACAAGAATATACCTCCCTATTTCGGATAGGTTTCAAAACTCCGCGATGGCCAACCACCACGCGCACAACGACCTCAAACTCTAGGCCGTCCACCACTATCTCTCTTGGAGCCACTGGATTGTTGACTAGTACTCCCAGACCGACTAACTCTCATCCTCGGGCAATCTCTACGAACATGATCGCTGCCACGAGCAAAACATTTTCCTGATTTACTCCAACACCTATTCTCGGCATGTCCTGTTTCTTACAAAAGTTACATGTCAACTCGTCACCTCGTCGTCTCCGTCTAGAGGTAGAGGTCCTCTCTCGAGCATGATCCTCGATATCCATCTCCATCGCATATGCACGATCCACAGCCCCTTGGTAATCCGTAAGCTGTAATAGAATAAGCTGCCTACGATATTTCGTCCTCAGGCCTTTCACAAACCTCTCGGTCTTCCTAGCCTCATCCGGTACCAAGTAACCACAATAGCGAGCCAGCTCTGCAAACTTTGTTGAATACTGAGCCACGGTCATATCTCCTTGTTCTAACACTAGGAATTCCGTCTCTCTTCTTTCTCGAATTAATGTCGGAAAAAACCGTATCGTAAACTCCGTGACATAGTTCTCCCACATTCGAGGCACTCCATGCTGTCTCCAATGATCTCGTATTTCAAGCCACCAATGCTCGGCCGCACCATCCAATCTAAACACCGATAAGGTAACCATTTCTTCTGATGTACAACCCAAAACTACAAAGATCTTCTCCATGCTTTCTAGCCAATGTTTCGCCTTAATAGTATCTGGCTCTCCATCGAAACTTTCCGGTTTAAACTTCAAGAATTTCGCAAGGACAGTAGAATCGTCTTCCAGTCCAAACATCTGTTGAGGAGTCACACGCGGATCGTTAACATTCTCTCCCCTCTCGTCGCCACGAGCTGTACTCGAACAAGGTATAATAGAACTAGCTCCACGCCAAGTTCCTAACATAATACGCCTACAAGGAACACTCAGCGTTAATAACTCAACAATAAACCCCAACCCAACTAGGCCAAGGAACCTATCCT
The DNA here is from genome assembly GCA_013146195.2 of Codonopsis lanceolata. NCBI lineage: Eukaryota > Viridiplantae > Streptophyta > Magnoliopsida > Asterales > Campanulaceae > Codonopsis > Codonopsis lanceolata. Next base: position 112,017,917 of record CM028377.1, on the reverse strand, counting down.
GGTGAAATAGCTAACCTATAGCTCTGATACCAACTGTGACAGCCCGACCCGGACTCCAATGCGAAATCCCAAGGTCGTGCCGTCAAGACAAGCTAAACGATGGACAAGCACCTGCTAAGCATCATGGTACGAGTCAAGAGTTGAGCCATAAAGCTCAAAACAGGAATGTAAAGTCATAACGGCGATACGGAATAATAAAAACCAACGTCTGCGGAAGCGAATCATAAGTGGGACCAAAGCCTATAATTATAAACTAAGGAATACAAGGCTGAGAGACGACTATCTCTTGACAAATCTACGACTCGCGTGACGCAACATTGCGCACGGACAACAAACCATCGGCAACCTAAGGCCGGCGAAGCAACAAGAACCCAACCTGATAAACAACAACTCTACGGCTATAACATGCCGGAGGAATAAATCAACTAAAAGAATAAGAGATTCAAATACTAACAACTAAACCAAGGACTCACGACTAAAATTGTCGGAGATAGAAATAACCATAACACAATACTAGAATAAGCGAGTTAAAACCTTGCTCGGGAAGATGACATAATAACTTCTAAATAAATACAACAGCTCGACCGAACCAGTCGGCTCCCAAAATAAAACAATAATAAGATACTAACATAACTACCCAAGTAAAGTTTACATAACTTTACATCCGTATCTCACGAGATAATAAATACAATAATAATAAAATCTCCAAGCTTAAAGCCTGGAAGACCACCTGCTATCCAACAAGCGCCCGGAGCTGCAACGCGCACTAACGAGCTTACTGCAAAAACTAAGGAAAACAAACACACGAAATGAGTCATAATGACCCAGTAAGTTACTAAATGCAATTGTATGGCATAGCATGACGTGGCATGGCATAATGCACAAGCATATATAAAATCATGGCATCTTAATCGCATACCAATAATAAACTTGTATTAAGTCATCAAGTAACATAAACTTCATAAACCACATAGCACATTATCTTTCATACAAGTGCTCATAGTAAGCCACATAAGGGATAGAGAAGTTACCCAAATAGTGTCGTTGTGTTGCTCCTGCAATACACAATGTTATACTTTATCGTGCAACATCGATGCTCTGTGATGTCATCGACTTTCATCGAGAACCACTCGATTTAGCTAGCAGCCAATGTCGCACGTATTGTTACGGCAAGGGGGCTACTTCCCCATTGCGGCCAACAATGGAGGGGTGTGTGAGGTCCCAGGTACGGCGATCCATAGCGAATACGAATCTTACGATTCGTATAGGCGATGTATCGTCCTACCCTGACGTATAAAACCAATCCAAATAATGCCAGCTGGACTTTTATGCAATGCACAAGTAGATATTTACTCGCATGCTCAAACAAGAATCAAGACCGATCATAGCGGGCTTATCAAATCAAGTAGGACATAAAGCTCTACACACCAATTTAATAATGCACATATTTGCACATACTTAACAAATCCAACTAACTTATAAGTATAGTCCAAGAACCACATATTGAGGTATTCATAACCCTCAAGTCACGACCCAATCAAACGTAGCATATAAGCTCAAGAAATCACAATATGAGGTCTACTATAGCCCTCTACTCGGGATTAAACCAAAGACTATTATTTAGTCTAAGAACAACCATAAATCACGACTTAGCATTTAAGCTTTGCTTAAAGGTACACCGGACTCAACCATAGTCCCAATCGTCATATATACTCGACATTCTCAACCCAATCTCAAGGGTACCAAAACCAACCCATAGTCATAACCTCGCAAGTGCTTTGATGTGCACGCAACCAAATTCCCCAAGAGAGAACTCATTCAAATAATCATTTCTTAAAGTAATACGAGAACATAAGTTGGTCTCTAGTGCTCCGTGCCCTAACGAGCACGCTCTAAATAAATCCCCAATAAGCCTTTATATCATGGGTGTCACAAATGGGACACAATTCGAGATGCTTGGGTACTCACAATCAAAACCAACCAAACCCGAACATCGTAGGATTTCAACCTAAGGCTCACTAACATCTTTTGAACCTAAAATGACTCCATGAGTCTTAATATCGCATTTCATTAAATACACATTTCATAAATCCCAAAATTAACACATCATTCAAGTTTATAGAAATTCTCCCAAAATGATCCGGGCTTGTTTCCCAAGCCTAAAAATCCAAGAACTCAACATAATCATAGTCAAACGAAACCCAATTGTCGTAGGACTTCAACCCAAGTTCATTAACACATTGTTGAACTTATTAAGACTTCGTTGAGTCTAAATACTAAGTTTCATCATTTACGCACTTCATCAATTTCAACATTAATACCCACTTTATTTAACAACAATATATCCAATAATTCGGGCTTGATTCTCAAGCCCTAAAATTCACAACAAACCCAACATAAATCATAACCCATTTCATAAATCACATAATTTCAATTAAGTGATCCTACTCATGTTATCTAGTGAGTTCACTCTTCCAAAGCCCCAATCATAGGCATACTTCCACAATAAATCCAAGTAACATATGGACATGATTTCTAGCATACTCATAATCCTAGAAACACAAGATGAAGAGTAGCAATATACTTCAACAATCATAGAATTCATCCTACATATGCTCTTAACAAGTTCACATGTTCAAATCACAAATTAAAAATCACACAAGGCAAGTATGTGTACTCATTGACCTCAAATAGCATAGAGTTTGTTTTCCTTAGGATCAATGAGTACAAAATCAAAGAGAGAAGAAGTAACTTACAAGTATTTTACACCCAAGAAAGTAAATGAAAAGATTAATCGGTTGGAAATGCTCCTCTCAACAAGCTCTTCAATCCTATGGCTTGGCTTCAACAATGGAGGAAGGGAGCTATGGGAACCAAGAAGAAACCTTCAAGAACTCAAGGAGGAACCATGGAGGAAGCTAATCCCGTTTTTGGAGAAGGGAGGAGAGAAATGAGAGTCAAACTCTCAGATTGTGGCTTAAAAGGGGTTAAAAACTGAGTGGGACAAGTGTCACCACATTGTGGTCACTTAAAATCTGATTTTTGGCTTAATTAATCCACTCAATCACTCACTAATCCACCCATAAAACTTGTTAGAGATGTTAGGGTATAAGTAAGGAGGGTTAGGGAGGTTTAAGTGAGGTTTAGAAAAGGTTTGGATAGGGGTTTGGGTGTATAAATCGTTCAACAGCAAAACAGGGGAAAAATCCCGAAGGAGTAACCTGATGTTGAGGCGGGCGCCTCACTCTAGGCCAGGCGGGCGCCTGGGATGCTGAGCCTTGGGCTGATTTTGAAATGCTCTCAGCTTTTGAGGCGGGCTAGTGCTCAAAATTCGATGCGGCCGCCTCGTTTAACCCTTGAACTAGGTCTAAACATGTCCTAAATGGTCCCAAACTTATGGGCAACCATTCTAAGGTCTAACCCAACTCAAAACAAGTCGGAAACACACCCGAACAACTCCCGAAACAACTCGGAGCGAAACCGGGAAGAGGTGCAACAACGTGCAACCGGAACGACGAATGAACTCGCAATCGAACGAGCAATGAAAGGAGACTTTTAAGGAAAGTCTAAGGGCTAGTGAAGAAGCTTAAATACTTATAGAAAGTTGAACAACAACTAGGGAAATAAGAGTCCCAAAGGAGAGACGATTACGCGACTCGATCCCCGAACTACGCGATAGAGACGAACGCTATCTCCAAAGCTTCCAAATCATCGATAGACTTAAGGAACACCTCCAACTTGAAGTCTAATGCATCTAAACATGTTAATAAACCTTCATATAGAGGTCTAGGACCAAACCGAGGTCACGAACACAAAACGCAAGCAAACCCTCAATCGCGTCGCATTCCGACTATCGTCGAGTCACGACTTGTGACTTTAGCAAGTCAACAACTATATGGCATCTCTTAAAAGTGTTTTGGTCTTAACGTGGTCTCTCATACATATCTAGACCCTCTCGCAAACCAATCATACAGTCGACAAAGGAAGAAGTGCAAGAATAGCACGCAAACCGAGCTAACGAAGGAGCGGGGTGTTACATTTGTTTGGTTGTAAACTTCTTCAAATTGTTTGCCATTTATTGCGAGTTTTTTTTTTTGGTATTCTTAATGACAGAGGTAGCATTTGGTTATTTCATTGGAACTATGCGGGTTTCATAGTGTAAGATGACTAGAAGGCCCGATGCTCAGCAAATTTCGAGGATAGAGACTTTGGAAGCACGCTTGGCTGAGCAGCAACGTTTGGTTGCGGAATATCAAGAGCAAACAGAGCAACGATTTGCAGAAATGATGGCGACGATGCAAAGCATGGCACACCAGATGCATGGGTCTTCGAAAACTCCCTCTAGTAGTATCGGGTCCCCTTTTCATCCCAGAAATCTCTTCCAAGATCAGCCCCCCCTCCCCCACTTTGATTATTGGTACTGCTTGAAGTTGAAACATTGATATTTGATATTGTTTGCTTTTGTATGTATATATTTGGTACTTCGATGTAATAACATTTAGAGTTTGATGTTTGTAAATTGGTTTTATATTATTGTTTATTTTGTATTTTTAATTTTGTATTAATTGCTATATTATCATGTACCAAAATTTATAATGATAGTATTTTTGTGTTTTTTTAAAATTTTTTTCCATTATTAGCGACGGAAATTTCCGTCGCTGAAATTAAAATTAATTTATTTTTTAAAAGCCTTTAGCGATGGAAATTTCCGTCACTGAAATTAAAATTAATTTATTTTTTAAAAGCCTTTAGCGACGGAAATTTTCGTCGCTGATATTAACCTTTAGCGACGGAAATTGGTCCGTCGGACATCTGCGACGAAAAACCACCGACGGAAAAATTCCGTCGCTGAGGAGCCTTTAGCGACGGAAAATTCCGTCACTAAAGGTCATTTTTCTAGTAGTGAATAAGAGTTGCTAATGCGGAAAGAAAACAAAAAGCCAGAAGAAGAAGAAATTTGGACGAGGTTGTTCCATAAACTGTTTAAGTAGAACTCTTTGTATTTTATATCGTTTCAATGTATTTTTTTTATAATTTCTATGTAATTTGTCTTTAAGTTCACTGTAATATAAACTCTCTATTTTAAGTTCAAGTGTTAATTTGACCTATCGTGTCTTCAAGTGTTAATTTGACCTCTCGAGTCTTCAAGTGTTAATTTGACCTTTCGGGTCTTCAAGTGTTAATTTGACCTTTCAGGTTTTCAAATGTTAATTTGTACATTTTTCTTGGCCTATAAATTTTGTATTGTACATACTTCAACCAATCATCTCCAACACTTCATAGAATAGCTTGAAGATACCTAACTACAATCATTTCTTCAAGTTCTAGCTTCAATTCTCACAATATAAATGAAAATGAAGAAGATATATATGATCACAATGACATTGATCGTGAAATTCAAAGAAGTGTGGAAGAATTTATCTTTGACCTCTCGGGTAATCGACGCTGAGGAGACAAGTGATTCAAGAACTTCTTACATCTCAACAAGGAGAAAGAGGAGTTCGTCAACGTACCTACATAGAGAAAAATCGTGCTGCTGGGCATTAACGTTTGTATTCGGACTACTTTGCGGAGAACCCAACATACACCGACCAACACTTTCGCACAAGGTTTCAGATGCGAAGACATGTCTTCCTTCGAATAGTGGAAGCTCTTGGTGCTCATACTCCATATTTTCAACAATGATTTGAAGCATGTGGGAGACTTGGTTTATCACCACTACAAAAGTGCACAACTGCTATAAGAATGCTTGCTTACAGAATGTCCGGTGATGCATGTGATGACTATGTTCGTATTGGAAAAACAACAGCAATTGAATGCGTCAAGAATTTTACTGAATGTGTGGTTACTATTTTTGGAGACCAGTACTTGAGAAAGCCAACAGAGGAGGACCTCCAATGCTTGCTTCATATTGGGGAGACACGTGGTTTTCCCAGTATGTTAGGTAGTATAGATTGTATGCACTGGGAATGGAAGAATTGTCCCGTGTCTTGGCAAGGTCAACATGCCCGGGGGGATGGAAAGGCGACCATCGTTCTTGAAGCAGTCGCGTCGTACGATTTGTGGATATGGCATGCATTCTTTGGTACTCCAAGTACTTGTAATGACATAAATGTCCTTGATCGATCTCCAATATTTAACGATATTTATAATGGCATAGCCCTGCCAGTAGCCTTTACGGTAAATGATAATCAGTATAACTTGAGTTATTATTTAACTGATGGTATATATCCTCCATGGGCTACATTCATCCAGTCCATTCAAGCGCCACAAAGTGCTAAACATAAACTTTTTGCTCAACATCAAGAGGCAGTAAGAAAAGATGTAGAGCTTGCATTTGGGGTCTTGCAAGCACGATTTACAATTATACAAGCTCCAGCACTTATGTGGGAGGTATCTACTTTGGGAAATATTATGAATGTGTGTATTTTATTACATAATATGATCTTCGAATATTAACAAGATACTTACAGCCGTGTTCCAAATGTTTCCGACTATGATCAAATTGACATTACAGATGGTAACTCGGCATGACAATATTTTAACGAGCGTATTCCAGAGCACCAGAGGTATCTTAAAAGAAGATGTGTCGTTCGAGATAAGGAGTCCCATCGCCGTCTGTTGCATGATCTGATTGAAAATATTTGGAGACTTTTTGGTAACGAGTATGTTGGTGTTTGAATAATCCTCGCTTTTATTGTCGTTGTATTTTTCATATTTTTCATTATGCTTGTTTTATTGTTGGCGGATTTTCTATTTGAATCGTTGTATTTTTGTTTATTTTTTGAATTATTGTAGTGATTTTTACATAACAGATAAATAATATTTGAAAATACGTTAAGTAGTTAATATTTTTTTAAGTAGTTAATATTAACTTAATGGATAAATTTCATAATTAACAATCACTAATTAATATATGTAATATAAAATTAACCATAATAACATTGAATCAATTGAATTTAATATACGTAAAATATAATATATAGTATTATTATTTAATAATGAATATTAATTTTTGAAATTTTTTTTATTAAAAATTAATTGAATTTTGAATTTAGTAATTTATGCAATATAAAAATTATTTTGCATAAACAAATTTATTTATTAATATATAATATATAAAGATATAATATAATTGAGATAAAGATAGTGGGATATCTAAAGTTATTGGGGTTTGTACCACCGCTGTAAGGAGTTTTTTTATTAGGTAGCTTAGAGTAGCTTGAAATTTTTTTTATTTATATTTAATGATTTGGGTAGCTTTGGGGAGCAACTTTGCTCCCCCATTGTACATGCTCTAATAAGAATAATTAAAATAGTATTAATAATAATAAAAGTTAAAATAATAATAATAATAAAGATAATAATAATAATAATAATAATAATAATAATAATAATAATAATAATAATAATAATAATAATAATAATAATAATAATAAGTAATAGAAATAATAATAATAACATAAATATTAATAATAATATAGTAAAATTAATAGTAATAATAATAAGTAATAAGCCATAATAATAATAATAACATTAATAATATTAAATAAATAATAATAATGTAATATTAATAATAATAATAAAAACATTAATAATATAAATAAAAGTAATACTAATAATAATGAGTAATGATAATAATAAAAGTAATATTAATGTTGATAAAATAATAATAATAATAATAATAATAATAATAATAATAATAAAGGCAATAATAATGATAATGATAATAAGTAATAATAATAATAAATTAATATGAATATTATTAAAATAACAATAATATCAATAATATAAATAATAATAATAATAATAATAATAATAATAATAATAATAATAATAATAATAATAATAATAATAATAATAATAATAATAAGTAATAATAATGTAAATCACATTTAGTGATGAGGTTATTTTAGTTTGTATATTTGAATTCAATAATTTTTTATCTTACTAATCAAACACACATATGTAAGCTAATCAACACTTTAAAAAAATTAAATCAAACAACTCTAGTAATCACTCATCAGTCATCCGTCAATAATCAAAACAAAACAATAATTAAAAGTTTAAATCTACTTTTAAATATAAAAATACTGACATATTAATGATAAATCTGAAAATTACAATAAAAGTAAAAATAAACAAATTTAAAAATAAAATACATTCAATCTTGTACTATATCATGTCTTAACTCAATTATTTTTGCTTAGGTATATAATACCAAAAATACAAATGGTATGAAACATGACACAAATAGTTGTACAATACAACTATCAATGCATTAATCGAACAATCTACAATACTTTAGTTCATTGTATATTCTATAATTTCTATATATACAATATCTTTTTCCTCTTCGTTTCGGCGCCGCGATGGTGGGAGGGGGAGGGGTTCATATAGTAATCCTTTAATATCATCTAATAAAAATGTTGGGCACCTAAATTGATCCCCTCCTGTATATAAATAATGGCATAGTTTGCTCAAATTCCAGAATACCTCCTTAAACTCCCTCGGAACCACACTGCCGTTAGTTTGAACCATCATTCGCAGCAATTCTCGTCTACTATTTTCGATTATTCCGTCCATCTCTCTTTTCGCATCTTCTCCAGCGGTCGGTACGTCCCCTTGCTTTTTTATGAGCATATGATAACCATTTACTTTTCGTTGTTCTCCTTCCCTCTGCAAACAAAATAAAATTGGTGTCTTCTATAATTAGTATCTTTGCTAGGGTTACGAAAATAAGATTATAAAGTAGATACTCTTTCTGGAATCTGTAACGACTTTAAAAGGAAAGATGAACTCTGTTTTAAGAACCATGAGAGGTGTACAAATTACCTTGTAATATTATTTTTCTATTTATAATTAATACTCCCTTCGTTCCGAGGAAAAATCCACTATTTCATTTTGAGATTTTTTACTTAAAATGTTTACTTTCAAAAATTAAAGTATAAAAGTGTTATTTTATTATTTATAGACTACAAAAAAATGTCATATTGTTAAAAAGTTTGACTTTAAAACGAAGACTCTTTACTTGAAACGGAAAGAGTATTACAATCAGTAGGATAGAAATGTGTCAACTTCACATATTTGAAAACAAATGAGAAGAAAAAGATGAAAATTTTATACATGCTTGATAGGTATACTTTTTGTAATTGAGAATTTCAAAATTCTAGAAATAAACAAGTTGAAAATTTTGGAGCTGAGTACAATATTTAACTATGCTATAATAAGGTGAAATCTTAACTCCGGGATATATTTGATTTTCCCACTATTCTTAAAAAATAATTTTGTCTGACCAAACAGGCGAACACATATAAAAAGATCAAAGATATTTGATTTTATTATAAATATTAGGATAATGTATTTTACCAAAGAACCCACGTGAAAGTGTGACGTATTAATTAAAGTGAAAATCAAATCAAGTATAAAATGGTAAAGACTAAGTCTCAAAAAATATATATATATTAGAAAGTGGACAATTTTTTTTAAATGACCTAAAAAGAAGAAAAGATTAACTCTCTTTTTAGAAACGGAGAGAGTATTTTTTTTTAATATCTAAAGAAATCAAAATTCTGAAAAAATAGAATCTATATTATGAAGTTCATTGTATATACATGTAGTGTGTAAACAAAATATAAATTTAAAACAAAATATAAATTCAAAACAAAAATTCGATGACAAATTAGGATTTGAGTAATACGGTTTTACGGGTATTTTTTGTAAGACGAATCCTCACTTCTTATAACGGAGAGGTTGAGTGTTTAAGTCTCACAAGAGACATTCTGGACTTTACAACTCTCAATAGAGAGGTCGGGTGTTCAAGCCTCTTCAGAGGTACCGTTGTTGTTCAAGACTTACCAAAATGTCACATTTAACTACTCACTTATCTTAACGGAGAGGTTGAGTGTTCAAGCCATACCAGAGGCACCATGATACTTCACTACTCTTAACCGAGAGGTCGAGTGTTCAAAGTCTTACCAAAGACACCATGATATTATTCTAACCTTTCAAGACATTAAAAATAATAAAAAATTAAGGATTGGAGTAAGGTCTATATCCCCTCCGACCTTTAAAAAAAAAGAATCCTCTTTAACCGACGCACCACACCATATTTTGTGGGTTGAATTATGAAAAAATGGATTTCATCTTACAAATTAAGGTTGGTAAGACGGTTTTACTGATGAACTACGCAAATTCAATCTATATTATAATACAGCTTGGGAAACATGCTCGCAGTTGACTTGGGATAAAGAGTGGCTGAGATCAATTCATTTATCGATATCCTACGGTCTCAATTTCTTCTAGATTTCACATGTGCGAAGAGCAGTTGTGCAACCCCTCTCCAACTCCCCCACTTCTCCCTGCCGATCTCCAACTTCCCCTCTCTTTCCCCTCCTTTCTCGTTTCACAACCATCTCTCTCTTCCCTAGCTCTCTCATGTCCCTTTTCTTGATTCAACATCCGGCAGAGCCCTTTCCCCTTCCACGTACAAACACTAATTTTCAAGTCTAGGGCTTGCAATCTTAATCTCTCTGTTTCAATACTGACATCCTCCCCTATTCGTGTCGTGTCATAGATACGGACACAAAGACTAGTATATAATATAATACTTTACCGGGTATCCTTGGAGGTCATTGAACAGTCTAGCAATGGTACCACCATGATTGAATACTGTATCCAACTCTTTGCTTTTGAGAATTTCAGGTGTCAATTTTGACCCATAAAAATAAGCACCCATCAAGTAGAGTCCAGTGCCTATAGTCACAACCCCATTTCGTACATATTCATCTAGACATGGTGTTGTCCCATTTTCCCACCATTTTAGCTCTGTCATCATAGCTTTCTCGAGATCGCACCACTATAAATCAAATGATACAAAATTGTTTGAGTAGTAGTTAAATTGAAAGAGTAATGCTAGGATCACTTTTATTTTATATCAAAATATAAATACTTTATGATGTGACATATTTTTATTGGTTGGATATTTTGTGGGTCCTAATACTCCAGCCAATAAGAATATGTCACATCACATAATACGCATATTTTGATATAAAATAAGAGTGACCCAAACATTATCTAAATTGAAAATATGAGTAAATATTGAGTTCAATGATAACACCATCATGTATATCAATAGGGCCAAGACTAAGAATCTATTCATTACTAGTACTCTTGTCCGTGCCGATAGCACGGCGCAAGTTTGTGAATTTATTAATAAATGAAACAGATAATGTGGAAATGAATTAATATTTACTTATAATTTCTCTAAATTAATTATGATAACAGTTAAAAAGAAAAAAATATATTTCAAATTCCAAAACTTACGATTTTTTTTAAAATTTATTTGTATACGAAATTGCGGGTCGAAAAAAAATTAAATTGATTAAGTTAATTACAATAACAATTAAAAAGAAAAAAATTAAAATAAAAATATTCAAAACTTAGACATAAATTAAATTGAGATTCAATTTCAAAAAATAAATTGATTAAGTTAATTACGATAACAGTTAAAAAGAAAAAAATATATTTCAAATTACAAAACTTACGAATTTTTTTACATAAAATTGAACTCGGGGAGTAATAATGACCATAGGTTCTCAGTAAAGGAATCAATCTCAGCCCCTAAATAGCTTTAGTCAATTGCACATGTGCGACTATGAGCTGTATTGCATTATAGATGTTTTAAATAAGAGTCGATATGAACAACACTACCGTTTATTAATAGTGATAAAAAAAAAGTAAAAACTTGTAAGCATACACAAGGTGCGAAATGTATGACAATCTAAGATATAATATACCGAAATTATCATAAAATTTAAAGAAACACAAATCAAGATATCAGAAAATATGAACGAATTATACGACCAACCAGTTGAATGAATTCATTTCTGACGCATCGGCCTTGTGCAATCGAAGCTTTTGCCGCATAGTCATCGATAGTACGATGGAGTACGAAGAACACCGTCTCAATTAGCTTTGAGGGAAAACCTAGGGTGGATCGGTCATCCCATCTGCATATATGTATAAATCTATATATGAGTAGGGTTATAGTTGTGATCTAGAACTAGTTTTTGCACTCGTACATTAAACGCACGTCATATATTTTTTTCTAACTAAACTATACATAATAAAAATGAGTAGGAAAATAGATCAATGGAAATAATTTCAGCTACCGAAGAAATGATTCACCTTTTTTCCTCATTTACGATGTATTAAACATATAATTAATTTGTTTCCAAGTAATGAAGAGTAAAAACTAAATATAAAGAGGTTTCGTGAATTCCAAAAGTTTTTGACTAATCAATAAATTAATGTTTTATGTTTTTTTCTATTAATATGTTAAATGTTATCTAGATTTTGGTGACATAGAAAGTCGTGTATATTTTTATATTCTCACATGGTAGATAACACAAAAGTGATGTTATGTTTTTGACAAGTGATTTTTGACGAAAAACTGACTTGTTTAACAGTATTATTTGCCTATGTCATTATATATATATATATATATATATATATATATATATATATATATATATATATATATATATATATATATATATATATATATATATATATATAGTTAGTAATTGGGCTAGTGGCCCGATTATTTAGTCCCGCCCACATGGAAAATATATTTATATTATTATTGGTTAATTAGTTTCCTAATCCGAATAAGTTTAGGATTGACATAACTTAACCTACAAGAAATAGGGTTTCTTGGTAATAATATAAATAGAGCAACTAAAGGGATAAACCCTAACACACAAACTGAAGAACACGTCTTCTACAAGGTTGCCGCCCCTCTCTCTCTCCTAAATCTATCTCACCAAAATACTCCCTCTAGCCTAACCATCAAGAGGCTTGGATTTGCGGTGTGAACCAGTATTAATATCCGTGCTAGGTGATATCAATCCGACGAGAGAGACTTGCAGGTTTGGAGGATCGTGACATACGAAGATCGTAGCTCAGACAGAAAGTCTTCCGCTTCGCTCAAAGTTCAAGTTCGCACAAGGTAACTCATGATTACTGTTTGATATCGAACTTGTGTGATATATGTTTAGATATATCTTTCATTGGTATCAGAGCCTATATGCTTGATTGCTCGTATCGTTATGTCATGAATTGCATGCTTTTGTTAATTTTTGGGTTTGTTTAAAAGTTTTACCCGATAACGAACCAAATGGATTTTATTATTTTATGTGTAAAACTTTTTTATTTTCGAGAAAAAATTATATGTCCGAGTTCCCTACGACGAGGCGAACAACATACTAAATTCTCGTTGAATTCCGTTTGGTATTTTTCAAAATATCGTAAACCCAAGTTTTGTTGAAAATTGATTTTTCTGAAACTTTGCATGCTGTTATGACCTGTTTTTGTTCTGTAAAATCGTGATTTTATGGACTATACTTGTAGTACTCTGCGAGGGCTTAATTTCCAACGACATATTATATGCTTAATTTGGACTTAAGAATGAATGTTTTATGGCCTCGGGAAGTTGGCTCGCGGATCACGTTCGCGAATCGATTTTTAGGGTTGAAAAATTGACGTCAAAACGACCCCCACTCTCAGCCTTGATGTACGTGACTTTTGTGACACTTCTTTCGATGTAAAAAGTACATCACTGGAAAGTACTCGAAGAGACGAATCTAACGCCACCGTCCGTGACCTCATCGGAGCACCGGAAGGCGGCGCATGGAGCCCACTTTCCGACTGGGCGCGTGGAAGACGGTGTGAAGGATGACCAGTCAACCGTTGACTGGTCAATGGTCAATGTGTTGACTGATGACATGTCTGCCACGTCAGCAGTGGGACCCACCCAGTGACTCAGTTTTGATGACATCATCATGACGTCAGCCCTTGCCACATCATCAGTGACGTCAGCATGACGTCAGCCCTGCCCAGTCCCACGTCATTGGTGACGCGCCCTACGCCCAGTCGCCTGCCATGGAAGCCCAAACGCGCAGGTGGCGCGTGAGAGCGCGTGCGGCGTTTCTGTGACGATTTTTGAGAAACAGCCGGCGCGTCTGGACTAATTTCGGCCTTCTGAGTCCAATGGTGGCCTCTGTTTTGATCAATTCAGCATGTAAATATTTGTTTTTACTTTTTTCAGTGTATAAAAATATGTTTTCTGATTTTTAAAAAATTCAAAAATAATATCCATGGGCTGTTTTGTCATTCTGTGACTGTTTAGGGCTATTTGAGACTGTTCTGAAATTTTTTAAAATTCTTTGTGAATTTTAAACTATTTTAAAGTCATTTTTAACATATTTAATTGTCGTTTTGGGCTCTAAAATTACAATTGGGACTATACGAGACCCAATAAATTTATTTTTAGTAGTGAAAATATTTATGTACATGATATGTGCTTGATGGATTTGTTCTATCTTATTTCTTTTGTTTAAATCATCAATTTATGAATATTTTCACGTTGTGCATACTTTGGTTCTGATTACGAGCCTCGCGGATTTTCCCTCCTTATGTGTATGATGTGATTATATTTAGTAATTGATTTTTTAGAACAAAAGTGAATCGAAATATATATATGCTTATGTCTTATTTTTACAATAAATTGTAGTGAAATGACTTCTAAAAATGTAATCGTTGATCTTAACAAGGGTGAGAAATTGGATGACACAAACTATAATGTTTGGCAAAGGAAAATCACGTATTTGCTAAATGAGCAAGATGTTCTTGACAACCTAGATATTGTGATGGTAGAACCAGAGATGGGTAATTTGACCATCACCCAGCATCGCCAGAAAATGCAGGAATTCCTTAAATGGAAAAAGAAAGATTGATGTGAATGCTTTACTATGCTGAGTAGCATGGATAATGATCTGATTGGCGAGTTTGAGGATTGTCTGACTGCTAAACAAATGTGGGACGACATTAAGCGCATTTATGGGAATACTTCTGCTACAAAGTTGAGGACTTTGACTTACAAGTTTGAAAGCTATAAGATTGACTAGAAACGTAACATTCTTGAACAACTACGTGAGATGTCCAGAATGATTCGTGATCTTAAAGCTGCTGATTCTATCTTATCTGATGAACAACAAGTTCAAGCGGTGATTCGTTCACTGCCTGACTCTTGGAGTGGTTTGAGGCGTATCTTGACTCATACAGACTCCATTCAGACTTTTGCAGATGTATCTCACCATGTTGAACTTGAGGCTGAGTGTCATGAAACGAATCGCGCGATAAGTGCTGCGGCTCATGATCTTGCTCTTGTTTCCCTTGAGGGTCCGCGCAAGCCACACGGGCAACACAAGAAACAAGCTAAAGGCAAGAAGACTCAGAAATTTGGGCCCCAAAAGTGACAAGATTACTAAACGCTGAAGAGGCAAAAAGAATATTGCTAAGCAGAAGTGCTACAACTATGGTGCCTTGGGTCATTTTGCTCGGACTTGTCCTGAGCCCAAGAAGGTATCCCTTAATCCTATCTCCATGCAAAGCTCTCATGTTTTATTGGCTGACTCTCTCCCTGTGTGGATTGTAGACTCAGGCTCAACCAAACATGTGACGAGGGATCGAGAAGGATTTGTTGATCATCGAAAAGTTCCTGCGGGTACAAGAAGAATTTTCATGGGGAACAGTTCGTCTGTTGAAGTCAAAGGAGTTGGCTCATACCAACTTCAATTGCGGAGTGGACGCACATTGACTCTTCATGAAATTCTTTATGCACCTGGAATTCGACATAATCTATTATCAGTAGTACAATTGCTAGGACATGGATATTCTTTTAATTTTAGTAATGATCACTTGGATCTTTGTTTTGGTGATGAGACTTTGAGACATGGTTCTTTGTTAGATAATTTCTTTAAATTAGATTTGATGGATTCCCATAATTCTTTTGTTAATTCTTCTTCTTGTATGGTTTATGATGATTCTAATTCTGAGTTATGGCATGCTAGACTTGGACATATAGGAAAAGATAGGATGACTAGATTGGCTAGAGAAGGCCTGTTGGGGTCTCTCAGCAAAGTCAACCTACCCTTGTGTGAATCTTGTTTGGCAGGAAAAGCTTGCCGAAAGCCTTTTGGTAAGGCAAAAAGAGCCACACATCCATTAGAGTTAGTCCATTCAGACATTTGCGGACCAATGAATGTTAAGGCACGTCATGGAGCTTCCTATTTTCTCACTTTTATCGATGACTATACACGCTATGGTTATGTTTACCTTATTTCTCACCGCGATGAAGCTCTCAAATGTTTTGAGCGCTTTCTCGCAGAGGTTGAGAATCAAAAGGATAAAAGCTTAAAAACTTTTAGAACTGACCGGGGCCGTGAATATTTATCTGATCAATTTAAAGAATTGTGTGAGAAAAAGGGAATACGCCGACAGTTGACAATTCCTAGAACTCCGCAACAAAACGGTGTTGTAGAACAAAAGGAATCGAACATTGTTGGAAATGGTTAGGTCAATGATGGCACAGGCCAACCTCCCAATTTCGTTTTGGGGGGATGCGCTAATGACTGTCGCATACATACTTAACCGAGTGCCTTCTAAGTCAGTTCCCACAACCCCTTATGAACTTTGGAAAGGTGAGAAGCCTAAATTGGGGTATCTTCATCCTTGGGGTTGTGCAGGTAATGTCCATAGTACCTCCAATAAGTTTGGAAAACTAGGCCCTTGAGGAAACAAGTGTGTTTTCATAAGGTATTTAGATACCTCAAAGGGTTATGTTATGTACGGTGGAAAACCTGACGTAGGAATGACCGAATCAGAGTCGCGCAATGTTGATTTCATTGAGAATGATTTCCCACAGATAGGTGAAGTTAGGAAAGACATTGAACTTTTTGAGATGGAAGAAGAACATATGACATCTTTTGGCGAAGGTGGGGAATTGCCTTAACCTAATCCTGTGGTACAACATGAGGTTGAGCTTATGGAAGTCGCCAATGAGAGTCAAGGTGATCTTCATCCGAGTGGGAGTACGGATTCTAGTGGGAGTCTGATACTAGAGCGAAGAAGTAAACGTGGAAATATACCTCGTCGTCGATTCGCGATCGAAGAGGAATCTTTCCTAACTACTTCTTACAATTCTAGTGAGCCCACATCGTTCAAATAAGCTCTTTCTTTACCTACAAACAATGAATGGATGACTGCAATGGAAGATGAAATTTCCTCTATGAAAAAGAATCAGGTTTGTGAGTTAGTTGATCTTCCGCAAGGTTGCAAGACTATTGGAAACAAATGGGTTTTCAAAGTCAAGCGAAAGGCAGATGGATCAATTGACACATACAAGGCACGTCTTGTGTCGAAAGGCTTTACCCAAAGAGAGGGTTTAGACTATGAGGAGACATTCTCCCCTGTGGTGAGATTTTCCTTTGTTCGCTTAATCCTAGCGATAGTAGCACACATGGATCTAGAACTTTATCAGATGGATGTTAAAACTGCTTTTCTCAATGGAGAACTAGATGAAGAGATCTATATGACTCAACTAGAGGGTTTTGAAGTCAAGGGACAAGAGCGCAAAGTGTGTCGACTCAAACGTTCCATCTATGGTGTCAAACAATCATCTAGACAGTGGTACAGTCGCTTTCACCAAACGATAACCTCAATTGGCTTTGTGATGATTGAGGAAGACCACTGTGTGTATGTTAAACGATCCAAGAAAAAGATCTTGATTCTGTCATTATATGTTGATGACATCCTACTAGCTGGGAATGATATGGAGATGATAAATGCCACTAAAGAGTGGTTGTCTGCGCTTTTCGATATGACATACTTGGGTGAAGCAAGCTATGTGCTTGGAGTAAAAGTCATTAGGTATCGTTCGAAAAGATTTCTCGATTTGTCGTCTCAAGAGACTTACATTAAGAAGGTCATCGAACGATTTGGCATGAATAAGTCAAAACCCGTTGTCACTCCAATGGAAAAAGGATGTGTCCTTAGTACAAACCAATGCCCTAAGAATGAAGAAGAGAAGAAGAGAATATTGTCTACGACTCCATATGCGAATGCGGTAGGAAGCTTGATGTATGCTATGGTGTGTACTCGGCCTGACCTATGATTTGCAGTTGGGATGTTGAGTCGATTCCAAAGTAACCCTGGACCTCAACACTGGATGGCAGTGAAGAGGGTTCTGCGTTACTTGGTTGGAACCACAAATTTAATCCTATGTTACCAAGGTGGGGATTTGAGCTTGAAAGGTTTCACTAAAGCGGATTGGGCTGGAGATGTAGATGGTTATAAATCTACTTCGGGCTATGCTTTCCTCCTTAGTGGTGGAGCTATCTCTTGGAGTAGAAAGCGACAGACTAGCATCGTCTTACCTACGATGGAGTCAGAGTACATGGCTTGCTCAGCTGCAGTTCAAGAAGCTGTGTGGTTAAGGAGTTTTCTTCAACATCTTGATGTTACGACGCATGTGGATCGTCCAGTAGTCATTGCTTGTGAAAGCATGGCTGATTTAGGTTACACTAAAGATCCTAAGTATCATGGGAAGACGAAACACATTAACATCAAATATCATTTCACTAGAGACATGGTTGCAGAAAAGAAAGTTGTTCTAGAATATATTCCTACTAGAAGCATGCTGGCTGACCCTATGACTAAGCCTC
Source organism: Codonopsis lanceolata (assembly GCA_013146195.2). NCBI lineage: Eukaryota > Viridiplantae > Streptophyta > Magnoliopsida > Asterales > Campanulaceae > Codonopsis > Codonopsis lanceolata. Next base: position 111,999,351 of record CM028377.1, on the reverse strand, counting down.
TAGCTAGAGAGATCTTTCAGGATCACATGTTGGGTCTAGGGCTTCGTAGGATTTGACATTTATTCTGAAAATACTTTTGTTGACATTTGATTATTATATTTTCATTATCGTTTGAATAAATTGCAGTTTCATTTTATTCCTTTTATATGTTAATTGGATGTTTCAATATGAAATCGTGTAGCATATATATTTTTGATTAAAAAGATGTCGTGGATATTGAATTGGCCCTCTCACACGGGTAATTCACCTTGTTACTAGTTGGGTGAGCAAGTTGAGATAGTAAAAGTCTTTGACACCTACGAAGGGGGGTACGCAAATGACATTACATTTATCGCATTGGCATACGGCCAAGATGAGACCTTTTATAAGGTCGACTTCATATCCTAAGGAAAAGTCAGAATGTGAGATTTTAAAAGAGAGACACTAGAAGAGTGACTCCTTTTAAGTACTCAGGTTAGACGCCAGAAGGGCGGCTAGACTAAGGTTCGTATGACGTTTGAGCATGACATGCCTACTTCGTGTGGGAGTTCCGTCATAGCATACACTTCATACTGTATGTGACTATAATGTGACTTAAGTAAGTGATTGAATGATCCCTGCTTCATCACTGTATGAGTTCTAGTGATCAAATCCAGGCCACGATTATACCCTATGTGACTTAGAACTATATCATGAACTTGGACGTTGATGATGCTACTTTGGCATGTCGACCAACGGGCTATGCACATACAGTCCTACGGAGCATTGCTGGGAAAGTAGTTAACCAAGAGTGATTACTATGAGTGTCTAAGGAAGATAGTATGATATGCATCTCTATTTTTGTGTTTCAATGCCATGGCGATCATATTGAACATATGGTTCAAGAGATTGATCTTAATACACAAGCATATTAAGTTTTAAGCACCGCTCTTGAGGGATTGAGGATGCTTAAATTGAAGTATATATATGGTCTGGGCTATAGATGAGTTTTGGTTTTCTAACGAGGACGTTCTATGCTGGTCAGATGGTGATTTGGTATAGCGCTCCACCCTTTATCTTTCTCGTCATGTCGCACGCTTCACTTCCAGTATGAAGAGGCAGTGTTTAACAGGTTTTGATGATACGATGTGGTTAAAGAGGTGAGTACATGTGTGCGAGTGGGAGATGTTAGTAATTGGGCTAGTGGCCCGATTATTTAGTCCCGCCCACATGGAAAATATATTTATATTATTATTGGTTAATTAGTTTCCTAATCCGAATGAGTTTAGGATTGACATAACTTAACCTACAAGAAATAGAGTTTCTTGGTAATAATATAAATAGGGCAACTAAAGGGATAAAACCCTAACACACAAACTGAAGAACACGTCTTCTACAAGGTTGCCGCCCCTCCCTCTCTCCTAAATCTATCTCACCAAAATACTCCTTCTAGCCTAACCATCAAGAGGCTTGGATTTGCAGTGTGAACCAGTATTGATATCCGTGCTCCGTGATATCAATCCGACGAGAGAGACTTGCAGGTTTGGAGGATCGTGACATACGAAGATCGTAGCTCAAGCAAAAAGTCTTCCGCTTCGCTCAAAGTTCAAATTGGCACAAGGTAACTCATGATTACTGTTTGATATCGAACTTGTGTGATATATGTTTAGATATATCCTTCATATATATATATATATATATATATATATATATATATATATATATATATATATAGAAAGAGGGAGAGAGAGAGAAAGAGATTTAAATTAAGGAATGTATGAATATTGTGATTAAGCATTAGAGAGATCTGCAAATTATATTTGATCTAAATAAAATCTCCTAAGTTTTGTTTTTTTGGACACTACGAGAGGTGTATGCAAAACAATATCAAGGAATGTGTGAATTTAGAGAGGTAACGTCAAGTTTCGAGTTCAACTATCTATATTACAAAAAAGCTTAGGGTCTAACTGGTGACCCTGATCGAATTGTGCTAAACACAACCGATGGTTCAAATTGATTTGTAAATATGTGAGTTACAAATGAATCCATCAATTACGAGTTATGTTTGAATTACCCCTTTACACTTACATATAAAACATTCAGTTGTAGTTTTATTTGAATTAACCCATCAGTTATAAGTTTTGTTTATCTCGACCATTCATTAAACTGATCACATACTGACACTGTGCTTATGATATGGACACATATACTAGCCTATATTATAAAACAACTCATGATCTAACTGGTGGCCCTGATCGAATTGTGATAAACACAACTGACGGTCCAAATTGATTCGTAACTATGTGAGTTACAAATGAACCCCTCAGTTATAAGATATGTTTGAATTACCCTACTACAATTACATATAACTGAATTACCTGGTCAGTTTCTGAGTTTTGTTTATCCCGACCATTTATTAAACTGATCTCATACCGACACCGTACATATGACACGGACACATATACTAGTTTACTCTAAGCTAGATATCCTTCTGCAAGAGATATAAAAAGCTTGTAATCCATCCCAAAACCTTTTTCATTTTTAGAAAGATTATTTAAGCATATTGTCTATAATACCCTTAGTAGTTATGGAGTAAGGTCTCCTGTAAGACCATCTTACGGATCTTGATTGTTAAGACAGAGCCTCACTCTCTCACAGTTTAATTCACCAATATACGGTGAGTCGGATACAAAAGATTTATCTTATAAAAAATATTCGTAAGACTTTTTTTCTAAGTTATTACCTTAGTTGTGAGATGAAAAACAATAATTAAAAAACAAAAACCGCAGATTGAGATCTTGAAAAGATACTTTCAAGGAGGGAGAGGGGGCGAGATGAGTCGTTAATCTTAGGGCTTGTTTGGTAGTCAGATATAGATAAAAATATTATTAATCTTAATACTATTAATGCTCTCGCTACTTGTATATCGATGATAGTTTTGAGATTAAAAATGTTAATTATAATTTTTTTTAGTGATGACGCTAATTATATCATCTTTTCTTTGGTATTAATAATGAGGGGATAATGATTTTATCATGATAACTCGTACTATTAGTTACATACAAAATATCAAATAACTCAACTTATTAATCATATCTTACTTTAATCCTGATTACCAAACCGTAACATAATCAATTGGTACCGAAGAAGATGGTTTCTCAAAATTTATGGGAGAAAATAAATGAGTACAACGTGGCAATTTGAAAAATAAGGAAACTCTTTTACCTTTCGACCGATTCAATAATGTTAAGGAATTCATCTGTGGAACCATCAACGTCAAACAAATCATCCACCAATGTTCCCAAGAAACATATTTTGGTTGTAAGCATGCGGGCTTCTGATAATTCAGGGGTATAATAGTCCACAGCATATAAGACATAATTTGTCATCAAAATCTTCCCATCAAACATATCCAATCTGTTTTCTTTAACCCATCTGCAACATATATAGTATATCAATTAGGCACAATGTAGTTACATAATATCACTAGGGTGGGTGATTTGATGGGTTGGATCGAAACGGGTAATGGGTTAAAATGAATCATGATCCGTTATAACCCAAAATTAAATAGGTCGAAATTGGTTGGATCAAAACAGGTAAACCCGTTTTGACCCATATTTTTCTATAAAAAAACTTACATTCATATAGCTAAAAAAAATATAACTGGTTGAAATAGGTAATGAGTTCGACCCGCTTTAATCCGATTCAAATCGACCTGTTAATTTTTTTTTGAGTCAAAATGGGTACCTTTTTAAGTCGGATTAAGTGGGTTAGCGGGTTTTAGGTTGTAACTGTCAGGCCTAAATATCACCAATCTATGTGAAACTTGTGTGTGCCTTAAAACTGGCTACACATTACCTCTAGGCACCATAAACAAATTAGACGAAAACTTAATGAAGACGGTTTTATGTTAATTTTATGTAAGATGAATTTTCTTTACCCAACTCATCATGTGTTGATGAATGAAACTGTAAAAAAGTAAGATTTCATCTTACGAATTAAGATCCGTAAAATCATCTTACATAAAACATACGCAACAAATTAAAACTATTAAGGACAGATGGTGCTCACTTTTCAAGCTGTCGAACTTCTTCGTGCATGACAAATTGACAATCTGACAATTGTTGAAATCTTGTATTGCAAAACTGAGCAAGTCCTTGGAGTAGATATTGGAACTCCTGGAGAGAAACAAATTATGTGATAAAGATGTAAAAGCAGTAAAATAATTATATGATGAACATTAACGATTAAGTGCTTGTTTGGTGGAGCATTTTAACCAAAATACTTTTTAATAACTTGAAGCAAGAATATATATATATATATATATATATATATATATATATATATATATATAATTATTTTCACTACATTTTTTGTTTATCGACTGAATAGTTGATTATTGCATTAAATAGTTACGTGTTTAAACATAATTACCCTTTAATAACTTGTTATTTGAAGTGAGTATATGTTTTATTTCCAAAATATTTTTTAATCCTCAACGAATAAGATAGTTACTCCTTATATATATATATATTTTTTTCTTTCCAAAATACTACTTTTTTATTTTGAACAAAAAATGTTGTTATTCTTTTTTTATTTTTTATTCAGGTCTCATTTTCCAATCATATAAATAATATAATTAAGGCATTTTATACCAAATATTTAGAAAATATTGGATATTTTACTATCACAATAAATTAATTTAATTTAATTCAAAGAAAATTATTTATAAAAATCAATTCAGTAAGAAAAATATTATGGTCGATATTACACCGAATATTGATTTTAATCATCTTAAGAATTAAAATGTTCAAATCATTTATATCGGTAGACAAAAAAATTAATATGTTACAATACTATTTCATTCTAGGATCTTACCATTGGATAAAAAAAATACAATTATATCCTTCAAATTTCCACTTTTAATTAAATTTTTATTTAAAATTTTCAACATTTGGTAAGCAAGAAATTGTCCTTATGATATTAATTTTTTAAATTACCCAATATGACTTCAGTCATAAACTTAATCGATTAAGAAAATAAAAATAGATTAATATGTGTTTTAAATAAAAAAATAATGTTAGAGGGTAATTAAAATGTAACTTAATTTATAGGTCAACTTAATATAAACAAGTAATTAAGGGGTTGATTCGTTCAAACATGTAATTATTTAATTAAAAAATTAATGATGTAGTGAAAATATTATCTCTATATAAATAATTGCTTAATTTATTTTTAGACTGAAAAATAGCAAAAGTAAAATTTAGTTAAAAGAATAATTTTGTCTTAAGATAAATTAATTTGAAGCAATATTAATAAATACTAGTATACGTGCCCGTGACAAGGAAATATCATTTTCACACGGTGTATGTGTGTGTGTGTGTATTAGTGTTTTAAAATAATTATTTTTCTTTTTCATTTTACCTAAATGATGTTTTCAGGTTTCTCACATCATCAACATCATAGAGCTCTATGTTTCTTCTTTTGGAAATACGATCAACAGTGTCGATTGAATACTCCAAAGCATTTTCCACCTAATTAAATTAAAAGTAATATTAATCAGCCATGTATAATTGAAAACAAAATTTGGAAAAATTAAGAACATGGTATCATATACTAAATAAGATTATACCTTTTTGTGTAATCTTTCCTCGTAAATGAGCTCATTTAGTAATTTCTTCTTCAAGAACGAACTTGTCCAATCATTTATTTTGTTCAAAACTGTCTCGTTTTCGAACAATGTAAATTCTGAAGCTTTATACAACTCTAGAATTACGCATGTTTCCTTCGATTCTAGACCTACCGTGTCGAAAAAATGATCTTCCTCCACAAAATCCTCGAGTGCATCTGCCAAAAGAATATCGTACAATTGAGTATATTCCATCAAAATTATAGGATAAATAATGAATTACAGATAAACCTCCTCGAATTATGGGCCAACTTCAATCTGAAACAATGTGCGTGCCTCAACTATAACAATGTGCTGCCTCAACTTTATAACGTCGCTTATTCTTTTTTAAGCACATCGATGAATCTTCACTTTGAATTGAAGAGTTGAAGACAAAACATAAATATCACACAAGAAAAAGATGTTTAGAGATGAATGCAACAATCATTTATCGGTCTCGTACATTAGAACTACAAAGATAGTCAAGATAACAAGAGTAAAATAGTTATGGAAATACCAAAAAGGCAGGATGATTAAAGAAAAAAAAAAGGTCGCGTTAGTCTCAGATTAAAGCATTTTTCGTGAATTCGAACAAAGCTTCTAGTTAAAAATGTGATTAAAGAAAAAATTATAGTTGTCCGGGGCGGCGGAGCTTAGGGGTGAAATTTGAACCTAGCTAATAGTTTAGGGGATTATATGATCAAGTTTACCCAAAATTTGGACTAACCTGATGGAACTTGGTATCCGTTCAATCTTAGAAGTCGAAATGCCAAGGCAAGACATGCGACATCCATGAAGATCTCTTCGCTCCTTTGTTGCCAACAACTATAAATTAGCAACTAAAGTTAATTAGGTCAAATTAAACTACATAAACCGCATATTCGCCGGTAAACAAACTTGAAAACGTAGTATTACAGTACCTATATGTTTCATCGAGAACACTTTTAATCTCAGAGTTGAAATAGCGAGCGATACCCAATTTTTCAATATTATCAACCATGGAGAGACGAGTATACACATTGAAAGGATAAGCCGTAGGTACTACAAAAATGAAAATAAATAAATAAATTAAAATGCCGATATTTCAAAGGGTAAGACTATGTGTCGTAAAAGTAGCATGTTTGGATCGGTTAAATAATTTGTAGGTTCTACCACTAATTAATGTTGGAACCAAAACAATGAACTTTTGGTGAACATTTAGGACACCTAACATCACTCTTTATTTTTTTTAATGCAGCTTATATAAGAAAAACATTGGTTTCTAGTCGTGAAAATGAAAGACCACAATTAATTCAAGAATAAGTCTCCTGTAAGACGGTTTTACGAATCTTAATCCGTAAGACGGTGTAGTACAACACCTTCTCTCACAACTCAATCTACCAACACGTGATGGATCGGGTAAGGAGGATCTGTTTTACCAAAAGTGACGATAAGACCGTCTTACCTAATTTTTTGTCTTAATTCAAACACTAACACTGCATTGAAACCAACTGTAACTAAAAAAACCCGTTTTTTTTTTCTTTTTTTCCATGAGCAAGTCTCTAGTAAGACGGTCTTATGGATTTTAATTCGTAAGACAAAACCACACTCTCTTACAGCTCAACTCACCAAACACACGGCGGGTCGGATAAGAAGGATTCGTCTTACAAAAAATATCCATAAAACCTACCAACCTAAGTTTTTCCTTTTGCCAAAAATTGATGAAGGGATGTGATGTTTTAATTACCGGCGTCTCCGTATAATTCAAGGAGAGAATGCAAGAAGTTGAAACTTCTATCATTGTGATGGTGAATTAAAGAGGCAGCAGTGGTAGCTGGTGAATTGAAAAGTGATCCGTTATGTCTCTGCTTCTTCATAGCGTCTTTCCAATCATACGATTCACCTAAACCTTCGGCAACGTATCCCAAACAACTAAGCTTTTCCATGAAAATTTCCTTTATGAGGTTATATTCTTTCTACCACAAGGGAAAAAACAAGAAGAAAGAGTATTTTACTTTGAGTAGCTCTCCTGTAACACCGTTTTACGGATCTTAATTCGTAATACGGAACTCCATTCTCTTAAAGCTTAACCTACAAATATATAGTCGGTCGGGTAAAGCAGATCCGTCTTACAAAAAATTACCGTAAGACCGTCTTACCCAAGTTTTTGCCTTTTACTTTATGTAAAACTTAGGTAAAACGGTTTACGGATAGTTTTTGCATAACAGAACTTCTTTACCCGATCCACCATGTGTTGGATTGAGCATGTGAGAGAGTGAGTTTTGTCTTACGAATTAAAATGCGTAATACTGTTTTACAAGAGACGTACTACTTTAGTTTTAACTATCTGAAGATAACCATTGTTATACTCTCTTTGCTCTTAAAAAAGAGATTTGTTTAATGTGACACAAAAAATTAATCAACCACATTATAAATATTACTTTTTCTGTTTCCAAAAATAAAATTTAGGAACAGAGGAAGTATTAATCAAAATATCATCCCATCTTTGTGAAGATAATCATCACTTTCTCTCTTCTAAAAAAATATTATAATTAACATTAAAAATCAAATGTTAGGTTTATAACTAATTTTACAATTTTTGCTATAACTAAGCTTTCGTAAAGGGACAAAGTGTTTTTCACTAAAACACATTTGTCTTTCAAAAAGACTTTGTTGTAGAAATAGTCGTAAACGTAACATTTTTATTAAAACATTTATTGTTTTAAGATATTCACGTGAGACTAAGATCGTCAATTAAAGTTAGAATCAAATCGCGACCGATAAACTAATAAATATAATTTCTAAAAAAAGAAAGATCAGAAAGCGAACAATGTTTTGAAACAATCTAAAAATGGAAAAGTAGAATCTTTTTTAGAAACATAAAGAGTATCTATCAAAATAGATAATAGTATCCATAAAAAAATATGAAAAAGAAAAATGAGATGGAAGAAGTGTACCTTTCTAAATGAAGATCACGAATACGGAGCATGAAATCCACTGCATGCGAGTCCAGGGGCAGATTCAAGCCTAATTCTGAGGCGTAACTAATCATGCCAGGAAATATTATATCAAACCCAATTGGATTTGATTGGTTCTTATCATAGATGGCTAATCTATTTGATCCAATAAAGTCAAGACCTGCAAAGGCAGATGATTGGGTATCATTAACATCAAAAAAAAAAAAAAAAAACTCTATTTCAATTTAATAGTCTTTCCGTTCCCAAACAATTCTAATTTCGTTTGAAATTTTCTATTACACTCTCTGTTATATTATTTGTTTAATTGAATTTTAATTATAGATGTGTTCTTATTATTTTACTTGGTTTTTTTTTTTTTTGCAAAACAAGGGTAAGACGGAAATTAAACGGGCTATAAAAATATAAAAGGAAGTGGGATAAATGATTTGGAGCTGCCTTATTTCTTATTCGAATATTAACTTTGGATAATATTAAATTACTCACTTGATTTCTAAATTATAATATTATTTAAATTTTTGGAGTCAAAAACAAACTTTTTTCTAACTTCCACTGTTTCGAGAAAAGAATCATCGTTTGAAAGTCAATTTTTAAAAAAATTGATATTTTTAGTAGTTCATTAGTACTAAAATGACATTTTTATGTATTAATTTTTTAAAGTGGATTTTTTAAGTGAAAAATCTCAAAATAGAATAGTAGAATTTTTACCCAAAACAGAGAGAGTATAATTTAGTGTATATATTTTTCAAAATTATAATCACGTAAGTAGCACTTTTTTGGTACTACAAATTAAATATTTTATAATTTTTTAAAAATAAACATATAATGATATGCGCATCTAATAATAATTTGAAAAACAGCCGGTTTCTTTTTAAAAATGTCAAACAACTTTATGAACGAAGAAGTATATATTTAACATCTATTTATTATATTTGAAATTATAAAATTTCAATCATCGAAAAAATATTAAGAAAATTTCAATAATAATTTTCAAAATTTCATAAAATAAATAAATGTTTATGAATTTCGATAAATTATTTAGACAAGGTATTATAATTTAAGTTTGTAAAGGTTCTTGCTTGAGTTTTCACATGTAGAATTAAACATTTTATTGTTTAATCTCCTTCGCGATTTAGTGGTTTTGTTTATGGTTTAAGACTTTTCTCTCGTTAGCCTTACCAGCTTTCTTTTTCTTGCATATATTTTTTTCTATTTTAGTAATTAAAAATAAAATTTAAAACCAAAAAATCAAGTCATAAAATCTCAAATCCAACGAACTATTATCAACTTCATTCATATAACCTAAATTAGTAAAAATTCTTGCTTGAGTTTTCTCATGAAGAATAAAACATTTTATCAAGGGTAAGTAATTTTCTGGAATATTAGAGATCTATGAAAACTTTCGGTTGCTCGGAAAAAGGAAAAAGAAGTTCCAGTCGTTTCAGCTGTAAAGTTTAGTTTCGAGTCCTTTTGTATGCAAACTAGTATACGTATCCGTGTCATAGACACGGTGTCGTATACGTTATCAGTTCAATGAATAGTCGGGATAAACAAAATTCATAATTGAGGGGTTAATTTAAACAAAACCTACAACTGAAGGTTTTATATGTAATTGTAGATGAATAATTCAAACATAATTTATAACTGAGAGGTTTATTTGTAACTCAGATACTTACGAATCAATTTGAACCATCAGTTGTTTTTATCACAATTCAATCAAAATCGCCGGTTAGATCCTGAGCAATTTTATAATATAATAAAAATATGATAATTACCTTTAGTAATAAGGGCCTGTTTGATTTAGCTTATTGATATGTGCTGATGACTTATTATTTATGACTGATAACTTATTACTTATGACTTATGACTGATGACTAATAACTGGTGATGTTTGATTTAACTTTTTAAAACTGTTGATTAGCTTTCATAAGTTAGTGTGTGTGTTTGATTAATAAGTTGAAATAGTGCTGAAATCAAATATAAACACTAAAATATCATCATCACAAAATGTGATTTGCATTATTATTGTTGTTGTTGTTGTTCTTATTATTATTATTATTATTATTATTATTATTATTATTATTATTATTATTACTATTATTATTAATAATAGTATTAATTTTAATCATATTATTATCATTATTATTTATTTTATTCATTTATTATTATTATTATCACTTTTTTTGTTATTTTATTAATATTAATACAATTCACTATTATTAATTATTACTATTATTATTATTATCATTATTATTGCCTTTATTATTATTATTTTATTAACATTAATATTACTTTTATTATTATTATTATTACTTGTTAATTTTAGTATTTAATTTATTATATTATTAATATTATTAATGTTATTTATATTATTATTATTGATTTTATTATTAATAATATTATATTTTATTATTATAATATTGATATTAATATTAATTTTATTATTATTATTACAGTTATTTTTACTATATTATTATTAATATTAAATTTTTAGTATTATTATTATTACTATTATTAGTATTAATAATAATAATAATAATAATAATAATAATAATAATTATATTTATCATTATTAATACTATATTTATTATTTTTATTATTATTATAACAATTATCATTATTCATATTATTATTTATTAATATCATTATAATTCCTTTTATTATTATTATTACTTTATTATTGTTATTATTATTAAAAAGGTAATTTTGGAATATATATAAAATTTTAATAAAAAAGATGATTCACATGTTTTTGAAAAATAGAATTAAGCACTAGGCTTAGTGCTTGCAACTTATGGTCTTACATGTGCTTTAAGTGAGTTGTACATGACTTATTACTTATCCTACCATAAGTGAAATCAAACACTTCAAAAACAACTTATGGGAAGTCATAAGTCATAAGCACTTTCAGATAAGTCAAATCAAACATGCCCTAAGTCTTTCTCCAACTCCCCATTTTTGCAAGGCAAGAAGACATGCCAATGTAGAAGACAAGGAGTCTTTTACTGAGGATGAATTGTGCAATCCCCAAGAACCATTCGAGTTTTGGTTGCGTAAAACCCAATCCAAACATTTTGGAAAGCAAGGTTGGCTGTCTTTTATGGATATTTCCTTTTTTGGAATCATTGCCACCCATGCAGTGTCGTAAGATGATATTGAGTATTGACAACTCTGTCCTTCCAAACTTCTGTCTAATTCTTTCAACTGAATCCTGCCTGGTCTGCAATTTTGATTAGATCATTTTAGTTACTTTGAGGAATATATATATGTACATGTCAGTAATATTAGTCTCCTTTCGTCCCTAAATTATCGTTTTAGGTGGATTTCGTACACGATTTAAATAAACACATTTGAGTATTTGACTAGATTATTAATATTAGTTTGATGTGTAGTTTACTTTAAGATCTATGTATATGTGACCCATAATTAAAGTAAAATGATAAAAGTGTTGTCATAAAAAAAAAGTTTCAAACAGGATAATTATTTTGAGACGGACAAAAAAGAGAAGCAGAATAATAATTTGGGGACAGAGGGAGCATTAAGAAAGAATGTGCTATATTGTCACATTCTGGCTATCCAAGTTCAATACGAGAATTTTACATTTAAAAGTACCACTTGGTTGTTTAAACGACCAACATGATAGCTTTTACGACTCACTTAGGTCGTTTAAACGACTTTAAACAACCCATTTTTTATCCGATTAATTTAAACCACTTACCTTAGTCATTTGAACGATTCACTTGGTCATTTGAACAACTCATTAATGATATATTATACATTTTTCTCTTGATTAGTGACAAAAATGCCATTTCTGGTCAAATAAAATCTGGTCGAGTATCTTTACCATAATGAGGATATATCATCAATTTTTTTAAAATTATCATGTTTGACTGGACAAAAAAAAAAAAAAAAAACTTATCGTTTCTATTATAAATTCTAGAATAACGTATCTTTTTGGAATATGCCATGAGATAATAGTCATATCAATTAAAGTAAGAATCATATGAAAGGTGAAATGATAAAAATAGCATTCAAAGATGAAAATAGTAAGAAGGTAGACTTTTATTTTTGAACAAACTTAAAGAAAAAGAAAAACTTAGAAAGGGAAATGATGATGATCATAATTAATAATTATAAAAAAAAAGTAAAAACTTAGGTAAGACGATCTTACAATCATTTTTTATAAAATGAATCTATTTTACCTAACCCATCGCGTGTTAGCGGATTGAGCTGTGAGAGAGTCAAGCTTCATTTTATGAATTAAGATCCGTAAGACAATTCTACAAAAGATTTACTCATAAAAAAATGTATTAACTAACTCATTTGTACGGGCATAGGTATTTTTCCCCATTTAAACAATAAATATTAAGGAGTAGTAATAATAATAAAATACAGTAACTTTACGCTTTCATTCATTGCATTTGATTTTCAAGTAAGCAAAATTAAATGACTATTGTTTTTGAGTGATTTGGTAGTTAGCTAACATACTCTTTCTGTCCGAATTGAAGAAGGCACTTTGATTTTTGACAAAAAGTTAGAGAAAACCGTTTTACGTGTATTTTCCATCAAACAAATCTTCCAGACTCGATCCGTCGTGTCTCACTGAAGACATACTCTTGATTTTTTTGAGCTGATTTGACCAATTCTCAGTTGGATATTTCGCATCGTATTATTTCAGTTTTTTTTTTGTTCATTTTAGGAAACTCTAATGATGAGAATCCAAGATCTTTTAGATATGTTTTAGAATGAATGACTTCTTGACCCAAAATTAACATCATTCACCAATTTTTGAGGACACTTGTGAGAGGCCTGTGCAACTCTAGATAATGCGTTGACCAGTGTGTGAACTACACGTAACGTAGTATGTTGTTAACTTACCAAATCAAAATTGGTGTTTGCTTTGATTATATGTCTCTTACTTGAAGAACCTGCTTGAGGGAAAAATAAAACATAAAAATATAATTGGTTATTATTTATGTAAATATGGAAAAAGAATATACACATGCACCAAATGAGATTGAGCCAAACTCTAATCCTTCACTTGGTTTATAGAAATTGGACTCCCATTTTGAGTCAAATAAACTGAATTTGAAAACCAATCAGTTTGACTTTGAGAAATTAGAATTGATAGTTTGAAGGCCATTTAGAGTACCTCTCAATGTTATAAATAAAATGATCCATGGTTTTCACAAGATTGATAAAACTAATTGGCAAAAACTTATGTAATATGGTTTTACGGATATATTTGTAAGACATATCATCCTTACACGACCCACTGTGTGTCGGTGGGTTGAGCTGTGAGACAGTGAAACTCCATCTTACGAATTAAGATCCGTAAGACGGTCTTAAAAGAGATCTACTCAAACTAATTTTAACCATATAACCTTGAAATCAATATTTTTTTGAAGTAAAGTGAACATAAGACTATAAAAGTTAATAGAAACGATTTTCTAAAAAAATTCATCCTAGACATGTTTGAATTATTAGAAAATAATATCATTTAGGGAAAAAAAATGAAAATAAAAAATATTCATGCAGACATAGAGGAGATATAATCATTTAGACATAATCTCCCTCGCAAACTGAGTTTTATGAATCTTTGGTCAAACTTTGGGTTTGTTGACCATGAAAAATCAAATTTAGACAACTTTCATATAGTTTGCAATTTTCAGTGCCTAAAATAATTTTCCTATAGGGCTATTAATAAGATTAAATCAATATACTCCCTTCGTTTCGGGCAAAGAGTTCCTGTTTGAAAATCAAACATTTTTTAAAAAATGACACTTTTACTAGTCCATTAGTAATAAAATAACGTTTTTTATGTTATAATTTTTTAAAATAAACTCTTTAAATGAAACATCTGAAAACGTGACAGTAACTCGGGATATAATTAATGAAGAAGAGAAGGATATTGATACCTGAAGGATGTTTGCTATCCCTGAGTGTGTGTTGTGGGAGTTGGTGCATTGTATCACTTCCTTGTTGAGCTAGTCGCAATTGTGCCATTGATCAATAATATGTATATGTATATAGCCTAAAGGAGCTTTTTTTTCTTTTCTTTGGCTTGATTATTGTTGGGGGTCTTGCAAGGAATGTACAAAGGCTTTTATATTCTATTGATTTTTGGGTTAATGACTTTTTACTATCCTATAGTTTGGTTGTATTTGCCTTTGAAGGTATGTGGTTTCAAATTTTCTATTTTTTTATGTAATGGAAAGTCAAAAGAGGGTTCCTGTTAACTTTTGGACGTGAAGTCGTCATATGCCATCCATTGTCCATATGCATTTTTGTGCTAAATATGTACCTTAAAATCCAAACGGTTAACCTGTTGTTCGTGATAGATGAAAATATCCTTAATAACCAAGTGGTTAAAAGATGAAAACGACCTAAAAAAAATGTATGTGGATGTAGATAACGAATTTCCGTTTAGAACTTAACGAAAGCCCACCCCACTTTGACCTTAGACTCCAAAGTACGAACACGGGAATCACTTATCCCAAGTGCGATAATGAGCGAATCACGAGGTGTAAAAGGAAATTAACCCTAAGTTTATGTTATCTCATTGGAGAAAATCAGAAGCAATCTTGTCTAGACTTTGACCAACTGATCAAGGTATTTGGAGACAAAGAAAAGTATGATTTTTTGTTATCAAAGTGAGTATCCAATCTCGTACGTTCTTCTTACTTGTGATTTTCAAAACTCATGGTAATCTTAAAAATAAATTAAAATAAAAAATAAAAAAAACTCATGGTATTGATTCGTATATCCAATAAAGATTTTGTATATTTATTGTAATACCCTGAGTCAAAAGTCCATAGATGATATTGGTGTCCAGAAATACTGTGTGATCATCTTATAAATCGTACATAATTCTCATACTTATGTGGGATGGGGTATTACACTTATAGACATCGCTGCAAGAATTTAGGTTTTTCATCGTACATTACTATGAATAGATTGAATAAACCCAAATAAAGATTTTGTGCCTTTTGGCGGCACTGGACGCCCACAAAACCTAGTACTAGGTATCTTCTGCTACACAAAACGAACTACATATAGACAAAGCAAAACCAAAATCTGAATATACAAAACCTACTAAGTTGATTCCTTATATTGTACTCTCTTAGTTCATAAAAAAAAGGGGGTTAAATCTTTTAATTTATGACAATTGTTTTTGGTAACAATTTAGAAAAGACTGTTTTTTATGATATTTTCTGTAAAACAGATATCCCTATCCTAACGCATCGTGTATTGATGTACTAAACTGTGAGAGGGTTATGTTTCGTTTTTCGAATTAAGGTTCGTAAGACGGTCTACTCATTTGTTTTAAATATTAACATTTTTCACCTTGATTTGATTATTACTTAATTAATTCATGGATCATACATTGACACGAAGATCCTTGAAAAATATTCCTTTTTTTCCAAGTAAGGAGTTTATTATACAACTTTGTGATGTTTCTAAAAGTTTACTTACAAACAGGGCCGGCCCTATAAAATTGGGGGCTCAAGGCCAATTACGTGGAACGGGGCCCTACCTTTGTAACATAATTTTTTTTCCAATTTTTGAAAAATTAAAGAAACAAAGATTACGTATGTCATTTTTTTCTATTGATAAATCTTTTGAAAATATATCGAAAAACATTTTCAGGTGTTTGGCAAACATACGGAAAACAATATTTGAATAAATACAAAAAGTATATTCTAACATTAATATCCATATTGAACATAAAATAATGTTTAACTTTAAGTAATTTTCCTTTAGTAATCTTTAATTTATCATTAATGGTGTCAAATCAATAAGGTCAATTTTTTTCAATGTCACAAATACAAAGAAAAAAATTGGTAATAATGAAAAAACGCTTTAAAAAAAGAAAATTGATAATATTTGGGATGTCTCTAAATAATATAGTGGACACTAATTTTATGACGTGATGAGTATTTATTTAAATTATAATTTATAAATAATGTGCACAAACACTAATTATATTTCTAAACAATGTAATTGTTGAGTAAAATATTATGTGTTTGTAAATATGTGTAATTGTGGAAGAGGGCGAAATGGGTGCTCAAACATTTGGAAAATGAATCCCTAAGTCATTTTCCTAAAAAGAATGCTTCATTTTCCGTTGATTTGAAAAAACTTTTATGTTGACTACATTTTCCTCTGGTTACCAAACACTGGAAAATGAGGACAAAAGTCATTTTTCGTGAAACAAACGAAGCCTAAGTTTTTTTTTAGAAATTAGAATAGGGCATTTATTTTTTTATTTTTTAATAATGTGAAAGATTTTTATGAGATTTGGAGGCCTAAAAAATTGGGTACTTTTAGGGGGCCCAAGACCATGACCTTACTTTCCTTATGACAGGGCCGCCCTTGCTTACAAAATCATGTCTACAATCTCAATCGTTACCCTCCATATTTCCTATAAACATGTTAATTATTGCTCAAGCATTATTGTAGTTATGACAAACTCAACACTAATTATATATCCCTTAATAATTAAATTTTTTTAAATATGGACTATTTGGGTGAAACGAAGAAAGTACATGTTACCCTAATATTTATGATATAATTCATTTTATTAAATTAATTTTCTTAACGTGTCAAATATAACACTCTTTTAAAAAAAGAGAGTTTTAAACAAGCATCGTGATTTTATTGTCACAATAACAAATCACAATCCCAAGTTCTATTTACTTCTTCTACCATCTTGATTTGATTAGTTTCCCCTCTTTTTTAATGGGATCAATCAACCTAAGATCTTCATCATTTGTTATTGGAATCCTAATAGATTAATAATTTATAAACCATAAAAACTAATTAACATAAAATCTCCAAAATCTATATTATAAAGAAGCTAGGTAATTGACTAGGGCTATTTAGAGGTCATGATTTAATTTTTTTTACTAGCATCCTACAGCTGTCATTTATTTGGGTAACATCTTCTTCTGTGTTTCCTTATACTATTAGAATTAGGTTTCCTTATAAAACAACTATATAATTGACTAGGGCTATTCAGATGTTGAGATTAAATTATCTTTAAAAATTTAACGGTTGAGATTCACCATCACATTCACATGTATGAGTAATTATCCATTTTTAACCCCCCACAATTAATATTATGAGTAGTCACCAATTTTTTCTTCTCCCTATATTTTATCCTCATATTACAAAGTCGCACCCTGCAATTAGTCTTTTGAACAATCACCCCTTATAAAATATCAGTCCCTCAACTATCATTTGAAGCAATGTACCCCTTAACTGTAATATTTTTTAAATAACACCTTTTATCTATGTACAGTCATTTGAATTGACGAAATCATATATACTGGCAGCACCGTGTCATAGGCACAGAGATGCCAAAACACGTGTGTAATTGATAAATGCTAGTTACAGACTGAGATTAATTCTTTTATTGCAATCCTACGCTCTACATTTAATCTAAATTGTAAACGTGTGAAAGACAGTTACTTTTTCCAAATTTACTACTTCTTTTTCTTCCAAAAATAGATAACTGTTCCAATAAAGATATAGTCTACGGCTTACTTATTATTTACGGTTTTACAGTTTTACATTTATTGTTTTATGGTTTTACCGATATTGTTTTACTGAGATATATTGTTTTAGCGTGTAGAACTAATCAGCTTAATTTTAGTCCAGCGGTAAATTTTGAGTATTTGTATTTTAATTTTTACTTTTTAATTATTATCTTAATTAACTTAATCAATTTAATTTTTTTCGACCCGCAATTTCGTATACAAATAAAAAAAATCGTAAGTTTTGTAATTTGAAATATTTGTTTTTTTTCTTTTTAACTTAATCAATTTAATTTTTGTGTGACCCGTTTTTTGTTCGGTAATTTAATTTTTTTCCGGCCCGCAATTTCTTATACAAATAAAAAAAATCATAAGTTTTGTCCGGCCCGTTTTTTTGGTCGGCCCGCAGTTTCGTGTACAAATTATTAATTAATCCCTCCATTCCAGGCAAATAGGCCTTTACGGTTTTACAAATATTTAGTTGTAGTTTCTTAATTAATTTTTTTCATCATATTCGGTTTATGCATTGGCCACCACGGGCACGAGTTAATTTTTATAAAATGTTGGATATCATCTCATTGTTGTGGTTTCGTTTGTTGGGGTATGTGTATTGGTTTCCATTGATTTAATTACCATTTTTTTTAGCTTTTAGGGTTGATTAATTTGGATCAAATGCATCTTCGTTCGCATGTTAGATTTTGTATGATAATATGTGAGAGGATTCGAGTTTTGTAGATGAAACAGAAAATTAGTTTGGTTAATTGAATATGTTTGAATTTTCTTTGTCTCATGTGTAGGTGGAAATAATGGACAAAGTTATTGCATCGCATGTTTACAAAGTTAAGCAAAACCCCCCCAGAAGAAGAAGACTGAGTTTTCGTTATTGAGAAAACAATAAAATTTTCTTTTTGTATTTTAACAGTAGTTATAATTAAAATATTTATTTCTTGGTTTTCTTATAAAATTAATATCAAAGTAAAATGTTTTATTTTTGTTAGGTATTTGAGTTCATTTCCACATTATTTCATTTATTGATAAATTCTCAAACTGGCGTCGTGCCATCGGCACGGACAAGAATACTAGGGCTATTCAGAAGCTATGATTTAATTTTTTTTTACTATCATCCTAAGGCTGTTATTTATTTGGGTAACCTCCTCTTCTGGGTTTCCTTATACTATTAGAATTAGGTTTAGATCCCCTTTTATACTCAAACCCTTTTTCCCACTATCATCTTACAACTGTCATTTATTTTGGTAACATCCTTTTTTGGATTTCCTTATACTGTTTGAATTAGGCTTGGATCCCCTTTTATACTCAAACCCTTTTTCCTTCCCCCACCGTCTATACCGTGGTTTTTTTACTTCCTCGGTCTCTCTCTTTCCAGCCTTTACTGTTGTGAAGCAAGATCCCCCAGAAGAAGATTGAGTTTTTGTTATTGAGAAAACAATAAAATGTTCTTTTTACATGTCTATTTTTTATAAATTAAATTAAATGCCCAAGTAAAACGTTTTATTTTGTTAGGTATTTGAATTTTCTCTCATTTTCGTTGTGTAGTGTACATATATTCAACTCCTACAAAATTCTAAATAAAAATTAATTTATTACAACATTGTCTGCTCTATATATCGATCAAGTCTCAAACTGGCGCCGTACCATAGGCACAGCCTCAGAATCTAGGGCTATTTAGAGGTGTTTTTTTATTTATTTACGAAAACAGGGGCAGTACCCTGCTAGATTTTATTAATATAAAAAGAAATACAAACTTGAGGGGGACAACCAGCCTTGCCCTTATAAATGGGAGGACAGAGGAGCCTAACCTCGAAAGGGAAATACAAAGCAAAAGCATTAAGAAATACGAACATAAGGGGTGTTGCTAGCATCTAAAAGAATAAGCCCTTTAATAGCGCGGGGAATGTCTAAATCCGAGAGGAAACAGAAATCTGCTTGAGAATCACATGCCAAATTAGCGAGACTGTCTGCAACTTTATTAGCTTCTCTGAAACAATGCTTGAAGGAATAATGACCAAGGATTTGAAGTCGAAAAATATCACGGAAAAGATAAGCATATTCCCAAGGGTACTTATGATTCTTGGTGATGCAATCATGAATTACCTTGGAATCAATTTCAATAATGACGTCGTGAAAGCCTTGCTCATGAATCCAAAGAAGACTAGAATGAAGAGTGTGTAGCTCAGCCATCATATTAGAACCATGGCCATAAAAATTAGAAAAAGCGTAAATGCAGAGGCCTTGAGAGTTACGTAAGATACCACCACCTCCACAAAGGCCCGGATTAACTCTACTAGCCCCATCCGTATTAAGTTTGAAGCAACCTATAGAGGGACTATCCCAAGAAATTGCTTGAATAGTAACCTTCTTACGCTGCCCATAAGAGATATTAGAACAACTGGAGAGATTCGAAATATAGAAGTTGGCATCCTGAAGGATGTCCCTAAGATCTGAATTAATGCTGGGAATCAGGTATTGGACCGAATGCTTAACTCCTTCAAAAACTGCACAATTGCGAAACTTCCATATATGTCAAAGAATGAGAGCATGAATCACTGTGAAAAGAAGAGACTTACGATGCAACCACCAAGCAAAACAACGTTGAGGAATGAAGCAAGGATGCAACGGGACATCAAACATAGAATGGAAGTGCCTCCAAATACTAGAAGCAGTAGTGCTGGAAATGAAAACGTGATCAAAAGTCTCTATGTTACCTGAGTCACAGCAATAGTAATTTGAAGCTAGCAAAAAACCTTTACCCCAAAGGCCTTCATCTATGGGAAGACGACGAAGGAAAATTCGCCAAAGAAGAACACTAACTTTCTTGGGCAGAGATTTATGCCAAATAAAGTCTAATGAGAGCGAACGTTGATGACCGATCACACAACAGAAAGGGCTGAGCTTAAGGAGAAATTACCTTGAGAATTACTAACCCAACAGGTCTGATCCTCATCTTCGTTGAGAGTGATAATCTGGGATTTAATTCTGTCAAAAGCTGGGCTGCTACGGGAAAGAGGACTGGACAGAAAATCCCGAACAGTAGATATACAGCAATCAATCGGTTTGTCTAAATGGAGATAACGATTCCAATTATCAAACCAAGGAGAACAATTACCCTTGCCAATAACCCAGAAGATTTTCGGTTCAGCTATGTCTCTAGCCTTAAGCATTCTGTGCCAGATGTGAGAGCCTTTAGAAAGAACAGAACTCAAATGGTGACGGGAACAATACCTGGCTGTAAGATAAGAAGCCCAAAGATTGGAAATAGTACGGAAACACCACCATAACCTTAGGCCATAAGCTCTAATCAAATCAGCCATAGCATAAACCCCTATGCCTTCTTCAGAAACAGGTCTGCAACAAGTAGACCAAGAGACCCAATGGCTTTTGTTTTTACCGTCCAACTGACCCCAGAAAAAGTTGGATAGAATCATGTCTATCATTGCTACAATAGATGAAGGAGGATCAAGAGACGCTATTTGATAACTAGTAATAGAAAGGAGAACATGCTTGATAAGAATAATGCGGCCCGCTGCATCAAGGAAAGATCCCATCCAGGAACTAATCTTTCGCTGAAGCTTGAGAAGCAAGGGGTCAAAATAAGCCTTTTTCTTACGACCACTATAAAGAGGACATCCAAGATAAGTAATAGGGAGGGTACCCTTTTGGAAATCCAATATAGAATTAATGAGAGTACTTCGGTTAATATCCGTGGAGGGGGCAACAAAGAAAGAGCTTTTCGATCGATTGACGAGCTGACCAGAAGCAACTTCATAGTCTTTGATAAGAGACTTGTGCTGGGAAAGGGAGGCCTTACTTCCATTACAAAAGATGATAATATCGTCTGTAAAAGCGAGATGGGAAATAATAGGACAACCACTAGCAGTCGAGAAAATAGAAGCCGAAGATTGATTATGAAGGCGATTGATACTTCTACTAAAAACTTCAGCCGTGATAATAAAGAGACTAGGAGAGAGGGGATCACCCTGTCGAAGACCCCGAGAAGAAGGAAAGAAGCCCGATGGATCACCATTAATAATAACAGAAAACCAGTTGTCAGAAATGAGAGGCCAAACAAGGTCGATAAAGATCTCATGAAAGCCAAATTTCCAAAGAACATTGGTGAGGAAAACCCAAGAAACCCGATCAAAAGCTTTGGCCATATCAAGCTTGAGAACAATATTAGAGTCATTAACCTTCTTCCCCAGATGGCTCATCATTTCCTGAGCTAGAAGAATGTTATCCTGGATAGTACGCCCTTTAGTGAAAGCACTCTGATTTTCAGAAATAATATGAGGCAGGATAGGAGCAAGCCTAGAAGAGAGAATTTTTGAAATCACTTTAGAGCAGAAGTTGCACAAGCTTATAGGGTGAATATCTTTGAAAGAAACATGATGGTCTATCTTGGGGATCGTGGCAATTATAGTACTAGACCAAGAACGAGGGAGAGAAAATCCCGAGAAGAATTCCAGAAAATAGCTTCATGAAAATCCACCCCAATGATATCCCAACAAGTGGAGTAAATTTTTCCTGTGAAACCATCGGGGCCAGCAGCACTATCTCCATTTAAATCATTAATGGCAGTTCTGACTTCGGACATAGAGGGAGGAGAAATAAGAGAGTCATTCCAATCAGAGGTAATGAGAGAAGGAATCATATACAAATTAGAAGAAGAGCAACCCTCAGATTGGAGCTGAGAACTAAAATACGAGATAGCAGCCTGCTTGATATCCGATTCAGTGGTAAGAGTATTTCCCTCAGTATCCAAGATGGAGTGGATGTGAAGCCGGCGTTGAGGTTGCTTAACCAAAGCATGAAATAATTTAGAGTTACCCTGCCCTTTTTTCAACCATTTAATTTTAGCTTTCTGGCTCCAGAACTCTTCCTCCCGTAACAGAAACCTTCGAAGTTTAGCTTGGGCCATCATCATGTTTTCACGATTGGAGGGGGAGTTGTTGAGCTCATAAAAAAGCTCCATCTCCAAGACTTCATCTTCAGCAGCCCGGATATTGTCAAAGATGTTACCAAAAACAGTCTTGTTCCAGATTTTTAATGCAACCTTAACGTTGCGTAACTTGCAAGAAAACTTCTGCATTGGTCTACCCGTCACTGATTGATTCCAGGCTTGTAAAACAGTTTCCTTAAATGATTCATGCCCCGTCCAAGTGTTAAGAAATCAAAAAGCCACAGGACGATGAGAAGCTTGTTTAACAATAGAGGTGAGCAACAGAGAATGATCCGAGCACGTCCTGTTGAGATGCTGAACCGAAGTAGCTTGAAAAACATCCAACCAAAACGTGTTACATAAGACATGATCTATTCTTTCATGGATGGTGGCAGAACCCTCCCGCTTATTCCACCAAGTGTATGCACTGCCAGAAAACCCCAAGTCCATTAAACCCGCTGCGAAGAGACATGCGTGGAAATCAAGAGCCCCAGCACGATCCAAACCTGATCCACCACTTTTTTCACTAGGATCAAGTAAGATATTGAAGTCTCCTCCAAGCAGGCAAGGCATATGAGAATGGCTGGAACTTATACGAATTAAATCATCCCACAAATCTTGTCGGTCACGAGAGTCACACCTCGCATAAATACAAGAAAAGAGAGCATCATCTGACCAAGAAAAATGTTTGAATTGAAGAGTAACATGTTGAGATGATTCCTGAATAAGGCTACAAGAGAAACTAGATTTAACAAAAACCCAAATAGAACTGGAAGAGTTTGAAAAAGAGAACCTGAAATTGAGACGCCGGGTGATAAGAGAAGCTTTAGAAGAATCAAGCATAGGCTCAAAAATAGCTATAACAGAAATATTGTGGAGCTTAACAAGGTGTTTGAGGCGACAAACTGTTGGTTCATTACCAATACCCCTAACATTCCAGAAGAGGGCCTTACAATCCATTAAATAAGGTTAGAGGAAACAGTAACCTGCGGCTTATTTGCCTGTGAGCGAGTTTGTCTGGCCGAAGGAGGGATGTGAGGTTTAGGTTTGGGAGGAGGAGGGGGTATATGCTGTTCTAGGTTGAGAGCTTGCAGAGAGATATTATCCACATCCTCTTCATTGTCCAAAGTATTAAGAACCGCAAACCTGTTCGGAGAGATACAACCTTGCCGTCCAGAAGGCATTGATTCTGCAGCCTGCAAAGGAGGTTGAGCACCATCCCTTGCACTAGAAGGAGATGAAGGATTTGGGTCTTCTTGAGGGCCTGAAGATGCATCATGAGCAGGCATAGCTTTGTTGATCAAACTTGAGACATCTTTCCCAGACAAAGAGGTGCCACTAACATGATTATTAGGGGACAGAAGGGGTTCAGTGCTGTGAGCATTGTCCTCAGTTGGAAGATGATTGGTTCCTTTATCTGGAGAGTTAAGAGAGGGTTGGTTTTCCTTGCCTGGATGCTCTATAGATTCTTCTCTAGAGTCGGGAATAACACAGTCATGTTGTCCATTCACCGTGGCTTGGAAAACCTTTTTAGGAGTCCATCGTTGCCGAGATGGATTAGAAACGGGGGTTGGATCATCAGTAGCAGGATGAGTAGGGTTTTTAATTTTGCAAGAGAGTTCACTATGACCCTGCCTAAGGCAATGATTACAGTAAGATGGCATGTTCTCAGCCTCAAGAGGCTGCCAGAAACTAGGGTAAATTGAGCCGCAATCCACCCAAACCCTTTTTGGGCAGGTTTTTAAAAGATCAACTTCGACACAAATTCGAGCAACGCTAGGGCGAGAAAGGTTTATGGTTGGTTGGCCGAGCATAAGAGGACGACCAAACAATGAAGCAAGGGAGAACAAAGCAGATTTATTGAAAAGATGGATTGGGAGACCGGGAAGAGCAAACCAAACTGGGACAATGGAACTTTCCACATCTGGACTAAAACTTGGGGTCCATTTGAAGACACGCATAGGATACTTACCCAAAAACCATTGGTCTTTTATCCAGAGACGTTGATAATCATCACTATTATGAACCTGAATAAGAATATGTTTAGGATCCAAATGACCAACACTAAAGTCCGCTTTGAGGCCGATTGTACTAAAATATTTTCGGGTGGCTTCCATTGAGGGATGGCCATGAGAGAACTTGCCTACAAGAGAAAGGCTGAATGGCTTAGCAAGGGATTCTATGATTTCATGAGACAGTTTAAGTGCAGGTTCCCCTTTATACGAAGAGGGCGGGATGGCGAATGAAGGAACAGATGACGAGGCAGAAAGAGCCTCAGCGAAAGATGGAGGTTTGGGGATCGAAGGGGGGCTGGAGGTGGGGCTTCAGCCATAGCCGCCGGCAAGAAAAGAACCAAACGCAAGAAACCCTAAACGGCCAGGCTAGAGAGAAATTTTTTTCTTAACTTGAAGCAATGCACCACTCAACTGTAATATTTTTTAAATAGCACCTTCTAGATGTCAAAACACGTGTGTAATTGGTAAAGACAAATTACAGACTGAGATTAATTCTTTTACTGCAATCCTATGCTCTACATTTAATCTAAATTGTAAACGTGTGAAAGAGAGTTACTTTTTCCAATTTTACTGCTTTTTTTCTTCCAAAAATAGATAACTGTTCCAATAAAGACATATTCTACGACTTACTTATTATTTACGGTTTTACAGTTTTACATTTATTGTTTTATGGTTTTACCGATATTGTTTTACTGAGATTTATTGTTTTAACGTGCATAACTAATCAATTTAATTTTAGTCCAACGTTAAGTTTTGAATATTTGTATTTTAATTTTTTTCTTTTTAATTATTATCTTAATTAACTTAATCAATTTAATTTTTTTCTGACACGTAATTTCGTATACAAATAAAAAAAATTGTAAGTTTTGTAATTTGAAATATTTGTTTTTTTTCTTTTTAACTGTTATCGTAATTAACTTAATCAATTTAATTTTTGGCCGGCCCGTTTTTTTGTTCGGCAATTTTTTTTCTGGCCCGCAGTTTCTTATACAAAAAAAAATTCATAAGTTTTGTTCGACCCGTTTTTTTGGTCGGCCCGCAGTTTCGTGTACAAAATTATTAATTAATTGCTCCGTTCCGGGCAAAGAGGCCTTTACGGTTTTACAAATATTTAGTTGTAGTTTCTTAATTAATATTTTTCATCATACTCGATTTATACATTGATCACGCTCTTACTGGCACTGTGCCATCGACACAGACACAAGTTTATTTTTATAGAATGTTGGACATCTTCTCATTGTTGTGGTTTCGTTTGTTGCGGTATGTGTATTGGTTTCCATTGATTTAATTGCCATTTTTTTAGCTTTTAGGGTTGATTAAGTTGGATCAAATGCATCTTCGTTCGCATGTTAGATTTTGTATGATAATATGTGCGGGAGGATTCGAGTTTTGTAGATGAAACAGGAAATTTGGTTAATTGAATATGTTTGAATTTTCTTTGTCACATGTGTAGGTAGAAATAATTGATAAAATTATTGCATTTCATGTTTACAAAGTTTAGCAAAAACCCCTAGAAGAAGAAGACTAAGTTTTTGTTATTGAGAAAACAATAAAAATTTCTTTTTGTATTTTAACATTAGTTACAATTAAAATATTTATTTCTTGGTTTTCTTATAAAATAAATATCGAAGTAAATTATTTTATTTTGTTAGGTATTTGGGTTCATTTCCACATTATTTTATTTATTGATAAATTCTCAAACTGGCGTCGTGCCATCAGCACGCGCAAGAGTACTAGTCTATATTATAAAGAAGCTAGGTAATTGACTAGAGCTATTCAGAGGCCAGGATTTAATTTCTTTTACTATCATCCTACTGTCATTTATTTGGGCAACCTCTTCTTCTGAGTTTCCTTATATTATTAGAATTAGGTTTGGATCCCTTTTTATACTCAAACTCTTTTTCCTACTATCATCATACGGCTGTCATTTCGCTCAGTAGTTAACTATTGACCAGGATTCATTTTTACTAAACATAATTATAGCCTAGATTTACTGTTTTACAAATCTTTAGTTTGTAGTTTCTTAATTGATTGTTAATGTAATCAACTGAAATCTCAATTTAATTTTTGTCCCACGTAGATTTAGTTTTTTAAAAAAAACAATTATTCGTAAGTTTTGTAATTAATTTTTGTAATTTTAAATAACTTTCTTCTCCATGATTATCTCTAATTTTTTTTTTGAAGTATAGATTTACTGTTGTACAAATATTTAGTTTGTAGTTTCTTAATTGATTGTTATCGTAATCAACTGAAATCTCAATTTAGTTTTTGTCCGGCCTAGATTTAGTTTTAAAAAAATTTGTTCGTAAGTTTTGTAATTAATTTTTGTAATTTTAAATATTTGTATTTTTAATTTCTTTATTTTAAAAAAAATTGTGCTATATTTCCCTTATTGGTTTGAAATTTTTGTGATTTCGATTTAGAATAGTTTTTTGTTAGTTCGCTTCGTATCATTCAATTTATTTTATGGTTTTCGTCTGAGATTTTCATTTTAAAATTTATTTCAATTAACATATGTTGGATTGGTGTGTGTGTGTGTATGTGTGTGAGAATGCTTTTGGATGTTTAATTATACTCTTTTTGGATGAGTTACAAAATTTTACAGTTAATAAAATATGTTTTTCTTTAGTTTTTGGGATGTTGTCTTTGTTTTGTGTAGTGTACATTGATCCGACCTCTACAAAATCTCAAGCATATATTAATTTATTGGCATCATACTCATTTCATACACTGATCATCTACATACTGATACCGTGCCATAGGCACGGACACGAAATCTAGTAACTTTTTTTATAAAAGGTGTAACAATAATAATTAATCAAAGTAAATACCAAGAAAGATAAAACAAATAATTAATTAAATAAAACAATTAAATAACTCAATAACTCAAATAATCAATATCCAGTAATCTTCCCCTTTTTATCTTTCTGGACAAAAGCAAAAATAAACAAAATAATTAGCAATTAAAAATTACAAACAACTCCCCCTAAATTCGACATTCTAATTAAGGTCTAGAATACGCCATAAATGGATAATGACGAAGAGTAACACTGGGACATGGATTAGCAACAATAGGAATAAGATCAACTCTCCCAAAATCATCACTCCGAGTTATGTTGAGTATTCCCCAATTCCGAGTAGTTTCGGCCACAACAACATCTTCATCACTATTGCCATCTTCATAATTATAATAGTTGTGGCCTCAGCCAAAGATATCTCCATATCTTTTGTGATAATACGTGAATATTGTATTTAGCCTTATCTTTAGCATTTGAATATTTGATTTAGCTAGATTAAGGTTGTTACCATACTTATAGGAATGTATCTCTATATATTGTAAAGGGATGAATAACAGAGACACAATTTGACATTCTTCATGGTATCAGAGCATCTGATCCTAAACCACTAGTCGATCTCTTTTCTTCTTCTTCCTTCTCCTGCCGTCTCCCTTTCTTCAATGGCCGAGAAAACCTCTTTTCACCCTGCTCTAGCAGTCACAAATGTCAAGAATTTCATTTCTCTTACGCTGGAAATGGAACAAGGTCACTACTCATCTTGGGCCGAATTGTTTCAGATTCACTGTCGTGCCTTTGATGTCATCGACCACATCATCCCTCCCGAGTCCTCTTCTGAGGAAACTACTTCAGCTGCACGCAAAAAGGATGCTTTGTGGTCTCGCCTAGATGCCATCGTCTTGCAATGGATCTACGGCACCATTTCGACCGACTTACTGCACATTATCATTGAACCTTGCTCCACCGCTCACAAAGCTTGGGTTTGTCTGGAAAATATTTTCCAGGACAATAAGAATAGTCGTGCTGTGTACTTGGAGAATCAATTCATCGCCGTTCACCTCGATAACTTTTCTTCTATGTCTGCCTATTGTAAGGAGCTTAAACTGCTTGCTAACCAACTCTCAAATGTTGGTGCTCCGGTTACAAATCAGCGTTTGGTTCTCCAACTTATTGCGGGACTCAATGAGAGCTACGACAGCGTGGCCACCATTATTCAGCAGAACGATCCCTTGCCTCAATTCTATGAGGCCCGATCTAAACTAATTCTGGAGGAAACTAGGAAGGCCAAGCAGGCTGCCTCGGCTGCCGTTGCTACTGGAATAGCTCTTCATGTTACTACTCCTTCGGATGACACATCTGGTCGTGGACAGCCTCGCCCCTCATCACCTAATAGGACCACCTCTGGCAATCGCCGTGGTCATCAGTTTTAGCAGCGTAACCCGTCCAGGGACAAGAAAAATGGGCACAAGGGCAAAGGCCGTGATGGGGGCAGCAACTCTTCTCCAACTGGCAATTATTTTGGGCAGCCTCATCGCACGCACTAGCCTCCTAATCCATGGGCACAATACCCACCTTGGGCTACTTGGGGATCACAGTCATGGTTCACTCCACCTTGCCCCTATTTCACCTCCACATGGTCAAGATCTCCACGCCAGCCTGGTATCCTTGGAGCTCGTCCGCAGCAAGCTTACAGTACCCATGTCCCTTCTTCTTATGCCCTGACTGAGATAGAGTTAGCCATGCACACCATGTCCCTTCATGCACCGATCGAAAATTGGCTCATGGACACCGGGGCGACTTCTCACATGACAGGATCTCAAGGTACACTCTCCCCTTATTTTTATTTGAGCAATACTCATAAAAATATAATTGTTGGTAGCGGACATATGATTCCAATTCAAGGTTATGGGCATGTTTCTTCCCCCCCCTCACCCCCCTTCCGTCTAAATAATGTTTTGCATGCTCCTAAACTCGTTAGAAATTTAATTTTCGTTCGTCGTTTTAATTCCGACAATAATGTCTCCGTTGAGTTTGATCCTCTTGGTTTCTCTGTGAAGGACCTAAAGACAGGGACACCCCTCCTGAGATGTAACAGCACCGGTGATCTGTACCCCTTCTCTTCCTCAACTGCTTCTCCTCTGCCGACTTTTGTAGCTTTGTCTCCCACTATTTGGCATACTCGTTTAGGGCACCCGGGATCGTCTATTTTTAATGTTCTTCGTAGTAGTAATTCAATAAAGTGTAATTCAAATTCTAACGACCATGTTTGTCGTTCTTGTGTTTTTGGGAAGCATATTAAATTACCTTTTCATTCCTCTACTACTCATACTCTTTTACCATTCGATATATTGCATAGTGACTTGTGGACCTCACCCGTTCTTAGCACCGCAGGTCATCGTTATTACATGCTTATAGTGGATGATTTTTCAGATTTTTTGTGGACTTTCCCATTAAGCCATAAATCTCAGGTATATCCCATCTTCCTCTCTTTCTCCAAACACATACAAAACCAATTCTCCGTTAGTGTCAAATGTTTTCAATGTGACAATGGTCGAGAATTCGACAATAATAACTTCAAACAATTCTGTAACTCTCATGGAATGAGTTTCCGGTTTTCATGTCCTCACACATCCTCTCAAAACGGAAAAGCCGAAAGAAAAATAAGGACCATCGACAACCTTATTCGGACTATCATGACTCACTCTTCCATGCCTGCCAATTTTTGGCACCATGCCCTTCAAATGGCCACCTACCTTCTAAATATCCTCCCTCACAAAAATCTCACCAACATGTCTCCAACCCAAATACTTTATCGTCGTAGTCCCTCATATGATCACCTACGCATTTTTGGCTGTTTGTGTTATCCACTCCACCCCGCAAATACTATTCACAAACTCCAACCCCGTTCCACTCAATGTGTTTTCTTGGGATATCCTCCCAATCATCGAGGATACTTGTGTTATGACATCTCTCATAACAAATTTTATATCTCTCGACATGTGATTTTTGATGAGTCTCAATTTCCCTTTGCTAGGTTGCACTCTCCCTCCGCCTCATCCTACAGTTTTCTTAATGATGGCCTCCCCCCTATTGTGTCTCACCAGCTCTCAACTTCGACACAACCTGCTCTATCTCCACCAAATTCGCCCATCACTACTCCTACCGTGACTACTGCTGTTTCTCCACCACCCTCACCTACGACATCACCACCTGCTCCCACCCATATTGCTCCTCCTCCTCCACCATCTCGGTCCATGACCACTCGGAGCATGCACGAGATCTCTAAACCTAAACAATTCTTCAATCTATCCACTACAGTCATTCCCTCTCCTATTCCAAAGACTCCTAAAGATGCTCTCCTTGACCCCAATTGGAAATCCGCTATGAATGATGAGTACACAGCTCTAATTAAAAATAAGACGTGGGAGTTGGTACCTCGTCCTACTAATGTGAATAGTGTACGTTCCATGTGGATTTTCCGTCATAAAATGTTATCTAATGGTGTTTTTGAGAGGCACAAAGCCCGTCTTGTTGCAGATGGCAGGTCACAACAAGTTGGCATCGATTGTGATGATACTTTCAGCCCGGTTGTCAAGCCGATCACTATCCGGACTGTTCTCAGTTTGGCCATTTCTAAGTCTTGGCCTATCCACCAGTTAGACGTCAAAAATGCTTTCCTCCATGGTCACCTCCAAGAGACCGTTTACATGCACCAACCTCTCGGTTTCAAGGATCCTCATCGACCGAATCATGTGTGCCTCTTGAAGAGATCCTTGTACGGTTTAAAACAAGCTCTACGAGCTTGGTACCAACGGTTCGCCGACTTCGTTGCCACTATTGGTTTTATGTATAGCCGTTCCGACAACTCTCTCTTCATCTATAAACACGGTACTCATATGGCATATCTGCTTCTTTATGTGGACGACATCATACTCACGACTTCTTCCAATGCTCTTCGTGACTCTCTCATGACCAAACTCGCATCCGAGTTTGCTATGAAGGACCTCGATCCTCTCAACTATTTTTTGGGCATGTCCGTTACGCGTCACAAAAATGGGCTATTTTTTAGCCAACGTCCCTATGCCGAGTCCATCATTGACCGTGCTGGCATGTCTTCTTGCAAATCGGTGCATACTCCAGTAGACACATAATCCAAATTGAGTTCCTCTGCTAGTACTCCCTTAGCAGATCCAGCCTTTTTCCGCAGCCTTGCTGGTGCCCTCCAATAGCTCACCTTTACTAGGTCGGACATTTCTTATGTCGTGCAGCAAATATGCCTCCATATGCATGCTCCAACGGACTCTCACATGTTAGCCTTGAAACGCGTTTTGCACTACTTACAGGGAATTCTCAATCATGGTTTGCATCTATATAAGTCTGCCTCCACATCACTCGTCTCATACACTGACGCCGATTGGGGCGGTTGTCCGGACACACGCCGATCCACATCCGGCTATTGTGTATTTCTTGGTGATAATCTCATATCTTGGTCATCAAAAAGACAACCTACACTCTCCCGCTCCAGTGCCAAAGTTGAATACCCCGGCGTTGCTAACGTCGTTTCGGAATCATGTTGGCTTCGTAATCTCCTTCTTGAACTTCACTGTCTATTATCAAGGGCCACGTTGGTTTATTGCGACAACATTAGTGCCATGTACCTCTCTAGCAACCCTGTTTAGCACCAACGTACAAAACATATCGAAATGGATATTCTTTTCGTCCGGGAAAAAGTTACTCGTGGCCAAGTTCGAGTTCTTCATGTTCCTTCCCGTTACCAAATCGCTGACATATTTACTAAAGGGCTTCCACGCGTACTTTTCAAAGAATTTCGTACTAGTCTCAGCGTCCGGGAACCTCCCGTTTCAACTGTGGGGGAGTAATAGCCGTGGCCTTAGCCAAAGATATCTCCGTATCTTTTGTGATAGTATGTGAATATTGTATTTAGCCTTATCTTTAGCATTTGAATATTTGATTTAGCTAGATTAAGGTTGTTAACATACTTATAGGAATGTATCTCTATATATTGTAAAGGGATGAATAACAGAG
This sequence comes from Codonopsis lanceolata, assembly GCA_013146195.2. Taxonomy (NCBI): domain Eukaryota; kingdom Viridiplantae; phylum Streptophyta; class Magnoliopsida; order Asterales; family Campanulaceae; genus Codonopsis; species Codonopsis lanceolata. The sequence goes on along the minus strand of CM028377.1, from coordinate 111,966,422 downwards.
ATACGATTTGACATTCTTCAAATTACTTGTATCTTCGGCTTTGCCTTTGCCTTTCAAATTGAAACAATTATGACACACACTCCCACAAGTGTTACAACACTTTAGTACTCCCCATAAATTTCTAGACATCTCCCTCTTTGATTTTGCCAAAAAGAAGCAACTTATTGTAGATCTCATGCGTCTTGCGAAAAAAGCGGATATAATCGATAACAGAATCATACTAATCCAAAACGTGGATACGTTGCACATCAATATCTGCCATACTCTCACGAAGGAACGAGACATTGACACAAAACAAGGTAGGAAGGACATAATCTCAAGTAACAGGTTTAGAAAAGAATAAAGTCTTGGATGAAGATACATCCAGTCTAGAGGGTCCAGTCACATGGACAGAACAACAGTCATGTTCCCAGTTAATGAGAGGGATATGAAACACAGGTTCATTCTGGGAAGGAACCTCAGTATGCAAAGGATATGAACAACCATGCAAGGTTGACATGATGAGTCATAAAAGAATAAAAAAACGGATGAGAGTCAAAGTATATAGTAGACAAACTATAATAGGGTTACATATCAATCATAAAACTGAAAGGATTAGGAAGTTTAAAAATCAAAGGAACGGGTATAGTTAAATATGGAAAAGAATAAAAGCGCTGACTTAATTAACTAAGGATTGACAAATTCTATAAGGTCACGGATACACCTAGTATACCACACTTCTTACACACGGATTAGCATGAAATATTTACCATAGATCTTATTTAAACTCTGTAATTCAACCAATTTTCCAAAATAAATCAAAAATTAAAATATAATGAATAGAATTTCATACTTGAGCAAATACAGATACTTCATCTCAAGGAGCACGCATAATTACCAAGAATACATGTCCTAAATGATGACTAAAAGATATGAAAGTTTATAATCAAAAATATACGAGAGAGTGGGAGAATTGTTTTACTTCCAATGAATTCATCAATGTCACCTCATTGAAAACTACATTCTTCAAAACATTTGAAATTAAAATTTTGTTTCCCAAAAGTCATTATAATGAGATACTATTAATCTAAAAATAAATTAGGATATATCCAGCAGGTAGTTTTCACACTTTATAAAGAGCCTTTTGTTTCACAAGATCATAACCAATGAGAGAAGAAAATCAATGGCTGATATATATATATTATGTGAATGACTTGATAATTTCTATAAAATTCAAAGGTAGCTCATTCCCTAATAGGATATAAACAACACCAATTAAGTTATAAACTTTTTGTAGAAACATTAAGAGCAGGCATAAGCCATTTCAGAAAAAAACAATTCAAATGTAGAAAAATAGTTTCTTTGAAGGTGAGATTCATAGAAGAAATTAAGAGGTACATTTGTGCAATGCAATACAATTATGCCTAAAAAAATTTATAAAAGAAAGAATTAAAAAGCCTAAGAAATATACAATGTATACAAATGTGGTTACGAATGTAGCCACAATGAAGACTAATATCATAAAATGTAAACACCAAGAGATATCCGTAGGGTGGAGAATCTCTCATAATCTAATGACTTGGTAAAAATATTTGTAAGGTGATTTTCAGTTCTTATGAATTCAATACGAATGATATTTTTCTCTAAAAGATCTCGAATGAAATGATGTCTAATGTCAATGTGCTTAGTTCAAGAATGTTGCACAAGATTCTTTGATATATCAGTAGCATTTGTATTATCACAATTTATAAGTAATGAGTCACTATGCAAACCATAATCCTCAATCATATGATTCGTCCAAAGCAACTGAGTGTTAGAAATATATCACGGAAAAATAAAATACATATTACTGAATAATTGAAAAGGCGATTGTTATGTTGGAGTCTACTGAAGAAATCCAAATATGCAAGTAGACTTCAAATGTGCTTGTGAACTTCTTTTATGTAGGTAGATTTCAAGTCTGGTGGTGGTCTTCAAGCCTATAGGTAGACTTCAAAACTACTGAAGGGAAAGTGAAGTCTGCTGGTGGCATAACCCTTAGGAAAACTGCTGGTGCAAAGGCCTGCTGGCACAGAACGAAGGCTGCTGATCCGAAGCCTGTGTTGTACACAGTTTCCTTAAAATAGATTTGTCCCTTCACGTAAGTGCTTGGAAGCTTTACTGGACGTCTATCTCCCATGATAAAACGAAGACACTGGAAAGACCTTTAGCTCGAAGGTTTTCGCTGAACTTATATTGTGTCTAACTCTATTGCCAATATGAAACTGGAGGACAAAAATTACGCTAGCAAAATATGATGCAAGAGTGTATGCGGTGATTGTTCTAAAAACTAACTTTTTCAATTGTGGATGGTATTTCTATTTATAGGAGAAGATACGAGACTTATTAAATAACCACATTGATGATGAAATAATTCTATCATCAATAAGCAAATAAAATCTCCCATTAAAACTGGTAATAACAACACATAAAGTCTGTATATGTTATAAATGTTGGAGTTACAAAAACCAAAAGAAAAATTAACACAATCTGGGTTAGTCTGAACAAGAAAATTTGGTCTGAGTCTGAGGTGCACTACAAATCACTTAATAAGTGTGTATCGCGCTCCATCAATTAATGCACCGCCATGCATCAGTTTTAATTACATAATCCAATTTTGCATCGCGATACATCAATTAATACACCGTAATGCATCAATTTAAACTACCAAATCCAATTCGTTTACCGCGGTGCAACAATTCAAGCCCCTAATCGATGCATCGTGCTACAACTCATAATAAAACTAGACCTTCATGTACATTCTTTCTAATACACAATCAACAAATGTTTCAAAATTAAGGCATCTTTCCTGCATCCCAAATCCAAATCGATGTATTATAATTCACAAATGATGAATTTTCATTCAAGATCGATGCATCCAAATTCAAAACTGGTGTCCAACACGAACAAAATTCTATTCAGTCATCGAACAGTTTACATGCGTAAAACACAAAACACATAAGTAAACATATCTTGAATCACACACATAAACACAATGAGCAGGAAGAAAGAGAAGAAGTAGAACAACAACAACAACAACAACAACAACAACAACAACGGGAGATGAATAAGTAAAACAGTGGGAAATTAAGGTGATGAAGAATAGTTATGTAGTAACCATTGTTCCTTTTCACTACCCAACTCCCCACTCTCTTTCCTCTTCATCCATAACCACCATACTTTTTTTGCATCTTCGGGCAGACAAACTCGACGATGACGGAGAAGAAGAAGAGATTTACATCGATCACGTGGTTTTGGCATTGTTAATAAGAATAATCACAATATAAATAATATAAATAATGATAATAGTAATAGTAATTGTTGGAATATGCCTATGTAACATATTTGCTACCTGTTCGCATATTTTGGCATATCGATTTGCTTGCTACCATTATAATAACATACATAAACAGTGGCTAAATGGTCTGCGTATTGGTTAGTGTGGCAACTCATTGAAATTGCTATAGGTTTTAGATTGAGTCAATGTCCTTGTACACATACCAGTCTTAGTCCTATCTGATGATGTCACTAATACTCAATAGTGGATTAGTATGACTAATGCCTTGTTCAACAGAACCTAACTCCAGCAGAATTATGAAGTAGATATCTCCTATATCTGTTGTGCTTCAAGTCTACTGCTCCAAAGAAACTATTGAACAGAGAGGTACCATCAGATTTTCATACAAGTTCAGAAGATTAGCTTTAGTGTTTGTCCTTTCATTATTATATATTGGACATTTCCTCTTTTATGTCTTGATCCTGGTCTTCAAGAACTTCAACATATGTAAGACATAAATCACTTATCATCAATTTAGGTCTACATGTCATGTCAAATCAAAAGACCTGAACTTCAGATGCATTCAAGACACAAGATCTTCATGTTATCTTTTAACCAACAAATCAAACATTGTAACCAACTGCAGAACGCTCCAACGATTAGAAGTCTACAAATATCAATGGAACTATCTTATCCTCAGCCTATAAAAGAAAACTCTAAGCACTCAATACAAGTGTGCGTTCAAGAACAATGTGCTTACACAGTGCAAAATACACAAGTGTGAAAATAGTTGTATTCATAGTTGTGTAAAAGGAGACAAGTGTTCGTGCCTCAAAGCAAAAATCCTTTGAACACTTGTGTGAGAGAGAATTCACAAGGCTGAAGAAGCAATGTTTAGTCGAAAACTCCTTTCTTGACTTGAGTTCTTTCTTCCTTTGAAAGACTTAATCTCTTCTGTGCATAGACTCCTTATCTATAGCAAGGAATTAAGCATGTCATAGTGATGTTGCAGACAAGCTACTTGAAGATGTCCAGAAGAAGCTCCAGCGCTGCTAATCCCAATCACATTCATACCTTCACACTTGTACTGCGTTGCAAGGGTTGTTGGTTGTGTGATGTTAAGTCATCACATTAGGTCGAGTGCTTTGCACTCAGTTGATCAATTACTAGGTAATTGATCAACCTATAATATTTTCTTCTCACAAGGCTTCAACCATTTCTTCCTCATACTTCTCCCCAGAGTATTTTGAATGAGTTGGTTGAAAAGTCTTTGGTATTCGTCTCCCCCTTCCCTTCCAGCTTCTTTTCCATAAAACATTGTGGGGAAGCTAGGTTAGAAAGTCTAGGTTGATGTATTAAACATGTTTATCATTTGCTAAACCTTTACTGAATTCTTAAATATAAAATCGGTTTTATACATTCAACCTTTACTTTTTTTGCATGCTCTTCTAGTTCTTACTATGTATGCTTCTTGCTTATGGAATTGTTAGCTTGCATCTTTTGGAGATCAAGAGTCGTCAGTTGATATGTAACTTAACTCATTCATCACACTGTAACTTTTATCTTCAAGGTTATATATTTGCTTATACACTAGATTTTATGCCCACACCTATGGCACGGCGTCGATATGAGACATTGTTAGTATTCGAATAAAACAATACATGTTTGAATTTTGTAAAGGTCAGATCAATGTACACTGCAAAAAAAAAAAAAAAAGCACATTTTAATGGCTGCAAATTTGTGACTCATCATGTATCAAAAAGAGTCTCAAATTTTTCTAGTTATGGAGACATCCAGCTACCCCAGCCCAAAGTCTTTCTGAATATGTTCAGCAAAAAAACTCAAACTTACAAAATAACAAATTTAAAATTAACACATCTCGGTAATCAATTAAAACAATATGATCATCCAACAGTAGAATAAAAAGTTAAAAATTACTTTTGTAAGAAAAATCAATCATCAAATATTGTTATTTAATTAAAAAAAAGAAAGTTACCATGTAGAAACAATATGTTATTGTTTTTATTCAATAACTATGTACACACCCCTCCAATCCATCCTTAAAGAAAACTCAAACTTACAAAATAACTAATTTAAAATTAACACATCTCGGTAATCAATTAAAATAATTGATCATCCATCTGTGGAATAAAAAGTTCAAAATTACTTTTATAAGCAAAATCAATCATCAAATATTGTTAGTTAAGAAAAAAAGAAAGTTAAGATGTAGAAACAATATGTTATTTTTTTTCAATAACTATGTACACATTCCCTCCAATCCATCCCTAAAAAAATTTCATATTTTTCTTTTTTATTTGTCTTAAAGTAATATTTTAATTTCAAAAGATCAAGCTACATTCATTCGAATATCGAAACTTTTACCGATAATTAACAAAATGTAAAAATACATTTTTACCCGTAATTAACTTTTACCAATTAATTTAAAAATATATCCTAACCTAGTAATACTGCAACGTTTCCTAATTAACTTTTACTGGGAAAAATATAGATTAATTTAAATAAAAAAAATCCTATTATTGGGCGTAATTAACTTTTATCAGTAATTAACTTTTACCAACTATTGAGCGTAATTAACTTTTACCAGTAATTAAAAAAATATAAAAATAATTTTAACCCGTAATTAACTTTTAACCAATTAATTTAAATAACATTATCTTTTATCGGTAATTAACAAAAATTAAAAAAAATTATCCGTAATTAACTTTTACCAATTAATTTAAACAATCGGTTATATGGAGTAATTAACTTTTACCAATAATTAAATATGTTTGGAAAAAATAAATTTGACCAATAATTATCTTTTACAAATTAATTTAAATAACAAAATCAGTTATTGGCATAATTTACTTTTAACTGTAATTAACAAAATGTAAAAATAGCGTTTTATCCGTAATTAACTTTTTTCAATTAGTTTTGAGAATTAAAAGTGACGTGTGTTTTGTGGTTAGAGCAGAGAATTAACCGTTCTCATACGCTTGTTGGATAAAAGATGTAATTTTAACGGTTATTCGTTGGTATTACATTCAACAAGTAAAAGTCGTCGGTTGAAATAAAATTCCACCACCTGGTAGGTCATTCGAATAAAATAATTGGAGTTCAAAAATTGTTACTTCCCCTGTCTGTTCAATGAAGCCATTTGTAACGGTACATCTTACTTTAGTGTTTGTAACTGTACATTTTACTTTAGAAGAAAATGACTAAGACTAGAGATCAAACATTCGTTTCACAATATCAAAGTTCTCTTGACTTGTGTTATTTCACAAAACCAGATCTCAGAAATAGCATGAAAAGCATAATGCTACTGACTACTACATCATATTAACAAGATAGTTAAGTATTGCATCGCCAAAATGCCACACAAGCTAGGATATAGAAACACTCTAGTGTAAGAAATAAGGGACTTTATATATATACATTACTATTCAATATTACTAATTAATGTCACACAACCCATCTCTCTTTTTCCTTCACACATATATTTCCTAATCTTCTTGACTAGAATGTATATAGAGGAAAATTATAATACTCTTGAGGATAGTAAGAATAAAAGTAAATCAAATATTATTGTAATTTATTAGAAGAAAATGAATACACACAAAAATGATTTAAAAAAATAGAATTTAGTTACCTGAATAGGTTGAGCTTGGTGGCCTATCCTACGATGGTCTTCGGATGCACCACCAACACTTGCACTTGAACCATTAGAAGCACTAGGACCAATCGCATTACCTCTCATCTCCCTTAGCTCAGCCCTCACTTCTGCCCTTTGATTACTCAAATTCTTGTACGATTTCTTCCATTGCATATTCTCCCTATGAGATGCAGAATGACTCAGAACTTCACCCCAAACATCAGATGTGCGGACACCTAACCCATACATGCGTTCACGACCTTGTGGATCTTTTCCTAAAATTATAGAAAGCACATCATCGAGCCTAGGTTCATCAAGTGACCCCTCGGGAAGTTGAGATTTTAGTTCTTGCAGTTGCTCCTGTAAAATAGGGCATACAAAGCATATTACCTATCTCAGACAAGAGCCATATTTGTAATTTCTTCATGAGTATCTCATACAAGCGTTAGTCTAAGTATCTAACAGATAAATGTTTTGTATGAATTTCAGCAATTAGAGATTTTTTATTCACAAACTACTTGTTTATTGCAGATTTACCTAGCTTCATATAGCCCTTCACAGGAAACTCTTTGGTTGATGCTTCATGATGCAAACCAGTAAGCCCTCATATCAGTGATCACCATATAAAGATATCTAATAAATCAATGAGTATGCAACATTGATACACATATGATCAAATTCCTCAGTATCACTCAAACTAATACATCAAAATTTTAACAATAAATCGACTCTAAGAACATAAATGGAAACTTCAAAATTATGTATCGTCATGAAGTCACATTACTTGTAGAATTCAAAAGACATGGTTCACAAAGTTCTCAAGCTCAGCCAAAAAGTTTTGTAAGAAAGAACAACCATGTTTCCTAGCAAATAGTTTAAATTCTCGAATATTATAACATTAAAGGAAGAAAATGAACAAGGTCTAGATTTGAAATGCATACAATTGCTTTTGAAGCTTCTTCATTTTTTGAGGCTCCATCTTTAGAATAAAATGCGACAAACAAATCCATTCGAGATGGATAATATCCCAATTCTTTTTTCTATGCTAAAAAAACATAAATTCTTTAGGGCAACTAAGGTAAGATAATAATTGCAAACGAAGTTTAGCGTTGGGGTTATTGTACCTTTTCTTCGCGAATTCGAGCATAACTCTTTTTGCCCGTGACTTGCACCATTTTCTTCTTTTCTCGATTTTCTTGATTTTTTTTTGCTAATTATCTAAAAATGTATAATAAATTAAAGAGATAGTTCAATGACTAGAAGCTATCAAAAACATTCAAAAAAGTATACATGAACTTCCTTCTTGTTCCAATCTTCAACAAGCTTTGTCCATTGTGCTTGATGAACTTTTGGGGGGTTTTTTAAAAATTTTCTCTTGAAACGGCAACATTGGATCGTAATACATTTCCTTTATCCTTCCTCTCCAATTCCTTACGTTCTTTCCAAACGATTGTAGTAGCCAACTTTCACAACTAGGGAGAAGATCAAACCTTGACTATAAACAAAATTTAAGAATAATATTTAGTTTATTAAAATGAAATCTAATACTAATAAATAAGCTTTCTACTTACATGTAGCGTATCCAACATATCCTTTTTCATTTCTTTGCTAACTTCATGCCATTGTTTATCAATCGGGCAACATCCCCCTGATCTCGCCATTGATCCCATGAAATGAGTCCGTTTAGATGTATTTTATTCATCCACGGGCTGTCCCAAGTCATTGAACAACACTTTTATTCGATCTCGTTTAGTTTGCTTCCAAATCTTACGCATGTAGGTCAGACCTCAAACTCTCTTGCGCATATTTCCAATAACTGTTAATAGAAAACAAAAAACAATTCATAGGAACTATATAAGCATGCAAAATTGGAGTAAGTAACTATAAAGTTTTCAAAAAGTTTAAGGAAGACATAAGCATAGTACATATTCAAGAGATTATCTTTTACCTAAGGGTTCCGTAGGTTCATCAGATCTTTCATCCATAAAATCCTCCATATCTTGCTCGCTAGTATTGTCCATTACACCTATGAGCCCAATCAAACTTTGCTGCTAACCCTATCACTTTTTCTTTCTAGTTTACGTTCTCTCTAACCCTAACTAGGGCTCCGTCCCTATGCCGTCGGATAACTTGGAGGTCCAGCCTCCGGTTGTCCCTGCTATCCCCACGTCACAGCCCCCTCCTGCACAACCCCCCCTACTCCTTCATCGATTCCGGTGATTAAAACCTATGCGTCTATGGCTGCACACCCGAAGGGTTTTGTGGGTAATAATGCACCAGTTTTGCATGCGATACCCTTGGTACCTAGGCAAACAACAGTCGTTAATGGCGAGCCAGGATGTTTGTTCACGCCCTTAGAACTGGAGGCTGCCGAAAAGCAGTTTACAAACACGATCGTTCTTAAATTTTTGGTTGTTAGGCCTTCAGTTTATGCTATTTAGGACGATATAGCACGTACATGGAAGCTCAAGGAGCCTTTTGTGGTAGGACTTTTGGACCCCAAACATGTTATGGTCAGATTATCCTCGGCCGAAGATCTTGTTCTTGCCTTATCCAAGGAATCTCACATGATCCAATCTAGTATGTATCGTTCTTTTCGATGGTCCCCAGATTTTGCTTTTAGGAAAGACATCACCAAGGTTGCAGTTTGGGTTAGGTTGCACCAGTTACCCTTGATGTATTTTAACCCTTCCTTCTTGCAGTGTATCAGGAATTCGTTGGGTCGATTCTTAAGGGATGATGAGAAAACCCTTGCCCTTTCGTACCCAACTTTTGCCCGAATATGCATTGAAATTGATGTGGCGGAGCCTTTACCTTCGTGTTTCTGGATTGGCACTAGTAAAGATCACGAGTTTTGGCAGCCGCTTGAATTTGAAGGTAACATCCTCTATTGTGTTGGATGTGGTTTATTGCGACATACCAAAGAACGCTGTCGTAAAATGTAGAAACGAATGCATGTGCATAATGTTCCAATTACTGGATCAACACAAATGAAAACTGTTAATCAAGATTTAAAGGATGTAGGTACAAATGGACCGCCTGAGCAAGCTCCTTTGGAATCTAAAGGTAAGGAAAATGTGGATCAACATCATGATAATAGTAGTCTCCCTCCAGTAGCGCGTTGGGAGCCAGTCAAAGGTTTTGGAAAACAGAAGGCAGTTTCGGTTTCAAAAATGGAAAATTCCCAAGGGTGTTCGATGGCAGAAGAAGGACAGCTTCAAGAGAAAGCTGAAAGACATAACATTGTGGAGGAAGGCGTTGAACTCTGTTGATTCCTAATTCTAGATTTGGTTGAGTCATCCTCTGATTCTATTGTACAGTGGCTAAAAGGTCTGCGTACCGATTAGTGTGGCAACTGTCTTAGAATCAATGTGTATTAGAACTGTTTAAGTGTTAGTTTTAGGCGCGGTTTTGCTAGCCTCTTCAGCAGCCTTGAAGGACCAGCAGACTTTGAAGTCTGCTCAAAGACCGGAAAATCAAATTGGCCAAATCACGATATTATGACACGTGTACATCTACTTAGATATTTTCGAAAATATCTAGTCTTTATGTCTTCATCAAATTTCATTTTCAAGAAGTCAACTCTACATGATGACAACTGTCCAGACTATCTCCTGAAACCCGAAGACTGAAGACATTACCCTTTTTGGCTAAGAAGACTTTCCAAGCTGCAGAGCCTGCAATCTGAAACATTACTCTATTTGGGAATGTCCTCTCTGCACTCTACATCTCTGATGACTGTGGCTGTTACTTCTCCCAAAACGCCGAATTGCATTCAATGCAAAAGAACGTTGGACACAGTTCACTCTGTCTCAGTCCAACGGTCCAAAGATCTCTTCCTGGTATTTATTCAAGTTTTAAAGATCTGAAGAAACAACTCTTGCGCATTAAAACTCTCAAGCTTCATCTTCAATACTCAAGCATTCAAGAGATCAAAGGACAAGGACTAACACTTCACCAAACTTTCTCTGCTTTAAATTCTTTTAGTTTGTTTTTAAACTTCTTTGCACGTGAAGAGAACAATTAATCATTGATTGTTTCTCTCACCATTATACACTTGGTTAAAAACTTATTTTGTACACGATCCATTGGAGATCTTACTCATAAACCTAGTGGATAAACAAGTGCACTTTTAAAATCCAAAGCTAACCACTTTGGTAGTGGATGTAGTACTATTCACAGTACGAACCACTTCAAATTCCTGTGTGCTGTTTGAACTGTTCTTATCATTCTCATTAACTGCTTGTGCTTAACTGCTTCAGAATCTGTACTACCTAAACAGCTCTCTTGATAGTTCAGACTCTCCTTTGATTCCGCTGCCTTAACACTTCTATTTAAACTTTCCAAGAAATCATTAAGAAGTGTTTACGAAAAGTGTTTAATAAAAACATAACTAGGCTATTCAACCCCCCCCCCTTCTAGCCTAGATTGAGCCTATTTTGGGACCAACAATTGGTATCAGAGCTTGATTCTTTGAAAAATCATTTTTCCAAGCTTAACCTCTTGAGAATAGATCCTATGGCTCACTATATGCTGCCTACTTCAAATACCAGCCACGTCCCAATATTGGACGAAGGCCACTTTGAAGTATGGAAAGATAAAGTTATGAGATATATGAACTCTATTGACAATCGGTTGTGGCAATGTGTTCTAACAGGTCCTTATATTCCAATGAAACCCAACCTACTTGCCGAAGTAGCCAGTGGACCACCTGAGATACCTAAATCCATGAACGAATGGACAGATGAAGAAAGAAGGCTTGTTGAACTCGACAGCAAAGCTATTCACATCATATCCAGCTCTGTCGACACAAGCACATATCAACAGATCATCAGATGCAAAACTGCCAAGGAAATGTGGGAAGCCTTGGTGGAATATCTTGAAGGAGATCTACCTACCAGAGACAACAGGAAGTACAATTACATTCAACAATTCGATTCATTCAGAAAAGATCCTAAGGAGACTCTCCGGCAAGCCTACGACAAATTTTGTGAGGTGTGCTTCGTAGCTGTTTCAAGTACAGAAAAGAAAGATGTATGGTATCTAGATAGCGGCTGCTCAAGACATATGATCGGAGAATCCTGTCTTCTCTCTAACATCTCTGAAGCAGAAGGTCCTCCAGTCATCTTTGGAGACAATGCTAAAGGAAGAACAATTGGTTATGGATCCATCATTCGAGGAAATCTTTCTATTGGAAAAGTCTCTCTAGTAGAAGGCCTGAAACATAACCTTCTGAGTATTTCTCAATTCTATAACAAATGGCTTATCTGTCAATTCTCTTCAAACAGATGTGATATCAAGGATCCAGTCTCCTGCTCAACCTTGGTCATTGGACACAGACAAGGGAATGTCTATGTGATAGATTTGAATGCTTATGGCAAAGCCGCCAATCTATGTCTTGTGGCAAACTCTGCTCAAGACAAAGGCTGGCTGTGGCATAAAAGACTCAGCCATTTGAACTTCAAGTATCTGGCCAAGCTATCCAAAAAAGGTCTAGTTAAAGGATTACCAAAGGTCTCTGCTGATCATGATCGTGCGTGCAAAGCGTGTCAACTGGGAAAGCTCTCAAAAACGTTATTCAAAAGCAAGCCAGGACTCTCAACGACGAGACCTCTTCAACTGCTACACATGGATCTCTTTGGACCAATCACTACTATCAGCTATGGTGGTCACAGATACACACTTGTAGTAGTTGATGATTACACCAGATACACTTGGACAGAGATGATGTCCTCTAAAGATCACACATACGATCTTCTTACAGCAATGTTCAGAAGACTGCAAACACAAAAACTCGATGAAATCAGTGACGTTCGATCAGACAATGGTACTGAGTTCACCAACAATGGAATAGCAAAGTACTGTGATGATCACGGCATTGGTCACAACTTCTCTGCTGTAAGGACACCACAGCAGAATGGTGTTGCAGAAAGGAAAAACAGAACACTTATCGAAGCTGCTAAAACTATGCTTGCTGAAGCAAAGTTGCCCAAACACTTCTGGGCAGAAGCCGTCAACACAGCCTGCTTCACTCAGAACAGATCGTTGATCAACAAATTTCATGGTAAAACACCCTATGAACTTTGGAGAGGTAAAACCCCAAACATTGGATTTTTTAAAATCTTCGGCTGCAAATGTTTTGTAGTCTACAATGGTAATGACTACAGAGGCAAAATTTGATCATAAAGCCGATGAAGGTGTATTTCTGGGTTATGCTTTATACTCCAAAGCTTACAGGGTTTTCAACAAAAGATCATTAAAAATAGTTGAATCTGTTCATGTCTCATTTGATGAATTTGATTTATTAGAGCCACACGTGGCTCCAAATGTTGCTGATGACTTTGTTAATGTTGAGACAGGTACCTCCCAACCATCAACCTCTCATATACCTAATCCATCAACAGCAACTCCATCAAATATTCCTGACCATCATTTATTATCAAACGGGTTACCAGAAGACTTCAGCCCTGCTCAAAGAGACTCAAACCCAGAACCCTTTGTTTCTGAACCTGAAAATCCTATTCCTCAATTCACCTATGAACCAAATTCTGAACAGAACACTTCTCAAGACACAGCTGATCTTCTTTCTAGCCCTCCTTCTGAACCTTGTCATGAAGAAACAACAGCAAATCATCACATTCCTGCTGTCACAAGAACATGTAAAGACCATCCAATCTCTCAAATCATTGGTGACATTCATGTTGGAGTACGAACCAGAAGATCCTCCAAGAATGAATGTATGTTATGTGCTGCATTCGTTTCAGAAGAAGAGCCAAAGAAGATCGAAGAAGCTCTTCAAGATCCAAGTTGGCTGAAAGCCATGCAAGAAGAACTTCAGCAATTTGAACGATGCCAAGTATGGAAGCTAGTCCCTAAGCCTGCTAATCATACTGTCATTGGCACAAAATGGGTATTCAGAAACAAGAAGGATGAGGATGGGAACATAGTAAGAAACAAAGCGAGACTCGTTGCACAAGGATATCGTCAAGAAGAAGGAATTGACTATGATGAAATGTTTGCTCCAGTAGCAAGACTGGAAGCTATCAAAATCTTCTTAGCCTATGCTACATACAAGGACTTTGTGCTGTATCAAATGGATGTCAAGAACGCATTTCTAAATGGTGATCTTCAAGAAACGGTCTACGTTGCTCAACCTCCAGGCTTTGTGGAGAAAGGAAAAGAAACTCACGTCTACAAGCTTAAAAAGGCTCTCTATGGTCTTAAGCAAGCTCCTCGGGCCAGGTATGAAACCCTATCCAAATTCTTAGTGGAACAAGGATTCGTGCGAGGAAAGATCGACACCACTCTCTTCATTCTCAAGCACAAAGGACATTCTCTGCTGGTACAAATTTACGTTGATGATATTATCTTTGGATCCACCAATGAGAAGCTGTGTAAACGATTTGAAACACTCATGACTGGAAAATTTCAAATGAGTATGATGGGAGAACTCACATTCTTCTTGGGTCTTCAAATTCAACAATCCAACAAAGGAATATTCATCAGCCAATCCAAGTATGCTAAAGAACTTGTCAAAAAGTTTGGATTGGAAACAACAAACACCTTTGATACACCAATGGCTGCTAAATGTAAACTTACAAAAGACTTACAAGGAAAGAAAGTTGATATCACCCACTATAGGGGGATAATCGGATCTCTGGTTTACCTCACCGCCAGCAGACCTGACATAGTGTATGCTGTTGGGGTGTGTGCTAGATTTCAAGTAGACCCTCGTGAGTCACATCTTCTTGCAACCAAAAGAATCATTAAGTACGTATCAGATACCACCAACTTAGGTATCTGGTATCCAAGGGAATCTTCTTTCAACTTGGTTGGTTACTCAGATGCCGACTATGCTGGTTGCCAAATTGACAGAAAAAGCACCAATGGAACTTGTCAATTTCTAGGAGACAGACTTGTCTCCTGGGCTAGCAAGAAACAAGCATCGGTTTCCAACTCCACCACTGAAGCAGAGTACATAGCTGCTGGTAGCTGCTGTTGTCAACTGCTTTGGATCAAACTACAGTTGGTGGACTACGACATCAAAGTAGCAGACTGCCCAATCATGTGTGATAACACCTCAGCAATCTCTATCACCTACAATCCTGTGATGCACTCCAAGACAAAGCATATCGATGTTCGATATCACTTTCTAAGGGACAATGTTGAAAAGAGGAACATTAGCATGAAGTATATTTCAACTGACCATCAACTGGCAGACATCTTCACAAAAGCTCTGGAAGCAGACATGTTTGCTTATCTAAGGGGAGAGCTTGGTATGCTTGACCCAACTGCTTAAATTTAGTATCAATTAAAATTAATTTTTCTTTATAAAATTTTAAGCAGACTTGGTCATTTCTTTTAAGCAGACTTGACAATTTCTCTTAAGCAGACTTGACAATTTCTCTTAAGCAGACTTATTACTTTAAAAGAGTAAAGTCAAGAATTTATACAGTCATTGGGAGGCAAAGGTAAGTTTTTCTAAACTCCTAGTTTAAAAGGTTAATTTTGAAAATTGTAAGGGACTGATTTCAAATTTGGTTGAGATATTTTTTACAAAAGGGTACTTTTCTCTCTCCTAAAAGCCGTCATTCATTAAGTCTTTTCAACAAAAGGGCGTCTGACTTAATGACCTTTCACAAGTCTCTATGACTGACGGCACGTCCTTTCATTTATAAACCCGCAACCGCCAAAAAATTCATTTTACAAGACTGTCTCTTGCTATTCTCTCTCTCTAAAACTTCCTTCTCTCTAAAAATTTCTGCTTCCTTCGCACTGTTCGTTAGCTATCTCTGCAGAATCACTCTTCACTTTCATCTTCTACTTCTGCGAATCTTCTGCAATGGTAAGAAATTTCTAACTCTAACTCAGTAATCACAGTGTAAGCACAAATTTACACACTTTCGTCTGAAATTACACCATTATTGACTGTTCATATGACTTCTTGCTCATAATTCTTAGAACTTCAAAATTTACTGTTCATTACTGGTTGTATCTACTTATTACTGTTCACGAACTGTCGATTTTAGTATTCTGAGTAATATTAAGCCTGTATATGACATTTCATGAGTTGTCTAGAAATTTCTAGGGCTTAATGCTACACTTTGTTCATATTTCAAGTTCTTGAGCTTTTGCCCTAATTCCTGAAATTTTTTAGGCTGGAACTTCTTCTACATCTGCTGTTCCTGAACAGGCTCAGAATCCAACTCTTGAGATTCCAACACTGCCCCCCACTATGTACCATCCGGGGATGTGCATAGACGAACCATCTGTTCGTGCTTATGCTTCTGGAGTAAAGATAGTGGATGACCTGAACCAGTCAGGCATTTTGCCTTTGTTCATGCTGGAGGATGAAGATTTCAGCTATCTTCTTGTTGAAGAATTCTTCCAGAAGGCAATAATCAACGACTCAAGGTCTTCCATCAATGCTGTCGTCAGAACCGTCTCCGTCACTATCACTGCTTCCAGGATTGCCAAAATTATTGGCGTGGAATTTGATGGCCCTACCTCTCTGACTGATGCTGAAAAGGCCACTGCTTGGTCTTATATGCGTGGGGAGAACACTCCAAAGGAGGCTGCTGCTAAGATGAAGAGGACTTTATTTGAAGATGACGTCTACTTCATCAGTCATCTTTTCGACAAGAGTCTGATCTTCAAGAACGGCACCCACGACATTATGACTTCAGACCAGCTTGAATACACGTCTGCTGTCATCCTGAACCTTTGACTCAACTGGGCACAGATTCTATTTGAGCTGTTGTGTGATGCTGTGGAAGCAGTCAAAGGTTCTCTCAAGCAGAAGCGACCTTTTGTTCGTCTTCTCAACACTTTTCTTCGGTCAAACACGCAATTTCATACCCGCATCTTTGCCTTTGAGAAGAAGAAAGTTCAGAAATCAATCCAATTCACCAGCACCTTTATCATTAACACTCTCAAGCTGAAGAACGAGAAGAGAGTTCAGCAAGGTCTTCACCCTCTGGTCATCATCCATGCCATGAACCCCCCTCCACTGAAAGTTATCAAAATCAATCCAGCAACAACTGTGGATGCCTTCATGGCCAAGCAGCTGAGTAGAAAGCTCTCTAAGGAATCTGCTGCTGAAGGCTGCTCAAGCAAAGCTTCAGACCCTGCTCCCTCAACAACTTCGAAGAAGAAGAAGAAGACTTTTTCTGTTGAGGAGGAGCCAGTTGCAAAGAAGCGGAAAGCCCCTTCTTCAATCTCTGCTAATCCTGCTGGCCCCCAACCTAAAAAGAAAAAGAAGATTGCTGCTCCATCTGCTCATATGCCTGTTGAGGCTGCTGAACCAGACCCTGCTCCTCTCCGCTCTCGAAAGCGCAAACCCAAACGCACCGAACCCTTCATCCCTTTCGTTCCACCTTCATCTCCTATCACTTCTTCCTCCTCTTCCCTTACTTCTTCAACAGCCCTTGCTGCTGTTGGGGAGGAGCCTGCTGCTACCCCTCCTTCCTCTCCTACTTCCTCTTCAACCCCTGCTGTTGTTGAGGAGGAGCCTTCTTCACCTGCTCCAAAGACGAAGAAACGCAGACTTCGCAAGAAGTCTGTGGTTCCAACACCATCTTCTCCACCCTCTCAACCTATCGACGCTATCCCTTCTCCGCCATCTTCTCCCGAACCCATCTCCTCCATTTATCCAGAATCATCCCTAGCCATAATACCTGCTCCCCTAAACTCTTCTCCCTCTACCCCTTCTACTTCCTTTTCTATGCCCGAACACTTCTCTCCTCTTGCCCCTCACATATCTACTCTTCTCTACCAAACCGCCTTTCTACCAGAAATCTTTCCTCCCATCTCTTAGTATCTTACTCATATCTCCATCTCTTCTGATCTTTACCAGATTCTCTTCCCTTCCATCTCTTCTGCCACCCATTCCTTTCTATTTGATTTCTCTTCTATTTTCGACCTTCTCTATCCTTCTACCTCCCCTCCTAACTTCATTCTTTTACCCGACTATCCTTTTCCCTCCTACCGTTTAGAAGCATCCTCTTCCTCTTCTGCTTCTTGTTTCTCTGTCAGTAGCCTAGCCACTGACATTGAAATTGATTCCAAACCCTCTTCTCCTCCACCTACAACCTCCGCTGCTAACCAACCTGCTTCTTCATCTTCCTCTCCTCACCCTGCTCCTATCCCTTTTGAGACCCATATCTCCGTAAACCTCAACCCTTTTTCCCTTCCAAATAACACTGCTGATCCTGCCCTCCTGGATCTTCTTCGAGCAAACAATGACCAGCTCGCTCAGCTATGGCCTCAACGCTACTCATGCCACCATCTTTGACATAGGCAAGATTGTTGATCAACTGGTGAACGACACTGCTCAAGCCTTTACTACTCACCGGTTCTTGGTTCAAGATCAACAGGCTGCTCTGATAGGGATGTTGCACTCTCAGCAGATCAGCATTCGTGCCCTCTTCGATGAGCTCAAGACCGGAATGGCTCGGGCAATTATTCGTAGACGGGAGGTTGCTGATTTCACTGATCTTCGCCTTGTCGAGCAAGCTGATGCAAGGGCTGCTGCTGCTGAACAGCGTAGGGTTGGTGCCATCAGGGAGGAGAGAGCTACTCACTTTTTGAATCAAGCCCTGATTGAAGAACAGAATCGACTCCGAGAACGCCTGAATGACAGAATCAGAGTCTGGGTTGGAGACTACATAGAACGACGACGAACTCAGCCCAATCTATTCTGAATCTGTTGGTATTTAGTTCTATATCTTTGTTTTTAAACTATGTTGTTTTGACAAAACTTCTGCTGTTTAAACAGCTTGTTTAATCACAGATGACTTCAGTTTCTTTCAAAGTTTAAATTGCTTTATCTTGATATTATCTGCTCTATTTAAACTTCGTGTTTAAATCTTTATATGTTGCATGTGTGCTTATCTCATAGATTTAAACCCTGCTCTACTTAGTACTTGTTTTTAATGCTTTTCTCTTGCAAGTACTTAGTATAGCTATCTCTCTACTATGACTTCTGTTCTGAGAGGCATGTCTGCTCATCTTAATAAAAATTCTTTAAGACATGTTATTATCTCAGTGCATGATTCAAAGTCTGCTAGTAGCTGAGATGATGACATCAACCAAATAGGAGGAGATTGTTGATTCCTAATTCTAGATTTGGTTGAGTCATCCTCTGATTCTATTGTACAGTGGCTAAAAGGTCTGCGTACCGATTAGTGTGGCAACTGTCTTAGAATCAATGTGTATTAGAACTATTTAAGTGTTAGTTTTAGGCGCGGTTTTTCTAGCCTCTTCAGCAGCCTTGAAGGACCAGCAGACTTTGAAGTCTGCTCAAAGACCCAAAAATCAAATTGGCCAAATCACGATATTATGACACGTGTACATCTATTTAGATATTTTCGAAAATATCTAGTCTTTATGTCTTCATCAAATTTCATTTTCAAGAAGTCAACTCTACATGATGACAACTGTCCAGACTGTCTCCTGAAACCCGAAGACTGAAGACATTACCCTTTTTGGCTAAGAAGACTTTCCAAGCTGCAGAGCCTGCAATCTGAAACATTACTCTATTTGGGAATGTCCTCTCTGCACTCTGCATCTCTGATGACTGTGGCTGTTACTTCTCCCAAAGCACCGAATTGCATTCAATGCAAAAGAACGTTGGACACAGTTCACTCTGTCTCAGTCCAACGGTCCAAAGATCTCTTCCTGGTATTTATTCAAGTTTTAAAGATCTGAAGAAACAACTCTTGCGCATTAAAACTCTCAAGCTTCATCTTCAATACTCAAGCATTCAAGAGATCAAAGGACAAGGACTAACACTTCACCAAACTTTCTGAAGCTGCAGATCTGCCATCTTAAATTCGTTTCAGCTTCTTTTAGTTTGTTTTTAAACTGTTCTTTAATTCTGCACGTGAAGAGAACAATTAATCATTGATTGTTTCTCTCACCATTATACACTTGGTTAAAAACTTATTTTGTACACGATCCATTAGAGATCTTACTCATAAACCTAGTGGATAAACAAGTGCACTTTTAAAATCCAAAGCTAACCACTTTGGTAGTGGATGTAGTACTATTCACAGTACGAACCACTTCAAATTCCTGTGCGCTGTTTGAACTGTTCTTATCATTCTCATTAACTGCTTGTGCTTAACTGCTTCAGAATCTGTAATAACTAAACAGCTCTTTTGATAGTTCAGACTCTCCTTTGATTCCGCTGCCTTAACACTTCTATTTAAACTTTCCAAGAAATCATTAAAAAGTGTTTACGAAAAGTTTTTAATAAAAACATAACTAGGCTATTCAAACCCCCCCCCTTCTAGCCTAGATTGAGCCTATTTTGGGACCAACAAACTCATTAATACCTTTGCTATTCTTGTTGATCTTACGGAAGATGATAGGTGTGTCCCTGTTGTTAAGGAGAAGCCGCATATGAATGATGTGGTTCAAGAAGTTGTTATAGATGAAGGGATTATTTCTCATAATGGGGTGGATGCTAATAAAGAAGTTGATAAAGGGAGCACTTATATGGAAGGTGATTTACATAAAGCCTGCTCTTTTTCAAACTTTGAAGCTTTGGATACTGATAGGGGTCTGGATTCACCAAAATCTTTGGATCATGTTAGGCAGAAAGCTCCAGTCAAGCACACTAGATCTGCTTCGCTTGATGATCTACGAGATTTTCCTCATTCGTCTTTATCTGTTAAAGCTTTCCAACAGCATTGTCGGGCTCAATCCAAAGCTAAGAAAAAGAAAAAAAATCTAAGGTGGCTCAGTCTACTAAACGGCAAACTAGGGCTAAGGCGAAGGCCCAGGTTCCCTCAAATTAATTTTGTTATGACGATCATCATTTGGAATGCACGTGGGATTGGTAATAAGAAAACTATTTCTTATTTGCAAAAGCTGATTTTCCAGCATAAACCTTTTTTGGTAGTTCTTTTAGAGCCCAAGATTGATGGTGCTCGTCTTGCAAAAATTGCCCAGAAGCTTTGCTTTAATAACATCATGCATAATGAGCCTACTAATTCACATATTTGGCTTCTCTGGGATAACACTTGTCAAGTTGACTTCTTTAGCGCGTCTTCTCAACAGGTTATTGTTTAGATTCATGGCTCCAATAATCTCTCTTCCTTGGCTACTTTTGTTTATGCGAAATGTACAAGGGGAGATCGTCAGTTGTTATGGCATGATTTGGTGGACATATCTAATAGTATCAATATTCCTTGGTTCATAGGGGGTGACTTTAACACTATTTCTTCTTCATCAGAAAAGTTGGGGGGGGGGGTACTGGTTTTGATTTTGGAAGCATGGAGGACTTTAATAATTTCATGATTGAGGCAGGTGTGATGGATGCTGATTTCGAAGGATCTATTTACACTTGGTGCAATGATCATCATGGCAATGGAAAAATTTGGGAGCATCTTGATTGTGTGCTAGTTAATGGTCTCTTCAAAGCCTCTTTTCCTTCCTTATGGGTTACTCATTTGAGCAGAATTAAATCTGATCATTCTCCTCTTTTACTTGATTTCCAAATTTGTCCAAAACCTAAAGGTCTTTTCCGGTTCCAACGCATGTGGACTGATCATCCAAAATTTTTGAATTTTGTTCAATCCATTTGGAGTAGGGGCTGTACTGGGATAGCTATGGATATTCTTCACAGGAAATTAGTGATGCTTCGTAAGGCTCTTAAGGAATGGAATTGGTCTGTTTTCGGGCATGTCCAAAAAAAATTTGCAGCCTCTCAAGACATTATTTTACGTCTTGATTTTTAGCTTCAGCAGGGATGGGATGATTTAACGACTGATTTACTCACCTGAACTCACAAAAAGACCTTAAATGGTTACTTTGTAAGGAAAGGGGAAACAAAAGCCTATCTCATGTTTCCTGAGCCCTGGATAGACCAGAATGGGAAAAGACACCCTGGTTGGGAAATCTTTGAAGATGTCAGTCTCGTCACAGATAAAATGAAACAGGTTACCCTGGAACCCTGTAGTACTACATATAAGACTGTCACAGTTGAAAATACTTGGTCTATAGACCAAGACGATTATGCCCTGGCCCTGTTAGATGACGAGTGTCTGGGAGACAGTTTCCTGGGTATGATAGATGGAGGGACTAATTATGAAAAGCTCCCTGCTGAGTTTGAGTCTATTGCCAAAAGCCTCTGCAGAATTGGTATACCACGACCGGCCCGCTCTTGACGACCGCAAATCTGGTGGACCGCTTAGGATATACTATTCCCCATCCTTCCCTTAGCTTTACAGATTGGTCATCTACCGATCCGCTCCCTAAAATTAAGGATCTCAAACCCCAGGTCCTCAATAATGTAAATAACCATGTACAGTTTGCTATTAATGAAAATCTAAATGTCTTTGCTTATTTCTTAGTTGCACCTTCATTAAAAGACGTATTAAATAATTTTAAGAATGAGTCATTTGATGAAATGGACCCAAACGATAAAAATTATTTGCTTGAGCTCGTAAAGTCAGTCGAACACCGGGAAAAACATCAAACGACAGCAAATGAAGACTTATCTACTATGAATCTGGGGCTGAACAATGAGACCAAAGAAGTCAAAATCGGCAGCTACTTACAAGGCTCTGAAAGGGTAGCACTTATTGACCTCCTTAAAGAATTCGTGGACATCTTTGCATGGTCCTACGAAGATATGCCCGAGTTGGACCCAACCATTATTGAACACCGGATCCCTATATATCCGGATGCTCGGCCAGTCAAGCAGAAACTCTGCCGAATCAAACCAGAATGGTCACTGCAAGTAAAGGAAGAAATCATGAAGCAGCTACATGTCAAATTTATTCGGGTAGTAGAATACCCGATCTGGCTGTCCAATATAGTGACTGTTCTCAAGCCCAACGGGAATGTTCGGATCTGTGTAGACTTTCGCGATCTCAACAAGGCATCGCCCAAAGATTACTTCCCTCTACCTAATATTGATATCGTGGTAGACGCTGTCGCTTCTCACAAAATAAGATCTTTCGTCGACGGCATGCTGGGCTATAATCAAATTAAAATGGCAGCTGAAGACCAGGAAAAAACAACATTCACTATCCCCTTAGGAACCTACTGCTATATTGTCATGCCATTTGGGCTAAAAAACGCTGGGGCTACATATCAAAGGGTTGCCACCGCCCTCTTCCACGACATGATTCATAAAAAGGTCGAAGTATTCGTTGATGACATGATCGTGCACTCCAGTGATACCGATGGTGCTAATATCAAAGACCTTCGAAAGGTTAAGGAAGCATCAGATGAAGCTTAACCCCACCAAATGAACATTTGGGGTTACCAAAGACAAGGTCCTGGGATTCATGGTGACTGAGAAAGGCATCGAGATCGAGCCAGCCAAAATTAAAGCCATCATAAATATGCTGTAGCCAAAAACTCCAACCGAAGTCAAGGGTTTCCTGGCTGGGCCAATTGTAATATATCAGCCGTTTCATCAGACAACTTACATCCATATGTGAGCCCCTATTCAAACTCCTAAAGAAAAATACTGACCAGGTCTGGGATGAGAAATGCCAGCTAGCCTTTGAAAAAATAAAAGCCTACCTTACCAATCCACCAGTGCTAGCTCATCCCCATACACATAAACCTCTCCTCCTATATTTAATCGTCACAGACACATCAGTAGGGGCTATGCTCGCCCAAGAAAAAGAAAATTCCTATATTGAAAATGCCATCTATTTCATAAGTAGGAAGTTGAAAGGAAGCGAGCTTAATTATTCAGCATTGGATAAAAGATGCACCGACCTCGTCTGGGCAGCGCAAAGGCTTAATACTTATCTACAAGGACGATCCATCAAGCTCATCTCCAGGATGGATCCTATAAAATACATCTTCGGCAAGCCATCACTTTCCAGTCGACTAGCTAAATGGTCATTTCTCCTCAACGAGTTTGACATCACCTATGTCACGCTCAAATCTATCAAAGGCAGCATAATTGCAGACCATTTGGCTGATCTACCCCTAGAAGAAGAAGATGTAGCTGAGCTCAGTTTCCCAGACGAAGGTGTCCTGAAAATTGCTGATCATGACACCAGCTGGCAAATGTTCTTTGACGGAGCCGCAAATAAAAGAGCCTTTGGCATAGGAATCTTGTTAATCGACCCGGCAGATTCCCACACTCCGTTGGCCGTAAGGTTGGAGTTCGAATGCTCGAACAATACACCAGAATACGAAGCCTGTATTGTTGGTCTAGAAGAAGCCCTCCAAAAAGCAGACAAAGACTTGGAAGTCTACGGTGACTCCGCCCTAATCATAAATCAAGTCGAAGGGAAATGGAAAATCCAGGATCCCCGGCTGCAGCTCTATCACGCCAAATTGACAACACTCGCCACCAAATTTGATAATATCTCATTTCATTACTTGCCGCGAGATAGAAATCAATTTGTCGATACCTTGGCCACTTTTGACATCATTGGTCCAAATTCCCACAGAAACCAATGTCCAGCCATTTATAGTTGGGAAAAAGGTTACTCCGGCGTACTTCTTCAAAATCAATGCTACTCCTGAAACAGATCACAAGCCTTGGCATGAAGATATAATAAATCTGCTTTAGAAAGGAGTCTATCCTCCCAGCCTAGACAAAAGGGGGAAAGTCTCCCTGTGGAGATGGGCATCGCAATTCGTATTCAGCGGTGGCAACCTGTACAAGAGGCATTATCAGGGCCTAAACCTATTATGCGTCGATCAAACAAAAGCCAAGAAAATCATGGACCAGCTTCATGGAGGTACCTGTGGTCCACACATGAACGGGCATATGTTATCCAAAAAAGTCATCCGGCAGGGGTACTATTGGAGCACACTAGAAACCGACTATATCCGGTGGGTATGCCATTGCAACAAATGCCAGCGTTTCGCAAATCTGCAGCACGTGCCCCGGCATATCTTATACAACTCCACAGCCCCCTGACCCTTTTTAACTTGGGGAATCGACGTCATAGGACAAATTCATCCGAAAGGATCAAATGGCCACAAATATGTTTTGGTAGCCGTCGACTACTTCACAAAGTGGGCGGAAGCCTCTTCCTATTAAAATTCTAAATGCTCGAAAGGTGTCTGAATTCATCTGGACCAACATCATATATCGATACGGAATGCCTTTCGAGATAATCTCCGACAATGGCACACACTTTGAAGGGGACGTGAATCGTCTACTCGATGAATTCAAGGTTCAAAGGCATAAATCCTCCCCCTACCGACCACAAGCCAATGGTGCCGTTGAAGCAGCCAATAAAACACTGGAGAATGTTATCAGAAAAATGGCTGATACGGGAAGAGACTGGCCAGAAAAACGGCCACTTGCCCTCTGGGGCTACCGCACTTCAGTTCGCACACCCACTGGGGCTACTCCCTATTCTTTAGCCTATGGCATGGAGGCGGTGCTACCCATCGAAGTTGAAATCCCATCATTAAGAGTAATGATGGAATTCGACATATCAGAAATTGACTGGGTCAAAGGGCGATATGAAGAATTAGCCCTGATTGACGAACATCGGCTGCTAGCCCTGGAACACACTCGAGCGTATCAAAGGCGAATAGCTCGAGCATTCAATAAAAAATTCAAAGGTCGTGACATCCAAGTTGGAGACCTAGTGCTTCGCGAAAAACCCCTAGCTATGTTGATACTAGAGGGAAATGGAAGTCTCCCTGGATGGGACCATACATTGTCAAAGAGATCTGGTCGGGAGGTGTAGTACTCCTCACAAACCAAGATGGGGAGGATCTGGTTCAGCCATTCAAATTTGACAAACTTAAAAGGTACTATGCGTGAGCTGAAGATATATTTGGTAATTGCTTCTCTCTCCAGCTCGCTAGGTTGAAAACCCGAAAGGGCGGCCTAGGCAAAAATTAGAGCACATATATATATATATATATATATAAACAAAAACAACAAAAAAGAGAAATAAGGGCTCGCTAGGTTGAAAACCCGAAAGGACAGCCTAGGCAAAAATTAGAGCATAAAAAAGAAGCAATAGGAGAAAAAAGGAGAGAGAATGCAATTTATGAGTCCTCAGCATCTGACCTCCAGCCTGCCAAAGATATTTAGGAATGGTGCAACGTAGGAATAATTGCCACGACAGAGCTCGCGAAAAATATCAAAATATAATACAATACAGGTCCTATGGTTCAACTTAGGAATAATTGCCTAAGATATTTAGGATTATGCATTTATGCCTGTACATTTTGTCTATTATTACTTGCTACCTATATACCCATGTTTCCCCCCAACCATCCTTTATTTACAGCTTAGCCCCGAAGCGGTCCATCAATGCCTGCGACGTCCGCCCAGCCGGGACCATATACTTCTTCGGCGAGGCACACAAGAGGTTCCAGTCTCACCAACGTGAGAACCCCCAGAAGTGTTTTCATCTTCTTCATCATCAGCGTCCCCATTGTCCTGAATAGCCGTGTGGCTCGGGCCAGCACCGTCATCCCTATGGGCAGTGCTCCGTCTGCCAGTTTGAGGGGGAACAGCCTCATCAGCTTGCCGGGGATTGCTCCGCCGACTTGCATTGCTCAGACGAGGAGGCGCATTACTAGGACCTGCCTCATTTGGATCAGGAGCCATCCGGGCACCAAGGCCATGTACCCACCTGAAGTCCTCCTGCAAAGCCTGAGGGACCACCAGCCCCGAACTTTCCACATCCTCGCCTATCTCCATCAGGCGAGCATCTATACCGCTGCTTATTCGCCGGCCCAGCATCCGCCTCAGTGCATGCCTAATCATGCGGGAATGCCCCACAGCAGCCACTATAATCCATGACAGATATTCATGGGACAGGAGCATATAATCAGAATAGGCATAAGCCGGCTCCCGCGAGTCAAAATCAAGCTGCCATATGTTGCGGATAAGGGTGCCTAAGTCCCTATCCATCTCCAGCACTTCAGCAAGAGGACGGCTTGCATCGGGAATGACCTGCTCCCTGCCAAATTGGCGTAGGACCCTGTCCGCCCGATAAAATGAGGTGCGCTCGATACCCAGAATAACCTAGGCATAGACCCCAGTATGCATAAAGAAGCTACGGATCCGCCAGTGGCTGACGACCCATATAATTTCCATGGAGCCTTTGTGCAAGAAATTCTCAATCCAATCAGACTCCGAAAAATTTGTCTGGCGATAATGACCCCGAGAGCCATAAAGCCCCGGATCATATATTGCACCCACCGGCACTGGGCCCCTCACCCAGTTGAAGTGCTCCTCTAGCCACATATGAATCAAAAGAGGCCTACCTGAAGGGAACAACTCATCACTTGTCGCATAGGCATCCATGCCCGACAAAGTCTCAGCCAGAATCACCGGGATAATATTCACCCGGCGATCCTGAGCCTGCAATACTAGGTCCACGACCCGCACATCAATATACTCGGGTTGGCCCACTAGCAGATACCACCCCACAAGGCAAAGAAAAAGAGAAGCCAACAGGCGCCGCAGATAAATTAAATCATCTTCCATGTACTACGTATAAGCACCGGGAAGGTCGGTCAGATCAAAGTTTACTCCATTGTAAAAACCTGGAGTATCTTCGCGGGTTGTGCCAATAAGCTCCCTTATTGCCATATAAGGACGCCTCCGTGGAGAAGGCACGACAATAGGTCCAGTGGCTGTCATCCCCATCATGGCGCAAAATTCTTCAAAGGTGGGACACATTTCATTCATGCCGAAATTAAAATGATGGTCTTGAGGGGACCAGAACCTAGAGGCTCCCCGCAACATATCCTAGTTAATGTAAAGGATCTGCCATGACAGCAGACATCGGTACCCGTAGATATGCTCAAACCAATCTCGCTCGTCTGACCGCAAAGAGAGGACCCAAAAGTCCAGAGCATTCTCGTAAATCTCTATTTCTAAAGCTGTATGAGTTGGTGCAGCCATCTCTGGACAAAAGCAAAAATTTTATCTGTCAAAAGGAAAGGGAAACTATGCAAAAAAGAAGTCAAAAGGCTGAGCAGAAAGAAAGAAGGCAAGCTGATGATGAAATAAACGCTGCCCCGGCTCTCCATTTATACTGAAAAAACTAAAGAAGCAGACGAATTCTGAGCACAGTGCATGAACAGTACATGAATAGGAACTGCACAGAAAAGTGGCCTGGGCGCCGCCTATACTCCTTCCTGGCGCGGCGCCTACTTATCCTATGGGTGGCGCCAGGATCTTCACCACTGTTCCCCAATACTGCCTGGTATCCCGATTTTTGGCTCCGACCGTCCCATGTTTGAGCACAGGAAATGGAAGAAATTGCAGGGGGTACGCAAATAGCCTTGCCTGCAATTCAAGAATATCAAGCACAGGCAGCTTCCTCCACGCAGAATTCCAGAAAAGCGCACTTATAAACCCGAAGGTGTATCTTTCTAAATCTCCATTCATAAATCGCAGTGTGCCGTTACCCCTAGATAATGGTCTAGCTTTCTTTTATGCATGAAATATTGAGTCTGCATTTTAAATTCTTGCATTATATGAAATCATATTGCATTGCAAGGTTCTAAAAATCGTTAGGCGGCCGCTAGGCGGCATACTAGCGCCTAGCGCCTAGCGCCTAGGGGACTAGTCGGGGCGTAATCGGGGCCTAGGCGGGGCCTAGAATTAAGGCATAATTACCATTTTTTTGATAATTTACATCAAAGATCAAACACATTGAATACAAATTTAATTTTTTTTTTATGTTTGTCATTTTATCAAACACTTGTCTATATTTGTAAAATAAAGAAAAATATACAAATCTACCATTAATCTCAATTCTCAACAACCCCAAAGCAATAAACCAGCCAAGTTTAGAACAAAAAACAAAAAAAAAATTACTCCAGTTCGCCCCCCATTACCTCCCTCTTTGCCTCACCATTACCACTTCCCCTTCCTTCTCCAGTTCGTCCCCTCTTCCTTCTCCGGTCACCGTATGCCACAAAATCAAAGCTACAAAAATAAATTAAGGTCGGCGAGGTTTGACATAGACGCCGATTTGGTCGATTAGGCGGCGACTAAGAAAGTTGCGGCGGTAGAGAGGGGCCTAGCGCCTAGGCGGAGCTAGGCGGGGAGTTTTAGAACACTGTTGCATTGTTTAAAAAAAATATATATATATATATATATATATATATATATATATATATATGTACAGAATCTGGTACAAGAAAAAAAATAGAAAAAAGGAAAAGCTAATAAATGCAGGTAGCTGAAGCTAATGAGCACGGGAAGATTGGCTCTGTTCAAGATTACCACCCATAACTCGATCCGGCAGCCGCAGCCGCATCCTCATCATCATCATCATCATCATCATCATCATTCCGCCCCCTGGTTTGCCGCACTGCATCATTTCCCCGGAAGGAGAACTCATCCACAAGCCGCTGATAAAGCTTGTTAATGCTGAAGAAGCCCCGCAGCAGTTTCTTGTATGTCGACACATTAACCTAGGGAAAGTGAGACAGCAAAAAGAGAAACTATATCAGTCCCTAAAAAGAAAATGAAATGATACAAAAAAAATGATGAAAAAAAATGTTTACCATGCGAGCCTGCTCCGGGACGTGGTACTCCTCAGGGATATCTGCATCGGGAAGAACTTCCTCCACTATCCTTCCGTCACGATGATATTGGAAAGTGGAAAAAACATCAGCTGGTGCAGAAAACTCCAGATGCACGTCAAGAGTTGGAAAAGAAGGTCTCGGCCTGTCGGAGGCATCGGAAGCACGCCTGGCTACCACAGGGACAAGAGGGGCAGGATGGAGAATAGTCCTCAGGAAGTCCTCGTATGCCATAACTGGGAAGACACTCTGAGGCATAAAGAATCTCGACAGGTACTGATACCTGTTCGGCAAGAAATCCGGCGCAATCAGCCAATGGGGAGGCATAGGAGGCACCACTGGGAATGTCATAAGCGCACAATGCTGGCGGTTGACCCGCTCTCCCATATATAATGAATCAACCATGATGGATACCATCAGTATCCGGCACCGGCTCATCTCCAGAGTAATCACATAATGCCCTACCAGGCCCCTCCAAGGAAGGAAGTGTACCGTGCCTGCGCTCGAGCTAACAATCCTCTCCCGCACCCTCACTGTATCCGAGCAGCCGCCATCCCCATCCAGCCTGACTCTATTCGCATTCACGAACTCAGCCAAATAAGGTGGCTCGTGAACGCGCTGATGCAATTGACCCGGCGTGAAATGAAAGACTGAATAAGTCCAGACCTGCGAAAAAAAAAAAAAAATCATCAGCAAAAAGAAAAAAATGCTGCGAAAAATTAAATAATAATAAAATGCTGAAAAAAGAAGAAGCAAAAGCAGGAAAAAGAAAAATACCTCCCAAGCTGGACCAAATCCATTGAGAGTAGGCGAATCGTTGCGGCTGGCTCTATCCACAGAAACATACAGCTCGGCCAGGCCCGCCTGCCCCCAGTCATAATCGTCAACATGATCCAAATCCCTCAGGCATCCCAAGAGGGAAACCCTCAAAGAAGTGGACGAGTTGGGAAAAAGAGACGATCCAAGAAAAAAGAATAAAAATGCCCTGGCAATGCGAGCCACGTCCTTGCTATCGTCTTCTGCAATCTTCCCCGCATTCGCCAAAAGCCACTTCCTCACGCTACCAATAAAGATCTCGTCAGCCGATTTATACTCGGGCACGAAGCCCAGGAGATCTTCCACCACGTCGTGGTGGTGACGGAGGGTATAGTCCGGTGCCAGAGTCCTATCGATACTGGTAGGAATGCCTGTGATCACAGCAAAGTCACATGGGGTCATGGTCGCCTCCCCCCCCCCCCCAGCTAAAATGAAATGTATGGGTGGTGTCCCACCAGTAGTCCCTCAGCACATAAAAAATGGACAGAAAGCTGCGAAAGAGACGAAAAGACCGCAAAAATGTGCTGAATCCAGAGGACTCAACCAAAACTCGTGTCGCCTTGGGCATCAAATTATATATGTCCAAGACGTTGGTACAGCTTGCCCAAATCTGAAAAAAAAAAAAAAAAAGATCTGCAGCATATCAGCATCAGAAAAAGGAAAAAGGTACGTTTTTATCTTTTTATTTAAATCTCCTGTGCATATTATTAAATTAAGCATGTTGCATACATCGCATTTTGCAGATCATCATAAAATTTTGCATTCATAAAAAAAATTATATTGCATTTTTGCATTCATAAAAATTGTATTGCATCTTTTGCATCAAAACAAAAAATATATATGCATCTTGTTGCGTTCAAATATATATATATATATATATATATATATTTTGCATTGTTGCATTCAAAAATAAAAAAATATTGCATTCGCACTCTTGCAAAAAAAAAAGCATCTTCGGCATTAAAAAAAATGTGTGTTTTTCAAAAAAAAAAATGAATAATAAGAAAAATATGTGTGTTTTGCATCAAAAAAATAAAGATAAATACATGTTGCACATATTGAAAAATGCCCATGTAACATGTTAGCAGACATTTAATAAATTTTCTATGTCGCATTTGCATCCAATAAAATGATATATGCATGCATTAGCCATTCATCATTTGTATTTATTTTCTAAATAATTGCATTCTAACATTTTCGAAAATAAAATGTTACAAATATTGAAGAAAAGAAAATATTTCCATAGCATCTATCAAGTCTCTGCAGCATATGCATTCATAAAAAGTGAATATTATTGTATAAAATATTCCTGTTACATTTTGCATGCATTCAAAAAAAGTGCCCGAAAATGTATCCGAAAAAAAATACATCATATTTCCAAAAAGTCTATTTCATAGGCATTCATCATATAAAAATATGTTTCAGTGTAAACATGCATCATATAGCCAAATTGCATCAATAATATAAAATATGCATCGCAGAGCCAAATAGTGTCAACTGTTCAAAGTAGGCATCGCAAAAATAAATCGCATGAATTTCATAGATAAATTGCCAAATGGCATCATTCTAGCACATAAATTGCATGCATAAGCATCATAAGCAGGATCAGGTATGCTCCAAAAGCCCAAAACAACAGAGAAATCTAGCAGATCTGAAAAATCATCTAAATGGGTTTAAGAAAAGAAACTTACAGTGGGATTCGGAAGATTTGACACGTGGGTGTTCTGATCGCGAAGGAGATTGCTCAAATCATCCTTCGAGTAATAATATTTGACATGGTTTCGGATCAAGGGAGGAAGTTTTTTCCCCTCTTCGCCCGAATCCGGGTATATCAGCGTCTTTTCTTTCTGAGATCGCGAAGAAGAAGCCATCTATCAAGAAAAACACACAAATTGGCGGAAGAAAATTGAGAAAAGGAGAAGCAATGAAAAAAAAAATCGACAGCAGCAACAATGGCAGAGCGAAGGAATGAGGAAGATGAAGAAAGAAAGAAGCAGTGCTGCTTCAAAACTTCTCCCGTCACTTAAATGGGCAAAGAAAAAAAATTTCTTTTTCCCCCCTCCAAAATTCAAAGGTTCAGCACTTAAGTCCTCAGGTTTCCAAAGTTGCAAAATGACCCCTAAAGTTTAACGAAAAGTTAACAAAGTTAGCTTTGTTAACAAAAATTAACGGTCATCCATCCAAAATCAAAGGAAAGTTCATATCTCCAGCATATCAGCCGCAAAATGATCAGAAAAGCAAAAAAGAATCAGCAGCAAAGGTAAAATTCTCATATTGAAAAAAAAAGAAGCAAAAATAAAATGCATAGCAAGGAAAAATGTGTTTAGGAAAAAGAAAAAAGAAAAAAGAAAAAAAAAAAAAAAGAAAAGATAGAAAAAAAATGTGCAAAAAGCAACAAAAGAAAAGAAAAAATGTGTAAAAAACAGAAGAAATTTCCAGTAGAAGTTGGAAAAGCAGCAAAAGAAATTTCCAGTAGAAGTTGGAAATGCAGCAAATAAGAAATTTCCAGCAGAAGTTCGAAATGCAGCAAAGAAGAAATTTCCAGTAGAAGTTGGAAATGCAGTAAAGAAAAATTTTTCCAGTAGAAATTGGAAAAGTAGCAAAGAAGAAAATTTCCAGCAGAAGCTGGAAATACAGCAAAAGAGCAAATCTAGCAGCAGAAGCCGCCAAAGCCGCATAAGCCGCCAAAGCAGCAGAAGCCACTGAAGCAGCATAATCAGCAAAAGCAGCAAAAGTAGCTAAATCAGCAAAGGCAAGGCAATGGTAAGAAAAGGTAAAGTATTTTACCTTTTTCGCCTATGATGTGTTCCACCATCGGGTTCGTCGAACGGTCTCTACCTTTGAGGATACGATGCTTTCTTGCTTTAGAGGAGTAGCATAGGATCATCTCCTCGCAGGGCGTAACCCCAAGGGGAATGATCAACCCATGATGTGTTCCACCATCATGTTCGGCAAAGGGTTCGACCCTTTGAGGATACGATGTTTGATATGATTGTGTTAAGCTTTTTCTGCGAAGAGGCAGAGACCCCGGGACAGTTAAAAGACTATCGTGCTCCGACGAAGGACCTTGTTCGGAGGAGGCGATGCATCCCACCATCGTGTTCGGCAAAGGGTTCGACCCTTTGAGGATACGATGTTTGATATGATTGTGTTCAGCCTTTTCTGCGAAGGGGCAAAGACCCCGGGACAGTTAAAAGGCTATCGTACTCCGACCAAGGACCCTGTCCTGAGGAGACGATGCATCCCACCATCGTGTTCGGTAAAGGGTTCAACCCTTTGAGGATACGATGTTTGATCTTGGCACTCCACCCAGAATTGTTTGTTTGCATTGGGCCGAACTACGTTTGGTCTGATTCCTTTTATTAAGGGATATGTAGGTAGCCTACTTCGGTAGGTCTGACCATCAGAGCACTTAATTTGCATATCTGCTTAAAAACTACGATAACCTGCTATAACCGACTAAATATGTCTAGGATATGTGAGATTTGGTTTGCATTATAAATTGTTGCATTATAATAGCTACCTGTTGCATTACTCCCCATTATAATTTCCATGAAATTAGGGAGTCTATTTCTTATCAACGATGTTCGTTTACTCGGTAAGCTGCGGGTTACCCGTAAACTCCATCATTGAGGGGCTCTGTAGACACCCCAATTTCATACCCCTGGTATGTAACATTGACATGCGATATCAAGACCTGTTGAAACTTAACAAATGTCAAGTTACAAGGTTTTAAAAATGCAAAAGACAAAGCAAGATGCGTAAAACAGTGAAATGCAGGGGCCATAATGTCAAAAAGAGGTTGAAAAAGGACTTCAGGCGTGGCCAATATGTCATGTGGGAGTGGCGCCCAGATCCTTAGGGGTCGGCGCCCAGCTCCTCAACAGTGCACTCCGTCTTAACGCATTGCACAAGCCTTCAAGCGCGTGGTACAAGCTAGTGAAGCACAAGATGAAAATCACAAATGCAAGCAGTGTCCCTCCTCTCACCTATAAATAGAGGTGCCCGACTTCGCTTTGAGGGACGAGAATTTTTTCTCACAAAAACTCTACGCGTTTATTTTATGATGCGATAGAAGAGCGATCGTGAGATAGTGAGCGCCCCCTCCTATAAAGCCTCGAAGCTTTGCCAAATCTCCTCCAAACACAAAACTAACCGATCAAAGTGAGCCTTAGCTCTCTGTAGACACCCCAATTTCGTACCCCTGATATGTGACTCTGGCATGTGATATCAAGAACTGTTTAAACATAACAAATGTCAAGTTACAGGAGTCAAAAATGCGAAAGGCAAAGCAGGATGCGCGAAACAGTAAAATGCGAAGGATAAAAGTGACACTTCTGAAAGATGAATAGTCACTTGGCGCGGCCAAAAGAGGGACTTGGCGTCGCGCCAAGAAGAGCTAGGTTCCGTGCTCAAGCTGCTACAGTGGCACTCCCTGTTAACGCATTGTACAAGAATTGAAGGCTGGTGTACAAGAGTTTTGAACGTACTGAAGGGATTTTTTATCCCCGATGTATCCCTTCGTCCACCTATAAATAAGTGCGTTGGGGTTCACTTCAGAGGCCCCGGAAGAAATTGAGCAGAAACGCTGAAATTTTCTCTGCATCGTCCTAACGCTGAGATTAGTGAGAGAAGTGAGATAGGGAGTGGTTAGCCCATAAAGCTTTGAAACCCTGTCCAAACTCCACCAAACCAAAAACCCACCGGTTAAAAGTGATCCCTAGCCCTTTAGTTAGGTATCTATCTCATTTCCCCGGCCCAAAAAACCATAAAGTAAGCCGTTACTCTGCTTGAGTAAATAGGCTGAAAACACCAAAAATAAGTCGTTATTCCGCCCAACCAAAAAGGGCAAAAACACCAAAAACAAGCAGTCATTCTGCCCAAGTGAACGCGCCAAAACCACCAAAAATAAGCCGTCACTCTGCCCAAATCACAACAGCAACAACAAAAAAAGACTCCCTCTCCCGGAAGGACAGAGCAAGCACACTCCGCTCTAAAAGGTAATAGCCTTTAAGGGCATTATTTTTATAAAAGTTTTTATTTAAATCCGGCCCAATGTAGAAAATATAAGCCGTTGTGCTGCCTGGATTGAATTAGAAAATACTATGTAAAAGAGTCGTTATAATGACCAAATATTTTTAAATATATCTGTAATTATTGTAACGAGATGGCTGCAAGTCCGTAAATAATGTAGCCGCGGATGTATTTGTTTTTATTTTCTTGTCTTTTAATGCTTTGTTTATTTGCTAAATAAATATAACAATAAGCATATTTTAGCCAAAAACCGCTCTTGAGATCGAAAGGGCGAGTTGGGTGCCTAGCACCTTCCCAACTCGTAACTTAGCCTCCGAATCCGTTTTATAATCTCTGGTTTTTCTTTTTTTGGTTTTGCTTTATTTTTACCTTAAAATAAAGATGACGACTCTATAAAACATTTTGGATCCAGTGGGGCCTCGCAACACTCCTTTCTTGCACTTTCCCGTTTTTCGCTAAAAAAGGGAAAATGAGAATAGAAGGGTGATGCATTCCCATATCCTGGTATCTCCTAAACAAGGGATAACTCGATGCGGGAAACCCAAAGCTCCCATAGTGATCCCGAATAGACCATAAGACTATTTTTATAAAATCCATAGTGGGGGAGTCGTAACATCCTTTCTTACAGTTTTCCGTTTTCCCATAAAAAAGGGAAAATGAGAATGAAAGGGTGATGCATTCTCATATCCTGGTATCCCCTAAACAAGGGATAACTTGATGCGGGAAACCCAAAGTTCCCATATTGGATCAAAAATTCACTAAAGTTAACCGAGGCGCATTCCAACGCGTTATTTTAGACAGCACTCATCTCGCACTTTTAATTTCGTTTTCCCCTAAACAAGGGAGGATGTAATGAGAGCAATGGTGTCTCGCATCCGCACGTACGCGCACCTCTATCCAAGGGCGCGCGGGGCGCAGGCGCAATGCCAGGCGACCCACAGTGGCGACTCTGCTGGGGATGTCGTTTCATTTTAAATAAAATGGAGGGCTAGTTTAAAAATGGAGGATGTAATATAGACATGGATGTCGTTTCATATACATCCATGTCTATATTTGTGGATATGATCCTCCATCTTGCAGCAGTTTCGTTCCGATAACTGTTACAGGTATATTTAAAAATATTTTTTTTTAAAAGCAAAAAAAAAATTCTCGAAAAAAAGAGAAAGGTTTTCAATATATATATATATATTGTTCTGCTTATTATTTGTATTCCGCTCAATTTGTACATATTTGCATTCATTCTGCCATTTTATGTTGGGGATATAGGACAAATTTTGTAATTAATAGGAATAGATAGATTCCCCGCTTTTCTTTCTATTTCTTAATGTGATGTGCTTGCTTGCTCGCGCTCAAACTAAAAAGCCGAGAAAATCCACGCGTAACAACAAGACAGACCATATCTGTTTTATTTTCTGTTTATATATCTAAAAATATATATATATATAAAGATTTTACTGCTTTTTAGAAGCCGCACACACGTGCACACATATAGGTATGTTCCGAACTGCTACCCTACACCATGGCCAGCCTACCACCTGCATAAGCCAACGTTAGACTGCATATAGATTCTCAGGACACTTCAATGATCGACCGGTTCTTGCATCTTTGAACCATGAGTCAGCCCCTGCAAAAAAAATATATGAAAAAAAATATAAATGAATAAATAAAAGTGCGCAGATAAAAAAAAAGCAAAAAAAGAAAAATATATATAAATTGCGCAAATAAAAAAAATACGCAGGGGCTGATTTATTCTCTAATGCTCGACCTAGACCATTCTGAATGGTGGATCCTGGAAAGAGTATAGGCCTTTCGCCTGGGATCAGTTCGATCCTGGGGAGTTGAAAGGCAGGTAGAATACGTTGGTCCTATACTTTGGAGAAAGAATCCACTGTTCCAGGAAAAGTCCTGAGACCGTCAAAATAAAGCAGGTGCTTATCCGGTCAATTGTAGGGAAAATAAATAATACTAATAATACTAATAAAGGCACGCTGTACTCCAAGCTCAAAAAGCCTTCAGCCAGCCTTCTGATACCTCCAAATCCATTTTCCTCAGAAATCTGGCCCAAATTTGGAAAGGCAGAGATAGTACTGACCGATTGATACGGGAAATAAGTGCAGAAATCATATCAAAGGGTATCAGTATCAGATCAGATAAGGGCAGAATCAGTTCAAAGGGTACAAATCCGAGCAGTATGCCAGCATATACCAGAAGCATCAACCTCTCATGTGCCTCCAAACCCAATTTCCCAGCCAAACACTAACCCACCAAATATTGCCATTACTCCAAATCCTTATCCAATCCAATATCCCTATCCTACCCAAAATCTTTATCCTACCCAAAATCTTTATCCTATCCAAAATCCTTATCCTACCCAAAATTCTTACCCTGTCCTAAATCCTTATCCAATCCAATATCCCTATCCTACCCAAAATCTTTATCCTATCCAAAATCCTTATCCTACCCAAAATTCTTACCCTATCAAAAATCCTTATCCAATCCAATATCTCTATCCTGCCCAAAATCCTTACCCTATCCAAAATCCTTATCCTGACCAAAATCCTTACCAGATATCGCAACCAGAAAATAATCCAGTCTTCCCTAATCCCGCCAGCATATACCAAAAGCCAACTCCCCCAGCCACCAAAATGGAGGCTGACATCGAAAATTTGAAAACCATGATGCTCAAAGGTCTAAACCAAGAAGTTTCTAATGAGAGTTTGGGAGATAGCTTCCTGGGTATGATAGAAGGGGGCACTTATTATAAAGAGCTCCCTGCTGAGTTTGAGCTTATTGCTGATAAGCCTCTGCAGAACTGGTATACCATGACCGGCCCGCTTTTGACGCCCGCAGATCTAGTGGACCGCTTTGTATATACTATCCATATTCCTTTCCCTAGCTTTACGGATTGGTCATCTACCGATCCGCTCCCTAAAGTTGAGAATCTCAAACCTCATGTCCTCAATAATGTCATAAACCCTGTATAGTTTACTTTTAATGATAATCTAAATGTCTTTGCTTATTCCTTAGTTGCACCTACATTAAAAGACGCATTAAATAATAATGATAATGAGTCATTTGATGAAATGGACCCAAAAGATAAAAATTATTTGCTTGAGCTTGTAAAGTCAATTGAGCACCAGGAACATCATCATTCATCAGCAGAAACTGAAGACTTGTCCACTATCAATCTGGGGCTGGACAACGAAATAAAAGAAATCAAAATCGGCAGCTTCCTGCAAGGCTCTGAAAGGGTAGCACTCATTGATCTCCTCAAAGAGTTCGTGGACATATTTGCCTGGTCCTATGAAGATATGTCGGGGCTAGACCCAGCCATAGTCGAACACCGGATCCCCATATATCCGGATGCTCAACCAGTCAAGAAAAAGCTCCGTCGCATTAAGCCGGAATGATCACTACAAGTTAAAGAAGAAATCATGAAGCAGTTGCGCGTCAATTTCATTCGGGTAGTAGAATACCCGATCTGGCTGTCTAACATAGTGACCGTTCCCAAGCCCAACGGGAAAGTCCGGATCTGTGTAGATTTCCGCGACCTCAACAAGGCATCGCCCAAAGATGACTTCCCTCTACCCAATATTGATATTGTGGTAGACGCCGTCGCTGCCCACAAAGTCAGATCCTTCGTCGACGGCATGCTGAGCTATAATCAAATCAAAATGGCAGCAGAAGACCAGGAGAAGACCTCATTTACTACTCCTTGGGGTACTTATTGCTATGCTGTCATGCCATTTGGGCTGAAAAATGTCGGGGCTACCTATCAGAGGGCTGCCACCACCCTCTTCTACGACATGATCCACAAAGAAATGGAGGTCTATGTTGACAACATGATCGTGCATTCCAGCGATGCCAACGGTGCCCATATCAAAGACTTGCGAAAATTCTTCGAAAGGTTAAGGAAGCACCAAATGAAGCTTAACCCCACCAAATGCACATTTGGGGTTAACAAAGGCAAGGTCCTGGGATTCTTAGTGACCGAGCAGGGCATCGAGATCGAGCCAGCAAAGATTAAAGCCTTCCTAGACATGCCACAACCAAAAACTCCAACCGAAGTCAAAGGCTTCCTAGGCCGATTGCAGTATATCAACCGTTTCATCCAACAGCTGACAACCACACGTGAGCCCCTCTTCAAACTCCTAAAAAAGAATACTGACCAAGTCTGGGACAAGAAGTGCCAGCTAGCCTTCGAAAAAATAAAAGCCTATCTTACCAATCCCCCTGTGCTAGCTCCACCTCATATACATAAACCTCTCCTCATATATTTAACTGTCACAGACACGTCAGTAGGGGCTATGCTCGCTCAAGAGAAAGAAAATTCCTACATTGAAAATGCCATATACTTCATAAGTAGGAAGCTGCAAGGAAGCGAGCTAAATTATTCAGCGCTAGAGAAAAGCTGCACCGGCCTAGTCTAGGCCACTCAAAGGCTCAAGACCTATCTGCAAGGACGGTCCATCAAGCTCATATCCAGAATGGACCCTATCAAGTACAACTTCGGCAAACCATCACTTTCTAGCCGACTGGCCAAGTGGTCCTTTCTTCTCAACGAGTTTGATATAACCTATGTCACACTCAAGTCTATCAAAGGTAGCGTGATTGCAGACCACTTAGCCGATCTACCCTTGAAGGCCGAAGATGCGACTGAGCCTGGCTTCCCAGACGAAGGTGTCTTAGAAATCACTGAGCATGACACCAGCTGGCAGATGTTCTTTGACAGAGCCGCCAACAAAAGAGGCTTTAGCATAGGAATCTTGCTCATAGACCCAGCCGATTCTCATACTCCACTGGCCATAAGGTTGGAATTCGAATGCTCAAATAATACGGCGGAATATGAAGCCTGTATTGCTGGCCTAGAAAAAGCTCTCCAAAGGGGAGCCAAAGATCTTGAAGTCGTCTCTGCCCTGATTATAAATCAAGTCGAAGGGAGATGGAAAACTCAAGATTCTCGACTGCAACTCTATCATGCCAAATTAACAGCACTTGCCGCCCGATTTGACTCTATCTCGTTCCACTATCTGCCACGAGATAGAAATCAATTCGCCGATGCCTTAGCTACTCTGGCATCACTAGTCCAAATTCCCGCAGAAACTAATGTTCAGCCATTCGTAGTCGGGAAGAAAGTCACTCCGGCATACTGCTTCAAAATTAATGCAGTCCCTGAAGCAGATCATGAGCCTTGGTACGCTGATATCTTAAATCTGCTTCAGAAAGGTATTTATCCTCCCGGCCTAGACAAAAGAGGGAGAGTCTCCCTGCGAAGGTGGGCCTCACAATTTGTACTCAGCGGTGGCAGCCTGTAGAAGAGGCACTATCAAGGCCTTAACTTATTATGTGTCGATCAGGCCAAAGCTGAGCAAATCATGGATCAACTGCATGGTGGTACCTGCGGGCCCCACATGAATGGCCATATGCTGTCCAAGAAAATTATCTGACAGGGGTACTATTGGAGTACGCTTGAAACCGATTGTATTCGATGGGTGCGACATTGCGACAAATGCCAACGCTTCGCCAATCTGCAGCATGTGCCCCCGCACGTCCTACATAACTCCACAGCCCCCTGACCCTTCTCATCATGGGGAATCAACGTCATAGGCCAAATTCACCCGAAGGGATCCAATGGCCATGAATATGTCCTAGTAGCCGTCGATTATTTCACAAAGTGGGTGGAAGCCTCTTCCTATAAAATTCTGAATGCCCGAAAGGTTTCCGAATTCATCCGAGCCAACATAATATATCGCTACGGGGTGCCTTTCAAGATAATCTCCGACAACGGCTCACATTTTGAAGGGGACATGAATCGTCTGCTTGACGAATTCAAGATCCAAAGGCATAAATCTTCCCCCTTCCGGCCGCAAGCCAATGGTGCCGTTGAAGCAGCCAACAAAACACTTGAAAATATTATCAGGAAAATGGCTGACAGAGGAAGAGACTGGCCAGAAAAATTACCGCTAGCCCTCTGGGGCTATCGCACCTCAGTCCGCACACCCACTGGGGCTACCCGCTATTATCTGGCATATGGCATGGAGGCAGTATTGCCAATAGAAGTTGAAATTCCATCACTGAGAGTGATGATGGAATCTGATGTAGCAGAGATTGACTGGGCCAAAGGGCGATTCGAAGAATTGCTCCTAATCGACGAACGACGCCTACTAGCCTTGGAGCATACCCGAGCGTATCAAAGGCGCGTAGCCCGGGCTTTCAATAAAAGAGTCAAAGGCCGTGACTGTAGACACCCCAATTTCGTACCCCTGGTATGTGACTCTGACATAAGATATCAAGAACTGTTAAAACTTAACAAATGTCAAGTTACATGAGTTAAAAATGCGAAAGGCAAAGCAGGATGCGCAAAACAGTAAATTGCGAGGGGTGAAAATGTGAAAATGAAAGTTGAATAGTGGCTAGGGCGCTGCCTAAAGCTGCTACGGTGCCAATTGGCCGCACCATGGAATGCACTGTAGCTTGTCTCAGTTAACGCAAAATACAAATCTTGAAGCTCGGTGTACAACTGGTTGATGCGGATGAGAGAATTCTGGAAATGCCGGCTGAGTCCCCAGGGTATGTTTCGACTCCGGCAATGCAGGAATGGTTTGACCAAAAATTGGGTGCAGCGGTGAGTCAAATGGCTAGCTAGTCTGGTACAAAGCCTAAAATCTAGTGGTAAGGTGAACTCTTCCCCTACAATTCCCCAAGAAGCATCCACATCTCAGGTACCTCCAAACCCAATTCCTCAGCCAAACACTAACCCACCAAATACTACCTCTACCCCAAATCTCAATCATCCACCAAGTCCCTACTACCCAAATATCTATCCTTACCCGTCCTATCCACCGTATCCTCCCCCAAATACCCAGAATCCAAACGACCTCCCTTTTCCTATGATCAACCCACTCCTAAATAGCCCACATATGGACCTGAAAAGCTTTAACCCACCAGGCCAAGTTACCACATACTTACCTCCTAATGATCCTGGTCGCCCGGCTGAAACTATCAATAACCCACCAACCCAGAATCCATATACTACCCAAAACCCACCAAACCAAAGTCCTTATACTGTCCAAAATCCATTAACCCAAGATCTTTATCCGACCCAATACCTATATCCAACCCAGAGTCCTTATAATGCCCAAATTCCACCAACCCAGAATCCATACACTGTCCAAAACCCACCAGCCCAAAATCCTCACCAAAACCTTCAACCAGGAAATAACCCAGTCTTCCCTAATCCAGCTAGTATATACCAAAAGCCAACTCCCCCAGCCACCAAAATGGAGGCCGACATGGAAAATATGAAGGCCATGATGCTTAAACTTCTCAATAAAGGGGAATTTTCTACGCGGGCCCTAACATTGTAACCTTCAGCAATACTTCCCTCAAAGTTCAAAATGCCCGACATAGAAAAATTTGATGGGACTGGATGCCCTATATCCCATTTTAAATCTTATTCCACTGGCATGCAGTCAAGGGGAGCTAGCTTTGAGGCTATGGCTTCCAATTTTTACCTCACCCTGATAGGAGCTGCCAAACAATGGTTAATGTTGTCTGACAGCAGTACCATGAATACCTGGGACCAGATAGCCGAAGCGTTCCTTGAAAGATACAAAGATAACACCAGTCCTGAAAATTGAAGGGACCTTGAATCGTGCAGCCAACGGGAAAAGGAAACCTGCGCCGAGTTTGCAGTCAGATGGAAGAGAAAGCTGGCACAGACCTTTGACAGACCTGATCCGGCCGAGTCATGCCGAATGTTCATAAAAAACCTCCAACCCATCTACCTGGAACACATGCGGTACCTCCCCTACACCAATTTCAAAGAAATAGTGGAGATAGGAGCCCGTATTGATGATGATATACGTCTTGGCCATCGCCAACTAAAACCAATACGCCTCCTAGTTCTTTCCGTTACTCCAAAGGAAAGACAACCGCACCAAAGACCACCGCAATATGGTAGGGAATGCCTCAAACCCATTTTCTACCCAAAATTATAGCTCGCTCCATGGTATTACTGGCGGACAGTCCGTCAATACAAATGGGAGCAAATGATGGCCCGGCAAGAAACTTCATAAATCGAACAAGGTAAGCATTATGACGAATTGCAAGCTCCCCCTGCGTGATAGCAGGGCTAATGGCAAGGAGTGCCAAGCCATTGGAGAATTATAAGCCACCTAATCCCCTGCCCAGGACTTGGAACCATGCCCAGTACTGTGAATACCATCGCTCCAGTGGTCACCTCACCGATAAATGTTACACCCTCAAAAATGCTATCCAGGACCTCATAGATGAAAAGGTTATTGAAAAACCTCCACCCAAACCAAATGTAGTCAATAACCCCCTACCTCAAATCAATATGATTGAGGTTGATGAAACCCCTTTTGTGCCCAAGTTCAAAATAAATAAACATCCACTTCCATATATCCTCATTCCTATTCCCCCACCATTATCCATAAAAGAGCCTAGTTGTAATATGCTCTCTTGGGACACCATCCTTGGAAGCCAAAACACCTGTAACATTGAAAAAGCCACTTGGGTTGGTGGAGATGTTAGCCACCTTACCTGATCTAGCCGAGCCTACCAGCCAAACCTTGAAAGAGGTGACCACTCTGGAAAAGATCAAGTAACACATACTGGGGCTAAAACGGTGGAAGATACTTTATTGACTCAGATGAAGAAAACTCAGGCCAACATCTCCATCTGGGGCTTATTGTGTGCTTCTAAGACC
Organism: Codonopsis lanceolata; assembly: GCA_013146195.2. Classification (NCBI taxonomy): domain Eukaryota; kingdom Viridiplantae; phylum Streptophyta; class Magnoliopsida; order Asterales; family Campanulaceae; genus Codonopsis; species Codonopsis lanceolata. The sequence continues at coordinate 111,922,391 of CM028377.1, read as the reverse complement.
CACCGTGATACACTGGCTAAGTCATTAAATCAAGCAGTCATTCCTATTGAAACCTTCCCAAATGAGCTTACTCAGATGATCGGAAATATTCACTTCGGGAACGTAATAATGTTTACTGATCTAGACCTGCCAAGAGAAGGAACTAACCACATTGATGCTCTTCATATCACTGTGGGAATTTTAGAGAAACGGGTTCCCCGAGTTTTGATAGATAATGGGTCTTCACGGAATGTATGTCCTGCCAGTACATTAGCTAAACTGGGGATAAAGATATCAGAACTCACTCCTTCCTCGCAGACAGTTAAGGCATACGACAACACCAGTCGATGTGTCTTGGGGGTGGTCACTTTAATTTTAACCATTGGGCCCTTAAACATGCTAGTTGAGTTCCAAGTCCTGGATATTCCAGCCACCTTTAGCCTGTTGTTGGGACGCCCTTGGATTCATGGGGTAAAGGGGGTAGCCTCTTCATTACACCAACGTGTCAAATTCATCCACGATGACCACATAGTAATTATTCTGGTCGACAAGATCGTGGAAAATAAGGAAAGCGAGGATATTCCAATCCTCGAGATAGAATATGAGGACACTGGTATTTTTCTCAGTGGCTTTGAGGTTATCCCCCAAGCTGTGGTCTACGCCATTGAATATGGCCGAGAAACTGACATCATTGGAAAGAAGGTCACTTCCCTAGGAAACATGGTCCCTTTAAACATGTTCCGAAAAATGAATTATATGCCTGGTCTAGGTCTCGGCAGAAATCAGCAAGGACTAGTTAATTTAGTCCAAAATGAACTTAAGGAATGTATCCCTCCTTTCGGTCTAGGATACACGCCTACTCCAGCTGAAGTAGCCGCAGTCATGAAACATAAACGTGAGAAAAGAAAGGCAGGATGAGAAAAGCGTCCTTATGAATATCCCCCTCTCCAACCCTATAGAAAAATCTTAAATGGTTACTTTGTACGAAAGGGGGAAACTGAAGCCTATCTCATGTTTCCTGAACCCTGGTGTGGGTTCCCGAGAAATTGCGTTCGCGCCCCGCGCGCCCTTGGATAGGGGTGCGCGTACGTGCGGATGCAGTGACATCCACTACTCTCGTTCCACCCTCCCTTTTCTAGGGGAAGACGAAATCAAAAGTGCGAGAAGAGTGCTGTCAGAATAGCGCGTTTGAATGCGCCTCGGTTACCTTTAGTGGATTTTTGATCCAATATGGGAGATTTAGGTTTTCTATGTCAAGTTATCCCTTTTTTAGGGGATACCAGGACATAGGAATGCATCACCCTTCCATTCTCATTCTCCCTTTTTTAGGGGAGAGCGGAAAAGTGCAAGGAAAGAATGTTGCGGCACCCCCACTATGGATTTTATGAAAATGGCCTTATGGCCTATTTCGGATCACTATGAGTGCTTTGGGTTTTCTATGTCAAGTTATGCCTTTTTTAGAGGATACCAGGACATAGGAATACATCACCTTTCCATTCTCATTCTCCCTTTTTTAGGGGAAAACGAAAAAGTGCAAGGAAAGATATTGCGAGGCCCCACTGGATCCAAAATGTTTTAGAGTCGCCATCTTTATTTTGAGGAAGAAATAAAGCAAAACCAAAAAAGAAAACCAGAGATAATAAAAACGGGTCTGGAGGCTAAGTTACGAGTTGGGAAGGTGCTAGGCACCTAACTCGCCATTTCGGTCTCAAAACAGTTTTTGGCTAAAGTATGATTTTTGTTATATTTATTTAACAGATAAATAAAGCATTAACTGCCTACAAATACATCCATCTGTCTACATTATTTACAGACTTGCAACTGTCTTTTTACAAATAATTACAGATATACTTGAAAATATTTGGTCATAATAACGGCTCTTTTTAGTGCTATTTTCTAACTAAATCCGGGCAGCACAACTGCTTATATATCTACATTGAGCCGGATTGAAAATAACACTTTTAAGAGATAATAAATTTAAAACATACCTACTAACGGACTAGGGTGTGCTCGCTCTGTCCTTCAGGGAGAGGGAGTCTTTTTTGTTGTTGTTGTGTGTTGTGTGGATTCGGGCAGAGTGACTGCTTGCCGAAAGTTACTTTTGGCATCGGGATTTGGATGGAGTAACTGCTTGTATTTGTTGATTTTGTTGTTGTTGTTGCGAGGATTCAGGCAGCGTGACTGCTTGTATTTGTTGATTTTGTTGTTGTTGTTGGGATTCGGACAATTCGGATTTATTGATTTTGTCAGCGTAACGGCAAGATGTGTGTATGTGTGTGTTTATGTATGTGTGTTGTGTGTGTGTGTGCGTATTGTGTGTGTGAGTTGTGTGTGGGGGGCTGCCGTGAGAGAGTATATGTGTGTGAGTGTGTGGGTTTGATTGAGTGAGAGAGGGACGGCTGGGAGTGTATATGTTGTTGTGAGAGAGAGAGTTTGGTGAGTGAAAATTTTGAGGGAGTGAGAGAGTGGGCCGGATGGAGGGTGAGATTGTGAGAGCTGGAGAGTGTGAGGGAGTATATTATTTTGGTGAGTGGGCCGCTGGAAAGTGAGTGGAGAATTGTGGGAAATTTGTGGGAAATCTATATATATATATATATATATATATATATATATATATATATATATATATATATATATATATATATATATATTTAAAGTTGGTGAGGAGCATTATGGTTGTGTCACTTCACCACTTTAGATAAATATTGATTCTTAGACATCCATGTAAGACTTTTTATCTTCCAACCATTACCTATTAATAGTACCTATTAATATTCAATATGATAAGAGGTATTATCATATAGCTATTTATAACAATAGATATAACTTCTTCTATTGTCAATAGTAGAAGACTTATATTTAAAAACTTTTACAACTAACATTACTTCTAACCAATGTGGGATAAAATTCTTGAAGGTGAGATATTACTTCTAATGTCTCACTTTTAACACCATACTTTAACATTTGATATCTTATTCATCCAAAACTTGATTTGGACAAATAAATATATCATTTCGATGTTCTTGCCGAGTAGAACACATTTGCACAATTACTTTTGTCAACAAACAAATGACACGTAAAGAAATTTGTGCCTCAAGTTGCACAATTTCTTTTACTAAAAACACTAATTTTTTAATAAGTATTTTTGATGGAAGCAGGGCGGCACCTGCGAGATTTTATTTATTAAGAGAAAGATACAAACTTAAGGGGGACAACCAGCCTTACCCTTTGAACGGGGGGACAAAGGAGCCTTACCTCAAAAAAAAGGAAATATCAACAAAGGCACCAAACCGAAAAGACTAAGACATACGAATTCTAGCTGTGCTACTAACATCCAGAGAAATATTACTTCTAATACAACGGGGTAAAGCAGAGACCGAGGAAAAGCAATGATCAAATCCCAGGTCCACAGCCAGATTGGCCAAACCATCAGCCACAAAATTAGCCTCCCTGAAACAATGATGAACTGAGAAAGAAATCTCATCCCTCATCAAACCAATAGCTCGGACAAAGTAAGCCAAGTTCCACGGAACATTATAATTTTTGTTAAGAATATCACAGATAATCATGGAGTCAATCTCAACAATAGCATCACGATGACCCTTGTTATGAAGCCAACGAAGCCCTTGGAAAAGAGCTTTCATTTCAGCCACAGTAATAGAGGACTCTCCGTAAAACGAGGAATAGGCATAAACAACAGCACCATCTGAATCTCTAATAACACCCCCACCTCCACTAAGGCCCGGGTTACCACGACAAGCGCCATCAGAATTAAGCTTGAGAACACCTGGCAGGGGTTTAGACCAGGAAACAACACGAATAGTCACCTTTTTTCGGGAAGCAAAAGAATAAGTGAGACCTTGGCTTTGCCGAAATCCAAAGAAATTCCAAGCAGAAAGGATGAGATTGAGATCTGAATTAACTGTTTGAACAACTGCAGAATAATGTTTGTGAGACCCCTCAAAGATCACACCATTCCGAAATTTCCAAAGATTCCACAAAATAATAGATGGGAGAAGAATGAGAACTGCAGATTTTGCCTTAAGCCAATTTATCATACATCTTTGTTGGATTGAATGACCACCAATGGAGATACCATGCAGAGTAAATGATTTCCAAACAAAGCTGGCAGCTTCACTGTAAAGAAAAAGATGCTTGAAAGTCTCAACAGAACTGTGAGCACAGCAAACACACCGAGAGGCTAAGTGAAATCCTTTTTTAAGAAGCCCTTCATCAATAGGCAGCCGGCCCAGGAATAAACGCCATAAAAACAGGCTGATACGGGCTGGAAGAAATTTGTGCCAAACAAATTTCGATGACATAAGAGAGGCACTAGAAGGAGAGATAAGATTCTTCGCCGAGTTGAGAGAAAACTTGCCCGAACATGTACAGCTCCAGTAGGGAAGATCCGACTGGTTCGAAATAGAAACAGATTGGTTGGTAATGAACTGAAGAGCAGAATGAGGAAGGATTGAACTGGCAATGGGAAGTAAACGACCTTCAGAGTCAAATAGATCCTTTACAAATTCGAGAGAGCAGTCAGGAGGTTTAGAAAGGTTTATATCCGGAAGCCAATGATCTTGCCAAATAGAAATCGAACCATGACCCACAACCCAACCGATACAAGGATCAGCCAAAGATTTAATCCGTTGAAGACGCTGCCATATATGAGAACAATAATGAGAACTGGAAGAACCACGAGAGCAGTAACGAGCACGAAGGAAATCTGTCCATAGGTTTTTAACAGTCCGAAACCTCCACCAAAGCTTCACTGAAAATGCTTTAACCAAGGAGAACAAAGAAGTGATACCAGCTCCTCCCGAATGTTTAGGCAGACAACAATTTTTCCAGGAAATCCAATGAGATTTAGAATGACCATCTACACTTCCCCAGAAAAAATTTGCAAAAAACTGTTCAAGCCTTCTAATAACAGACACCGGAGGCTCGAGAGAGGCAAACATGAAAGCCGTAATCGATTGAAGCACATGGTTGATAAGAGTAATCTTACTAGCTTGGTTTAGAAATGAACCAATCCAGGAGTCAATTTTACGCTGCATCTTGATGGCTATAGAATCAAAAAGATTCTTGTTACGACGGCCAATGTATAGAGGGCAACCCAAATACGTAAGAGGAAGCGATCCCAAGTTAAAACCTGAGAGGGCCACAAGTCTAGATTGCTTGGAGCTAGAGAGAGACGGGTGCGCAAAAATTTTGCTCTTATCACAATTAATGCGCTGGCCAGAGAGATCTGAGTAATTCGCCAAAAGGTCCATGTGCTTCCTAATAGATCTATGACTCCCATTACAGAAAATGATAAAGTCATCCGCAAAAGAGAGATGAGAAACAATGGGGCAGCCGCTCAAGGAAGAAAATCTGATACCCGGATTAGCAACATGCAACTGATTGAGACCTCAACTAAGCACCTCCGAAGCAATAATAAAGAAGCTTGGGGAAAGAGGGTCTCCCTACCTAAGACCACATTTGGAAGGAAAAAATCCCGCTGCCTCACCATTTATAAGAACCGAGAACCAATTGGCTGAAATCAATCTCCAAACAAGATTAATGAAGATCTCACTAAAACCAAATTGGCGGAGGACTTGAATTAGAAAGCCCCAAGAAACATTATCAAAGGCCTTGGCCATATCCAGTTTCATAATAACATTGGAACCAGCAACTTTTTTCCCCAGAAAAGACATCAGCTCTTGAGCAAGTAAAACATTGTCTTGTATAACTCGGCCTTTAGTGAAAGCTCCTTGGTTAGGACTGATAATGAAGGGCATAATCTTAGCAAGACGAGTCGCCAGGATTTTAGAGATAATTTTGTTACTAAAATTACAAAGACTGATGGGCCTAAGATCTTTAAAAGAAGTAGGAACATCAACCTTCTGAATAGTAGCAATGAGAGTGCTAGTCCAAGATCAAGGGAGATGAAATCCAGCGAAGAATTCCTGAATGGCTGCAAGAAGATCCAACTTGATAATATCCCAAGAAGCAATGAAAAAATGTCCGGTAAATCCATCCGGACCAGCAGCACTATCCCCATTAAAACTAGAAATTATAGACCAAAGCTCGTCAATAGAAGGAGGAGAAATAAGAGACAAATTCCATTCATCTGTGATCAGCCGAGGGATCATATCAAGAGTGCTCGGCATAGCTGGGGAAACTGTTTGAAGGAGAGAACTAAAATATTGAACAACACCATTTTTAATGGCAGCTTCATTGTCAAGAAGAACACCGTCTAAAGTAGAGATCGAGTGAATGTGAAGCTTTCGTTGAGCCTGATGAACAGAAGAGTGAAATAATTTTGAATTACCATCACCCTCTTTGAACCATTTAATTTTAGATTTTTGGCGCCAAAATCCCTCTTCCCGAGTAGAGCACATTTGCGCAATTACCTTCGGCAACAAACAAATGACATGTAAAACCCTGAATTATGGTTTGCTTGTGTTATGCATAGATTCATACATTTATAATCATCGTAAATATGTTCATTTAGCTCCCGTATTTGTTTGGAGTCAATAGCATGTTCGTTGACGTCGTTTGGGATGCTCGTATGCCTTTTTCTTTCGCGAGATGCGTTGAGACTCGGGTTTGTGATTTATGTGGTAATCACATGGATTATTGTTAGAGGGCATTTATAATATCATTTACATGCCTTGGGTGTTGGTTAGATGCTTGTTGCATTGTCGGTTTGGTTGCTAGTTTGATTCTAGCGTTAACCCTTCTTCGTTTGACCTTTTCGGTTTTCGTTCGGGAGAGTTTTTCCTGAGTTCTTGGCCTTGTTTGATTGAGGTTAGAGGCTTGATTGTTTTGATTATGATTTGGAGATCATTAAGGTTGAATTGTAGACATTTTTGGCTTGGAAGGACTCAAGGTTGCATTCGGGAGAGTCCGGGACCGAGCAAGGAAGCAGCAAAGCTTGGATTGGAGGATGCTGAGGTGAGGCGCCCGCCTCACTTGTTCCCATACGGCCGCCTCAAGTACTGGGGCTGAATTACGGGATTTCTGTCTATTTCACTCACTGTCCGAATTTTACCCAATTAAACCCATTTTAAACCTATCCTAAACCCTCCTACTTAGCCTAAACTAGTCCTAAACACCTATTAGGGGATTTAGGGGTTGATTAGTGAGTTGATTAAGAGAACTAATCCCCCACTCAAAAATCAAAACATACGTATTCTCTCATTCAGTCGACCAAAAACAGGATACGACCTCTTCTCCTGCGATTTCTGAGAGCGCTCAAGGAGACCTGGGAGGAAGCTTGAGAGAAGGTGATTTCTTGGGTCTTGAAGGGCTTAAACTTGGTGTCCATTGCTAGGACCTTCTTCTTCCCCCATTCTACCTACAGATTGAAGAGAGAGTTGAGGAGAAGACACCCCTCTTGGAATCCGAAATTTCTGTGTGTAAGGGCTGATTTCTTGTAAGTTTCTACCTCTCTTCCTTTGATTTTTGGGCTCCATTGACCCTAGGGAAACAACCATTTGTGCTATGTGAGGTCAATGGAAGCCATTGTTAGGGTTTGTAGAAGATGCATGAACCCTAGGTTTTCAAATTGATGGTAGAGTTGGTTGAACCTATGTGAGACCATGATTTATGTGAAATTCATGTTCTAAATAGTCTATTGAACTTGATTATGTGAATTATCCATGAGTATTGAAGTCGATTTGGGAGAGATACTTGGAGGGTGTTTTGCCCTAATTATGTTTTAGCTTGCAAATTATTGTTGTGAGCTTGATTATTATGTTTTATATGCTTAATAGAGTATATTAAACTTTGCTATATAAATTGATTATGTGTATTGAGCTTGCATGACAAAGATGCTTGGAAGGGGATTTTCCCCAAATTGTGTTTTGGCTTGTTAAACATGATTGTAAGCCTAGTTATTGTATTATCCATGTTTAATAAAGTATATTAAACCATGTTGTATAATTTAATCATGATTTGAAGATTTGTGATGGGTATGGTGGCTTGAATGAATTTTATGCACAAGATGGCTAATTTGTTATAAGTTGCATTGTTAGTTATTTTGTGGGGTTTATGTGAGTTCATTGAATATTGGGTTTATGGTTTTGGCGATAGTTATGAACATATGGGGATGTTGAAGCCCATGCTTCTATTCCTTGAATTTTCGGAAAGTTTAGATTGGACTCAACGGAGTCAACCTTTGGGTTAGTATGAATCCTAGGAACTATAATCTTAAGTCCTACGGAATTTCGGGTAGAATTCATGGAGGTCGAGCCTCCAAGAAGTTTTGAAGTGTGTGAAGCACACTTGATTATGAGAACTTATATGATTCTCGGTTGTGATATTTATGCTAGTTGTGGATGAAAGGCATGACTAGTTTGATAGTAGAGTGTTTACCTACTTGTTTTGAGCATATGAGTATATATTACTTGTGCTTGGGTTTTGAGTCCAGCTGGAGTCGGTTTGTTGAGTTTTGGTGGGACGATACATCGTCTTCACGAATTGTGAGATTCGTGATCGCGATGGATCGCCGTGGGTTTGCACACACCCTCCATCGATGGCCACGGTGGGGAAGTAGTTTATCTTAGTTGTAGTAATACACATGACTTTGATAACTATGGAACTCGAGCGGAGATGTCTCGGGACGCCGATATCTACGAGAGGGATATCGAGGGCACATAAGGGTTTTGCACGTGTTTTTGCAGGAGCGACACGCGCGGAGGAATTTGGGTAATGGTATCATATCCCTTATATATGAATTGTTTCACAAGTGCTTAAGTGAATAACGTGCTTGGTGAATTGGATATGATATGATGTTTGTTTTGGGTTCTTACATGTTATACTTAATAGATAACATATTGATTAATGTTGTTAAGCATGTATGCTATCACATGAGTATTATTGGAATGTGGTTTTATGCCAAAGGTATAGATCATTATTGTTAAGTTTATATGCCTTGACATGAATATTATGGGAAGGCTATGTTATAACAATAACATGAATTACTGTTGTTATGTTAATATGCTTTATCATGAATATTATTCGGATATGACATTATATTAAAAGCAGGAATTATTGTTGTTAAGTTTATATGCCTTGACATGTAAATCAACGGAAGGCTATGTTATATCAATAACAAGAATTATGATCGTTAAGCATATAAATGCCTTGACATGGATTTTAGTGAGATGTTATACTACAATGATAACATGTTTTGTTAATGTTGAGCATGGATGCCATAACATGAATTTGTATAAGGTTATTTCATGACGATAGCATGATGTATTTTATGATTGAGCATTATGCCATGGTAGGAAGTTATGGTTAGTAACTTACTAAGTCTTTGTGACTTACTTTTATTTGTTGGTTGTTTTCCCTAGATCCGAGCCGAGCGTGTGGATCCAAGTAAATCAGAAGATTGCGTTGACAAAGATTCTTTTGGCAAGGTTGCTACTTAGATGTTTGTTTTGTTTTTGGTGAGGTCGTTGGGAAGATGAAGTTATATAAACTTCATGATTTGGGTAGCAAACCTTTAGGTGCTTGAATGATGTAATTATGTTGTTAGTTTATTCTTTTGGTAGCCGACAAGTAGAAGTCGTGCTTGATGTATATTGGTAGTTAAACTTCCATATTTTTCTGGTTGTTAGTACTTATATTTGTTAGTACTTATATTTGTTAGTACTTATGTTGTTGGTAGCCGACTGGTTTTAGTCGCGCTTGGTTTATTGGTGAATATGTTTAGCATGCTACATTGCTAGTTAAAGTATTATGTTTGTTCTCCGGCGTGTTTTTAGCCGTTGAGTTGTTAGACTAGAGTCTTAGACTTAGTTTAATGTTGGGTTCCGGCCGTAGTTTCGCCGATGACTTGGTTTATATTATGCTTATTATTGAATTGCATAACAGGGAGTTTGTTCTACGTGCCCAATGTTGCGGCACGCGAGTTGAATTTTTGGACCGAGAGATTAATCATCTCTTTGGTTGTTTTAGTTTGAGCTTGTTAGCTCGGGCGCCACTGTTATATTATATTGTGCTTCCGCATGTGTTTTGAGTTGTCGGTGTATCGCCGTTATGGCCCTACCCATTATTTGCTACTTGTGTGTTGTTATTTGCTTTCCGGCGGCACGACCTTGGGATTTCGTCTTGGGATCCGGGTCGGGTCGTCACAGTTGGTATCAGAGCTATGATTATAAATTTAGCTTTCAGCCGGGATAGGTTCCTTGGCTTGGGGGTTGGTTTGTGTGATTTGTTATATCTTAGCGTCGAGAGTTATAGCATGTTAAGATGTTTGAACTAGAATGGATGTTAGCACTAGTAGAAGTGCCAATGTTGATAAGTATAAGGTGGTACTAGTAGTATCCATGATTGGGAATCCACCGGAAAAGTGGTGGCAATTATTATGATATTGTGATTCAATATTTATGGATTTTCATAGAATTAGCTCATTAGAGTAAGAGTACTTAGTACCAAATGAGGCTAGGAAGACTCCATAAATTGTGAAAGAGTTAAGGATTAAGGATGAGATATTACAGGCAATTTATCCTGATACAGCTTACGGATTATCGAGGGGCTGTGGTTTATACTTATGAGAAAAAGTTAAATATTAAGGAACGCACCTGAGAGAGGACCTCAGGGAATATTAAGGTTGATCATGTGGTTAGAGGGCAGTTGGTACCTCCTGAAACTGTGTAGGCAAATCCGTGGACTAGTAAGCGGAGTGATGCTTTTACCTAAAATCATAGATGAAGAGGTGATAAATTGTTGTATAAATTTCGTTTGAGAAATGGGACACCAAGTGTAGGTGTTGGAACAATATAGACAAGTGTTTAGTTTATGGTGGTGATCACATTAGAATGGATTGCCTTAAATTGAGGATAAATGACTCTAAGAGCACTAATAAGCAGTCTAGTGACCCTTAGTGAAATGGTTGTAGACGAGCTAGAGTTTGAGGTTGTATGCGTACGTGGCGGTTGGCCATTGCGGAGTTTTGAGACCTACCTTGGATAGGAGGTAATTCATTATACAGATATTATGGTTGCTATTATCGCTATTATGAGTGCACGTTGTATCGGTAGCTCATATGCATTAATACATACATTGCATTGTGTGTTGAAATTTTATTTTTACTTTCCTCGATTTATGGATATTATTGAGGAGGATGTCCCGGTATGGGATTGGTTTACGGTTTTGGTTGAAATTTTGAATTGTCGGTAGACAGTCGATTGCAATAAAGTAATACGGTTATGTAAGCCTTTATGGATGGCGATGTTATACATATGTGAATATTGAATATGTGATAATGCTACTAGGGGTAAATACTAGTGGTGTGATAAATTTGTATGCTCTATGGAGATATGTGTACAGTAAAATAATTATACTTTGTTGCGTGATTTTTATGCGAATAGGATGCGCTTGAATCGCACGATTGATACTTAGTGGTTCTGAGATGGATTACGGTTATTACGAGCGAGTATACCGTTAAATCGCGACTAATAGGGTGTCGTTGCCGCGCGAGAGTAGTTCGTGTGTGTTTTAACGAATACGAGATTTTGGACTAAGGTAATGAAAGACTTTACAGAGTTTTGACGGTTGTGAGTGCTAGAGTGAATGTTACCTCTTTTCTTTGGAGTTACTACGGAGGTATTGTTAGGCGAGTATAGTGAATATACGAACCTTGTTATTTATTGGAGTTGCCATTGTCTGGAAAATTATCACGAGGAAATTTTTATGTGTACGTCTTCTCGGTTTTGTGATATAAACATGTATGAATAGTTTTGAAATCTCATGTGCTATATTAGCTGTTTGATCAACCGTTATGCATGGTTATGAGTTACGTGAGTTTTGTGCATTACATGAATCGTGGGAATTACATGGAGCATATGAGAAGATGTATGATGATACTTGGTTATTTTATATCGTATTTGCATGATATACATGTGACACTGTTGATGATAGGAATTTTATCATTTTGTTGATGATTAAAATTATGAGTAAAATATATTTGTGATTATGAAGTATAGACATAACTTGTACCGGTGCGTGTATTATTCTAAAAGGAAAACTAATATATGATCTTTATATATGAGCATGCATGGTAGATGCATTTTGTTAAAAGAGAAGACATGGTTTACAAGAGTCATAAATATGTTTAACGGAAATAGTTGTATTTGAGCATAAACATGCTTATATGCATTAGTAAGCAATGTAATTTGTTTAGAATATTACATGATAAAATCTTGATTATCATTGCCTTGTGAATATACCATGATTTCACTGTTGCTTGATTATGTGAGACTGTAGTAAAGGATGCTTAAGATTTTTCTCATAACCCTTCGCATCCTTGCAACGAAAGCTTTTGAAATCCAATTTAGCCGGTACCCTAAATTGGTGATCAAAAGAGGTTCGTTGGTGGACTAGGATTGGTAGTAAGCAGGTTAGAAACTGACTAAACCTCTTACCAAAGGAAAAAGAAAATAAATGGGATAAATTTTCACATGATGCTATTATGTGCTCTTATGTGCATTGTCTATGATTTGGAAATTGCGAGTATGACTTGCATGATCCTGAATGTTAACTTACTTGTTTTAGAAGCGTGTTGTGGAACACTCTTCCTTAAATTGTGAATTGCTCTATCGGCCATTTTTACCTCTTATGATTTAGAATCCTTGTATTTATATTTCATGTTGTAGCTCCGAAGAAAATAGTTTCGGGAGACTTATGTTTATAAAGTCCTTGAACATGCTCCGAGGATATATTTGGAATTCACATGCTTAAATTAATTAGTCATGGAAATTGTGAGTGCTATGTGACTCAAGTATGAGTCAAGATATTTTCAACCTAAAGTGCTTGGTATTATGGTTATTGAAAATTTTCGAACTTGTGTATGTGGGATTTTCGGCAGTTTGATTTTTGCCTACTTGGTTAGTTTTAAGATAGTAGATTCGGAGACTGAGTCTAGGTTTATGGTTTGAGTAGAGTTTGTGTTCCCTCAGTCGATGAGGCGAAGCAACTTGTGTTGGGTGAAGCCCACAAGGTAAAGTATATTATCCATCCGGGGGGTACGAAAATATATAAGGATTTGAAGAAACAATTTTGGCGGAATGGCATGAAGCGACAAATAGAGGATTATGTGTCGAGGTGTCTCACTTGTCAGTAGGTGAAGGCGGAACACCAAAGACCTGCGGGGTTGTTACAGCCATTGGATATCCCGGAGTGGAAATGGGAACATGTTACGATGGGTTTTGTATCGGGGTTTCCGCGTACGCGTAGAGGCTTTGATGCCGTCTGGGTTGTTGTTGATCGGCTCACGAAGTCGGCTCATTTTATTCCGATTGCTATGACTTATTCTTTGAGTCAGTTAGCGGCGTTGTATGTGCAGGAGATTATTAGATTGCACGGGGTTCCAGTTAGTATTGTTCGGACCGGGATCCGAGGTTTACATCGAGGTTTTGGCAGGCTTTGCAAGAAATTATGGGGTTCAGAAATTGTTCAGCAGTCTGTTGAGAGTGTGAAAATAATTCGAGATAGATTGCTCACCGCTCAAAGACGACAGAAAAGTTATGCGGATAATAGAAGGGGTACCAAGAGATTGGACTTACAGGGTGGCTTTACCGCCGTCTTTGTCAGAGATTCATAATGTATTTCATGTGTCTATGCTTCGGAAATATCTTAAGGATGATTCCCATGTTCTTGAGTAGGAAGAGATCACTTTTCAGCCGGATTTGTTTTATGTTGAGCAGCCGGTGAAGATACTGGACACCAAAGAGCAAGTTTTGAGGAGCAAGAGAATTCCATTTATGAAAGTCCTTTGGAAGAATCATGAGATCGAGGACGCAACTTGGGAGACCGAGTTGGAGATGCGAGAGAAGTATCCTCATTTGTTTGTTGACCACGGTAAGAATTTAGGGACTAAATTCCTTAAAGTAGGGGAGAATGTAAAACCCTGAATTATGGTTTGCTTGTGTTATGCATAGATTCATACATTTATAATCATCGTAAATATGTTCATTTAGCTCCCGTATTTGTTTGGAGTCAATAGCATGTTCGTTGACGTCGTTTGGGATGCTCGTATGCCTTTTTCTTTCGCGAGATGCGTTGAGACTCGGGTTTGTGATTTATGTGGTAATCACATGGATTATTGTTAGAGGGCATTTATAATATCATTTACATGCCTTGGGTGTTGGTTAGATGCTTGTTGCATTGTCGGTTTGGTTGCTAGTTTGATTCTAGCGTTAACCCTTCTTCGTTTGACCTTTTCGGTTTTCGTTCGGGAGAGTTTTGCCTGAGTTCTTGGCCTTGTTTGATTGAGGTTAGAGGCTTGATTGTTTTGATTATGATTTGGAGATCATTAAGGTTGAATTGTAGACATTTTTGGCTTGGAAGGACTCAAGGTTGCATTCGGGAGAGTCCGGGACCGAGCAAGGAAGCAGCAAAGCTTGGATTGGAGGATGCTGAGGTGAGGCGCCCGCCTCACTTGTTCCCATGCGGCCGCCTCAAGTACTGGGGCTGAATTACGGGATTTCTGTCTATTTCACTCACTGTCCGAATTTTACCCAATTAAACCCATTTTAAACCTATCCTAAACCCTCCTACTTAGCCTAAACTAGTCCTAAACACCTATTAGGGGATTTAGGGGTTGATTAGTGAGTTGATTAAGAGAACTAATCCCCCACTCAAAAATCAAAACATACGTATTCTCTCATTCGATCGACCAAAAACAATCACGACCTCTTCTCCTGCGATTTACGAGAGCTCAAGGAGACCTGGGAGGAAGCTTGAGAGAAGGTGATTTCTTGGGTCTTGAAGGGCTTAAACTTGGTGTCCATTGCTAGGACCTTCTTCTTCCCCATTCTACCTACAGAAGAGAGAGTTGAGGAGAAGACACCCTCTTGGAATCCGAAATTTCGTGTGTAAGGGCTGATTTCTTGTAAGTTTCTACCTCTCTTCCTTTGATTTTTGGGCTCCATTGACCCTAGGGAAACAACCATTTGTGCTATGTGAGGTCAATGGAAGCCATTGTTAGGGTTTGTAGAAGATGCATGAACCCTAGGTTTTCAAATTGATGGTAGAGTTGGTTGAACCTATGTGAGACCATGATTTATGTGAAATTCATGTTCTAAATAGTCTATTGAACTTGATTATGTGAATTATCCATGAGTATTGAAGTCGATTTGGGAGAGATACTTGGAGGGTGTTTTGCCCTAATTATGTTTTAGCTTGCAAATTATTGTTGTGAGCTTGATTATTATGTTTTATATGCTTAATAGAGTATATTAAACTTTGCTATATAAATTGATTATGTGTATTGAGCTTGCATGACAAAGATGCTTGGAAGGGGATTTTCCCCAAATTGTGTTTTGGCTTGTTAAACATGATTGTAAGCCTAGTTATTGTATTATCCATGTTTAATAAAGTATATTAAACCATGTTGTATAATTTAATCATGATTTGAAGATTTGTGATGGGTATGGTGGCTTGAATGAATTTTATGCACAAGATGGCTAATTTGTTATAAGTTGCATTGTTAGTTATTTTGTGGGGTTTATGTGAGTTCATTGAATATTGGGTTTATGGTTTTGGCGATAGTTATGAACATATGGGGATGTTGAAGCCCATGCTTCTATTCCTTGAATTTTCGGAAAGTTTAGATTGGACTCAACGGAGTCAACCTTTGGGTTAGTATGAATCCTAGGAACTATAATCTTAAGTCCTACGGAATTTTGGGTAGAATTCATGGAGGTCGAGCCTCCAAGAAGTTTTGAAGTGTGTGAAGCACACTTGATTATGAGAACTTATATGATTCTCGGTTGTGATATTTATGCTAGTTGTGGATGAAAGGCATGACTAGTTTGATAGTAGAGTGTTTACCTACTTGTTTTGAGCATATGAGTATATATTACTTGTGCTTGGGTTTTGAGTCCAGCTGGAGTCGGTTTGTTGAGTTTTGGTGGGACGATACATCGTCTTCACGAATTGTGAGATTCGTGATCGCGATGGATCGCCGTGCCGGGTTTGCACACACCCCTCCATCGATGGCCACGGTGGGGAAGTAGTTTATCTTAGTTGTAGTAATACACATGACTTTGATAACTATGGAACTCGGCGGAGGCGTCTCGGGGACGTCGATATCTACGAGAGGGATATCGAGGGCACATAAGGGTTTTGCACGTGTTTTTGCAGGAGCGACACGCGCGGAGGAATTTGGGTAATGGTATCATATCCCTTATATATGAATTGTTTCACAAGTGCTTAAGTGAATAACGTGCTTGGTGAATTGGATATGATATGATGTTTGTTTTGGTTTCTTACATGTTATACTTAATAGATAACATATTGATTAATGTTGTTAAGCATGTATGCTATCACATGAGTATTATTGGAATGTGGTTTTATGCCAAAGGTATAGATCATTATTGTTAAGTTTATATGCCTTGACATGAATATTATGGGAAGGCTATGTTATAACAATAACATGAATTACTGTTGTTATGTTAATATGCTTTATCATGAATATTATTCGGATATGACATTATATTAAAAGCAGGAATTATTGTTGTTAAGTTTATATGCCTTGACATGTAAATCAACGGAAGGCTATGTTATATCAATAACAAGAATTATGATCGTTAAGCATATAAATGCCTTGACATGGATTTTAGTGAGATGTTATACTACAATGATAACATGTTTTGTTAATGTTGAGCATGGATGCCATAACATGAATTTGTATAAGGTTATTTCATGACGATAGCATGATGTATTTTATGATTGAGCATTATGCCATGGTAGGAAGTTATGGTTAGTAACTTACTAAGTCTTTGTGACTTACTTTTATTTGTTGGTTGTTTTCCCTAGATCCGAGCCGAGCGTGTGGATCCAAGTAAATCAGAAGATTGCGTTGACAAAGATTCTTTTGGCAAGGTTGCTACTTAGATGTTTGTTTTGTTTTTGGTGAGGTCGTTGGGAAGATGAAGTTATATAAACTTCATGATTTGGGTAGCAAACCTTTATGTGCTTGAATGATGTAATTATGTTGTTAGTTTATTCTTTTGGTAGCCGACAAGTAGAAGTCGTGCTTGATGTATATTGGTAGTTAAACTTCCATATTTTTCTGGTTGTTAGTACTTATATTTGTTAGTACTTATATTTGTTAGTACTTATGTTGTTGGTAGCCGACTGGTTTTAGTCGCGCTTGGTTTATTGGTGAATATGTTTAGCATGCTACATTGCTAGTTAAAGTATTATGTTTGTTCTCCGGCGTGTTTTTAGCCGTTGAGTTGTTAGACTAGAGTCTTAGACTTAGTTTAATGTTGGGTTCCGGCCGTAGTTTCGCCGATGACTTGGTTTATATTATGCTTATTATTGAATTGCATAACAGGGAGTTTGTTCTACGTGCCCAATGTTGCGGCACGCGAGTTGAATTTTTGGACCGAGAGATTAATCATCTCTTTGGTTGTTTTAGTTTGAGCTTGTTAGCTCGGGCGCCACTGTTATATTATATTGTGCTTCCGCATGTGTTTTGAGTTGTCGGTGTATCGCCGTTATGGCCCTACCCATTATTTGCTACTTGTGTGTTGTTATTTGCTTTCCGGCGGCACGACCTTGGGATTTCGTCTTGGGATCCGGGTCGGGTCGTCACAGTTGGTATCAGAGCTATGATTATAAATTTAGCTTTCAGCCGGGATAGGTTCCTTGGCTTGGGGGTTGGTTTGTGTGATTTGTTATATCTTAGCGTCGAGAGTTATAGCATGTTAAGATGTTTGAACTAGAATGGATGTTAGCACTAGTAGAAGTGTCAATGTTGATAAGTATAAGGTGGTACTAGTAGTATCCATGATTGGGAATCCACCGGAAAAGTGGTGGCAATTATTATGATATTGTGATTCAATATTTATGGATTTTCATAGAATTAGCTCATTAGAGTAAGAGTACTTAGTACCAAATGAGGCTAGGAAGACTCCATAAATTGTGAAAGAGTTAAGGATTAAGGATGAGATATTACAGGCAATTTATCCTGATACAGCTTACGGATTATCGAGGGGCTGTGGTTTATACTTATGAGAAAAAGTTAAATATTAAGGAACGCACATGAGAGAGGACCTCAGGGAATATTAAGGTTGATCATGTGTTGATTTTCAAAGTCACTAGAAAACCAAAAGATTTTAAAGCTTCCACATGGATGCTTTAGAATGAAGATTTATTCAAAAGTGGTGAGGTGGCACAACCATAGTGCTCTCACCAACTTTAAATAATATATATATTTATATATAATAAAAGATTTTTACCATTATTACCAATAGAAAATGTATATCTCACATTGGCTAGAAAATGATGTTGAGTATAAATTATTTTATATTATTACTAATAAAAGAGATGTATAACACATTGTTTAAAAAGAAAATGTTAGATTTTAAAGTCTTTAGACTATAAATTTTCACTTTTACAAGAGATGTATCTCACATGGTTAAAAAATATTCTACTACTATTACCAATAGAAGAGATATATCACACATTGGTTAGAAATTGATGTTTGTATTAAAAATACTATTAGTTATTGCTAATTGAAAAGATGTATCATACATTTGTTATAAAGTGATGTTGGTTTTCAAAGTTTTTTGATAAAAGACTTCTACCATTATTACTAATAGAAGATGTATATCTCACATTGGTTAAAAAATGATGTTGATTTTTAATTATTTTAGATTATATAAAAGACTTACTATTATTACCAATAGAAGATATATATCACACATTTGTTATAAATTGATATTGGTTTTAAATTACTATTATTACCAATAAAAGAGATAAATCTTACATTGGTTAAAAAGTGATGTTGATTTAAAAAGTGTTTAAATAAAAAGACTTCTACTTTTATCATTAATAAAAGAGAAGAGAAGAGATATATCTCATTATATAGAAATCGATGTTGTTTTTTGATATTTTTTTACATACAAAACTTCTTCTATTATTACTAAATGATGAGATGTATTACACATTGGTTATAGAGTGATGTATGTATTAAAAGTCTTTTTATAAAAGACTTAATACCGATAGAAAAAAAATATGTATTTCACATTAGTTAGGAAAATGATATTGGTTTAAAATATTTTTAGATAATGTATATCGCATTGGTTACAAAGAGATCCACATTATTTAAAAACATATATTGGTTATAAAATTTAAAGATAAATAAATTTTTATGCTATTATCAATACAAGAGATGTATCACACATTGTTTACAAAGAGATGTTGATTTCAAAATTATTTAAGATAAAATAATACTACTACTATTATTTTTATGTTATAACCAATAGAAGAGATGTATCCCACATTGTTTAGAAAGAGATATTGATTTCAAAATTTTTTATATAAAAGATTATTATTATTACTATAGAAGAATGCATCTCACATTTGTTAGAAATTAATGTTGGTTTTAAAAATACTATTATTACCAATAGAAAAGATGTATACCACATGATTAGAAAGAGATGTTTGTTTAGAAAAAGATGTTTGTTTTAAAAGTCTTTAAATAAAATTTTAAACTTTTATTACCAATAAAAATAGAAAAGAAGTATCTCACATTGTTAGAATATTACTACTATTATTATTTTTATGTTATAACCAATAGAAGAGATGTATCCCACATTGTTTAGAAAGAGATGTTGATTTCAAAAGTTTATATATAAAAGACTATTATTATTACTATATAAAAATGCATCTTACATTTGTTAAAAATTAATGTTGGTTTTTAAAATACTATTATTACCAATATAAAAGATGTATACCACATGGTTAGAAAGAGATGTTTGTTTTAAAAGTATTTAGATAAAAGTCTTAAACTTTTATTACGAATAGAAATAGAAAAGAAGTATCTCACATTGGTTACAAAGAAATGTGTCTCATATTATTTATAAATGAGTATTGGTTATAAAAGTCATTAGATAAAGATATATTTTGTTATTACCAATAGAAAATATGTATACCACATGGTTAAAATGTGGTGTTGATTTTAAAGTCTTTAGATAAAACACTTAAACTTTCATTACCAATAAAAATATAAAATAAGTATTTCACATTGTTTAAAAATGAATTATGATTTTAAAAGTTTTTAACAAAATGACTTTTAATATTATTATCAAGTTAAATGTTAATTTTAAAAGTCTTTAGATCAAAAAAATATTATTATTATTATTATTATTATTATTATTATTATTATTATTATTATTATTATTATTATTATTATTATTATTATTATTATTATTATTATTATTATTATTATTATTATTATTATTATTATTATTATTATTATTATTATTATTATTATTATTATTATTATTATTATTATTATTATTATTATTATTATTATTATTACAAAATATGTATCCCACGTTAGCTAGAAACTTATATCAATTTTAAAAGTATTTAGGTAAAATAATCGTTTAATATTAGTAACAATAGAAAAAAAAATTATAAACATGGAAGAGATTAACAATCTAATTATAATGTCTAAAAGTTATATTATTATTATAAATATATATATATATCTCACATTGTACCCGTGCAGAGCACGGGCTAAATAACTAGTGGGGGAGTATATATAGGTAGGATGAATTGCTTAGGGAGTAAGGAATGGTGGGGGGAAACCGGCTGGGAACAGAAGTCAAAGAGAAAGGTGAATCCTCCGAAACTGCTAATGATATATCTTTCTCTAAACAGACATTTGGAAATATAGGGAAACAAAACCTTGGTTATTCAAGTGTTCCTTACGCTTTACCCTAAAGTTCGTAAAGGAAAAGCCAAAATGATCGACTCAAATGAGAAACCTGAAAGGTAACGAGAAAGTGAAGTCTACCAAGAACAACTATGCCAAGGCAAAGTCTGGCCGACGAGACCTACTAAACCTCTACCGGTAATCATCAAGTTTGTCTATGAAACAGCAAAACTCTTTACTGTTGAAGGTAAACTTAAAGGTATTCTACCGAATCCTCCCGAAAGGTATTCAACGTAAAAGCTAAAGCTAAGTCCGTTGGTAACCTACCTAGGAAGATTCGAAAGAAACCAATTAAGTCTACCGTCAACAAGCAAGTCGAACCAAAAATGGATGTCAAGAAAAGGAATAATCATAAGTACTCTTCAGCTTGAAGACTCTAACAGCTTCTATGGACTTTCCATTTATGTCATTCTTGCCATTGCTTAGGCCATCGGCACCGTAATCGCCCGCTAAGTTCACCCCAAGATCTGAGAGACCTAGTTCTCTCAAGGTCAAGCAGGTATGGGTTGCAAAAGGTTGCTAATCCTTAGGACCCGAAAGAAAATAAAGGGTACCTTGTTTGCTTTAACTTCTTTTTAGGAATGCTTCATGGCTATAGAATCAGAAAACAAAGACATCTGGTACCTAGACAAGGATGTTCAAGGCACATGACTGGAACGTAAGTCTTCTTACGTATATAGTCTGAAGCAAAAGGACCCACGGTTATTTTCGGAGACAATGCAAGAGGAAAGACAATTGGATATGGCTCAATTACTAGAGGAAGTCTCTCCATCAACAAAGTTTCTCTAGTAAGTGGGTTAAAGCACAATCTTCTGAGCATATCACAATTCTGCGACAAAGGACTTCTATGCCAATTCAATTCAAACCAGTGCCTCATCAAAGACAGTGAATCCTGCTCTACAATACTGACCGGCAATAGACAAGGAAACTTCTGTTATGCACCCACTCCCAAACCCAGCCAACCACCCTCACCATCTCCTGCACCCACTCCCAAACCAAAACGAAGGAGACTTCGTAAAACCCTTGAAGACCAGCCACCTAGCCCCTCCAACCCATACCGATGAAGCTACGGTGAAGTCTCCTACTCAGCCGCTGAGGAAGAAAAGGAGAGCTACCGGTCCCAAACCCTCTACCTCCAGCCAACCAACTACCTATACCAACGCCCAACACTCAACTGTCAACCCTTCATCTATACCATCTACCGACACCCAACCAACTACTGACGCCCAAACCTTACCCGTCAACCCTTCATCTATACCTATCAACCCTTCATCTATTCCTCCTGAGTCATCTACTCAGAGGAATTCACCAAATCCGGAGGAGTCTATCCCTCAGGAGGAGCCTCAAAATCAGGAGGAGCCAGCCA
Source organism: Codonopsis lanceolata (assembly GCA_013146195.2). Lineage (NCBI taxonomy): Eukaryota > Viridiplantae > Streptophyta > Magnoliopsida > Asterales > Campanulaceae > Codonopsis > Codonopsis lanceolata. The sequence continues at coordinate 111,900,315 of CM028377.1, read as the reverse complement.
GAACCCCAACTCCTCCTCCTCCCTCACCTTTCAACTACTCACCTGACCCATCTACCCCTTCCCCACCTCACCAATCCCATCCAACTTCATCAACCACAACACGCCCATTAGACCTGGCCGCCAAGTTCCTCTTCGAACTTTCGTCAAGAGTGCATCTATTCACCCCTACTCATCAACCTTCTCAACCTTCTCAACCTTCTCAACCTTCCCTTCAAAAACCAAAATCCCTCTTCTATCCTGCCCCTTCTTTTTGGTTCTTTACCGAACCCATTCCCCAATCCTCCCACATCAGTGAAAATTCTGACACTAATATGGAACTGGATTCCCCACCAACCCCTCATCCACCTTCCCCTATAGCCATATCCTCTTCCACCCAAACCATACCAACCCAAGACTCATCCTCTTCTGACTCCATCACTCCCCCTCTCCAACAGCCCCTTCGCAGACTCGCCTCTGCCGACACCATTCACATTGGCCAAGCATCTACTTCCCATCACCACCAATGATGAAGTTTTGTCCCCGGATGCTATCTACCGGCGAGCTCACAAGCATATCTACCGTATCCGCTGAAGTAGCCACCATCGCCGCAAGGCCAACGATCGGACTGCCACTAATCTTCGACAATTTCAAGAGGATGTCTGGACTCGTTTTGGACAGATGCGGCACGACTTCACCGATGTCAAGATCAACATCGAAGCTCAACGAGATGAAAGTTGCCGTATCATAGGCTCCATTTTCTACGAGTTATTCCACGCCATCACTCTCCATCTCGCCACGCCGTCGTCCTCCCATTATGGAACTCAACAACCTCGCCGCAACTCGCTCACGATATAATGAATGCCAACCGTGATCGTGATCCGCCATCACGGAGGAGAAGCAAATGAGGTCTATCAACGTAATGCCGATGGAAGAGAACGACCATCTTCGTGAAGAACTGACTACCGTTCTCGCTCCACCGCACCTTCGACCGATGCGATGACGAATACCAACGAAGAATGGAAGAGCTAGAGCGAGAAAGAAGAGAAAAGGAGGTCGCAGACAAAGGCAAAGGGAAAAGACCTTGGTAGTTTATGTATCTTTTCTTCCCTTTCCTTTGTATTTATCTTATTTTTGAAAACTCGTTGAATGTAAACATCTTGTTTATAAATACGATGATTACTTGCTTTTTCAAAAATTATATTGTTTAAATTCTTGCTGCTTTATTGTTTATCTAATTAGAATTTAAACATTCGGTTTAAGTTTATTTAAACCGCCGCTAATCTGTGTCGTTTCTTTGACTCTCTTATTCTTGTATGCACTTAGATTAGTCCCTTGCATTTGAGGTGTTATTCTGTTTAATAGAGGCATGTCTTCCGATTACTTAATATATAAAACTTTCTAAGACATGTTATTATCTATCAAATAGTTTGTTTTAAAGCCCTCATTTGTAGTAATGATGACCAGATATAAATAGGAGGAGATTGTTGATTCTTATGTTAAATTTATATTTGATCAGTACATTACATTAGTTTTATACTTGGCTAATCGGTCGCGTATCGATTAGCGTGGCAACTGTATAGAACTTTGCCTTGTATAGTTTCTAGGACTTTTCGGGTTCACGGAAGACCCTTCTCGCCTTCACCGGAAGACCTACTCACGCTTAAGATCGGTAGGTAGACCTCGTGTCCAGCTGATCTGCTTCAACGTGTCCTCTCCAGCAAAAAGCTAACTGGATTAATTCAAACTTATTCCTATATATTATTTGAATTAATCCAAGTCATTCCCTGACATGTCAAGCCGCCGAAAGCAACTTTTCGAAAAGCAGGAAGACTTTTCGCGTCTCGAGCTGAAAGCGTAAAGCGCATCGCCGCCTACTTTCGCTACATCTCTCGATCGACACCAAATCGCCCACCTTTCTAAAGATCTCGAAATGATTATCTCGCTCTAGATATCTGGAAGACGAAAATCCTTGATCGACAAATTCCATGCATTTAATGCATTTATGAATAGAGTTTGTTGAAGTCTTCGCCCTCTCCAACGGATTCTTTTGAAATGCACTGCTATAAATACCGCCATTGAAGATCGGAACAAGAGACAACTGCATGTAATCAATCGAACACTTAAAGAATTGCTCAAACTTCATAACTCCAAGTCTTTCACCAAGCATTCAATAGATCCTTAACAGATCTAGAAGTCCTCGTTGACAACAAGAAGTCGCTCATCAACATTTATTGCTTTATTCTTCTTGTTGTTAACTTCCATTAACTATATTGCATCTAATTAAATATCTTGTATTTACAGATATTTAATTCCCTAGACCCAAACACAAGTCAATATTTTGTACACGATCCATTAGGGATATTCTTTGTAATTGATCTAAGTGGAAAACATAGTGCACAATTTAAATCCAAGGTTGACTGCCTTGGTGGTGGACATAGCACTCATTATAGTGTGAACCATCCCAAAATACTTGTGTTATTTCCTACCGTCTGCCTCTATTACTTGAACTTCGGTTTCATTATTTACATTATCCATTTCAAGTAACTTAAGTAATCTGTAAAAGGTCTACTAGGTATTCCTTATCTGCACACTGAACAATTTTCTTGAAGGTCTTCCGCTACTTGATTCTTTTCATAGATTGCAAGTAACTTTCAAGGAACTTACTTAAAAGTTTTTAAAGTGTTAATAAGCTATTCAACCCCCCCCCCTTCTAGCTTATTATTGTGCTCATTGGGACCCACAAAAGGTATAAAACTAGTGTTGTGATGGTCGTGCCTACTGTGATAGGCTGCCTACGTATCCTTAGCCAAGGAATCAGACCAATCGTAGTTCGCCTCTGCTGGGCGGAAATGTAATGTCTTTCAGGAACGCAGCCTTCGTCAGAGAACAAAACCTTTCCCTCTGATCCGGGGTTGCCTGCCCCTTAAGGGAAAGTTTTCCAACACAGCTTATATAAATGCACAGAAAAGGGGTAAAACACTTCCCTTTTTTTTTTTACCTTTGCCTTTCTTTTGCGACCATCTGCCGCCGCCGCTTTGTTGTATTTGTCGCCTTATGTCGCTTTATCGCTTCTTTGCACTTGCTATTTTACGCTGTTTCTTTCGCTTTGCTGCACTTGCTATTTTACGTTGCTCTTTGCTGCTCCTGCTGCACTTGCTATCTTATGTTGCTCTTTGCTGCTCTTGCTGCACTTGCTATCTTATGTTGCTCTTTGCTGCTCTTGCTGCACTTGTTGGGGATTTTTTTTCTTTTGCTGCAGTTCCGGCTTTTGCTGGAAATCTTTTCCCCCTTTTCTGCTATATTTTCGGCCTAAGCTGGGAAATCTTTCTTTATGCTGCTGCATTTTTCTTTTCTTTTTGCTGCTCTTTCTAACCTTGGCTAGAAATTTTCTTTTCTTTGCTGCTGTATTTTCTAGTTTGGATATCCCCAGCATAGGGAAAGCTTTGGAGCTTTTGAAAATGGGCTTTCCCCAGCATAGGGAAAGCTTTTGAACCTTTTAAAACAGGATTTCCCCAGCATAGGGAAAGCTTTGGAGCTTTTTGAAAATGAGCTTTCCCCAGCTTAGGGAAAGCTTTGGAGCTTTTGAAAATGAGTTTTTCCCAGCATAGGGAAAGCGATGGAGCTTTTGAAAATGGGCTTTCCCCAGCATAGGGAAAGCAGTTGAACTTTTTAAAACAGGTTTTCCCCAGCATAGGGAAAGCTTTGGAGCTTTTGAAAATGGGCTTTCCCCAGTATAGGGACAGCTTTGGAGCTTTTGAAAATGGGTTTTCCCCAGCATAGGGAAAGCGATGGAGCTTTTGAAAATGGGCTTTCCCCAGCATAGGGAAAGCTTTGGAGCTTTTGAAAATGAGTTTTCCCCAACATAGGGAAAGCAGTGGATCTTTTTGAAAATGGGCTTTCCCTAGCATAGGGAAAGCGATTGAGCTTTTGAAAATGGGCTTTCCCCAACATAGGGAAAGCAGTGGAGCTTTTGAAAATGGGCTTTCCCCAGCATAGGGAAAGCTTTGGAGCTTTTGAAAATGGGCTTTCCCCAGCATAGGGAAAGCGATGGAGCTTTTGAAAATGGGTTTTCCCTAGCATAGGGAAAGCAGTGGAGCTTTTGAAAATGGGCTTTCCCCAGCATAGGGAAAGCGGTGAGATTTTTTTTTTTAAATGCTTATCCCAGCATAGGAGAAGCGATGATTTTTGAAGTGTCGTGGCAGAATGCTGTCAATGATCGGCTAGTGTAGCTTTTGATGATGCTGCTGAGGATCTTTGGGAGGTGATCCTTGGCGAGATGCTGAAAGAACATTTATACTCTTTTTTTCAAGGGCCACTGCAGCAGGAGACCTGATAAGGTGCAATAAAAGGATGCAAACAAAAGATGCAAGCATGCGAATGAAACTTTCTTTTTTTTTCCTTAAAAAAAGATTTTTGAATGTGCATGTGAATCATCTGTTTCTGAAACATGTTAAGACAAGATGGGTCAAGGGATGCAGATGTGATAAGATAGATTAGGATGTGGCTTCTGGTTGGCTTTGAAGAGTTATGAATATAGGAGTTGATGGTGATATTTGAGATGAAGGTGAATGGGATGCTGGGTCATTTTTCAGTCTTTTGACTAGTGCATCATTCAAGAAAGGAATTCAATCAGAAGATTAGTAAATCCTACTAGTCGATGCCTCAGAGGGGCCACTTCTTTTTTTTCTTTGCTTTGCTTTTTTTTTTTTTGTGTGCGCGTGTTTTTTTTTTTTTTTGTGCTCTAACTTTTGCCTAGGCCGCCCTTTCGGGTTTTCAACTTAGCGAGCTTTTACCTTATAGGGAGCCTGTCTTTCAATGCATGCAAAGATAAGCCGCTTGTTTTCGAAGGATCATGCCTTTGTAGTTTCTTCGTTTCTTCAGGCAAAGATGGAAATGACAGCTGCTTCTGGAGACGATGAGTCTTTATGTATCCAATGAGTTTGGCGGGAGAAGCCCCAGGATGAATTTGATCAACCAAATTTTGCATGACGGGAATGTTCCTGGAGAAATTAACTAGGGACAGCCCCAGACAGACTCTATTTGGAGAGACTTTTGTGGGCGATAGAAACGAGTATGCTTAGAGAAAGAGGATGACTCTAATGGACAAAAAGAAGAGTCATGATCCAGAGTTTATCGCCAAGTATCATGAGTTTCATGGACCCTACTTAACATTTATCTTTTGATAATTTCATGTGTCTTTAGCAAGGAATTATGTCCTGGATCCAGATCACGTTACAATCGATTGAAACAGAGCTATATGTTGCAACTAGGTTGGGGTATAGTGTTTAAGTGTTTGGGATGGATTAGCTTTAGGGTTGAGGATTTGATTGGCCTCTGATTCAAAGGTATTTTGGGCTGTGGATTGTTTTTATTTTTTATTTTGAAAGGCAGTCAGCAGGGACCATTGGCTGGCTTTTTAGGCTGTGGGTTTGGATAGAAAGTTGGTTTTTGGACCTGGTTCTGGATATGGTTGGGAGGTCGGCTTTTGACTTTGGTTGTGGGTTATGGGGTGGTCCAAGAGTGATTGATCTTTTTCCTTTTTTTTTTTTCTGTGAGTGAGAGATTTTGAGGAAGTTGCTCAGGAGAGGCTTCTCTTCTTTTTCTCTTTTCCATTTTTTTCTTCTTCTCTCTTTTTTCTTCTCTCTTTTTTTTGCGAGAGAGAAATTTTGAGGAAATCTCTCAAGAGAGGCTTCTTTTTTTTCTTTCTTCTTTTTTTTTTGTTGACCTCTCAGAGTAATTTTGGAGAGTGCTTGAAGAGATATTTGCCTTCTCTCTCTTGGGATAAAATGGGTTGTCACTCTTGGTGGATATATATAAGGGTGGAGCAGCCCCAGTTTTGAGAGGCTGGCTCTTAGAGATGGTTAGGCTTTGGTATGTGGTTGATTTGTTCAGGTATTTGGAAGAGGTTTGGTGTATGGTTGGAAGCCCCTAGTGTGCCATTTAATAGCTCGGTCGCAATGGGTCGAAGATGACCTTTTACCAAGACAGAAGGTTGCTTTATTGAACAAAATTTTTAATGGTTTGTGGGTCCATATTGCGAAATGACTCATTATCAACCCGTGTAGTTTTATCATGTTTTTACATGAGTTGATTCATCATTTTTTTTATATAACAGATATTTTGGCGATAGGTAGTGCTCAGAGATCAAGAAGAAGACTCGATAAGCTAATATAGGAGAAGCAAGAGTTTTACCAGACTCGAATATCGAGATGGATACCTTTGGAAAGCTCGATCTGAGGACTCGATTGGACTTTTGAAAGAACGGAGACCAAATGGACTAGTGAGCACACTCTGCAAGAATGGGTCGTAGGCATCAATATGGGCAAAAAAGATACCCCTGGGTTTGAAAGCCCCTAGTCTTGAATTATTGCTTATGATCCTGGAGTCGGCCTTTTCTGAATTTCCTGCCTTTCCAGATTTTTTCTGCCTTCTTGGCTTTTCAAGCTTTCCTTTCTTTTCTGGCTTCCTATCGGTCTTTTTTTTTTTAATGTTTTTTTGCATTTTTTTTGCATTTTTTTTTGGCAGACCTTAACATCTCGAAGTAGGACTTACTGATTTTTTTTTTAAAATCGAGAATGAACGATGCACTTATCAACTTAGTGATGCATTTATGAGAGGTTAAAAGGGAATAGGAATTTGGAGATTAAGAATAGTGGTGAGGGGGTTTTGTCTTGTCTTTTCACGTTTTGGGAAACAAAAAGAAACACATAGAAAATTCCACTTTTTTTTTGAAGAGTAAATCAAAGCATTTGACCGAACCCGAAGGCTGCCTACGTTCCTCATTTCAAGGCTCAGGTCATCGTAGTTCAACTCTGACAGAGAAATTTTCATTTTGCTAATCTATTTTTTGTTCAATTTGAATTTGAAAGAACAGAGATTTTTTTTATTTTTTATTTTTTAGAAAGAACGAATTTTTTTAATGATCTTTTTTTTTTGCAAAAAGAAACGATTATATATATTTTTTAAATGAAAAGAAAACTAAGTATTACACGTGATTTTTTTTATTGCTAGAAAACTCTTTTTTTTTGTTTTTGTGATTTTTGAAATGGGATGTGACGATTACGTACCTCTGGACAATCCTCTCAGGAGAGTAAATGATAATAGTCAAATTTTTTTTTTCAGCCCCTGCAAAATTGTTACTGGTATCAAAGAAAAATAACAAAGATCTCATTATGTATAAACACAACGCAAGGTTTAAAGGAAAGAATTTTTTTTTTCTGATTTTTTTTAAAAGGTAAAAATAAAACAGATATGACCTATCTTGCTGTTTTTTGTAGATTTTCTCAGCTTTTTTAGTTTGAGCGCGAGCAAGCAGACAATCATATCAAGAAATAGAAAAAAAAGCGTGGAATCTATCTATCCCTATTAATTACAAATGGGTCCTAATCCCCAAAATAAAATGACAGAATGAATGCATATATGTATATTTTGCGGAATGAAAATAAAGCAGAATAAAATAATAAATATATGGCCGAAAATGAAGCGATATTAAAATAAAGCTCCGGCCCTTTTGTTGTGCTTCCCGGATAGTATTGCACATAAAATATTGCATACATATTTTTTTGCAATTTTTTTTTGAAAGATACAAATATTTTTAAGTATATCCGTAACAGTGATTAGAATGAAACTGCTGCAAGATGGAGGATCATATCCACAAATATAGACACAGATGTTAAAGGAACACAATATTCAAATGCTTAAATTAATATAACAAGCATACTTTAGCCAGAAACAAAAGAAAAAAAAGTTTTGGTTACTGAGTCTAGCCCTCCATTTTTATTAAAAATAAAAACGATCTCCCCAGCAGAGTCGCCACTGTGGGTTCCCGGGAAATTGCGCCCGCGCCCCGCGCACCCTTGGATAGGGGTGCGCGTACGTGCGGATGCGGTGACATCTACTGCTCTCGTTCCACCCTCCCTTTTATAGGGGAAGACGAAATCAAAAGTGCGAGAGGAGTGCTGTCAGAATAGCGCGTTTGAATGCGCATCGGTTACCTTTAGTGGATTTTTGATCCAATATGGGAGCTTTGGGTTTTCTATGTCAAGTTATCCCTTTTTTAGGGGATACCAGGGCATAGGAATGCATCACCCTTCCATTCTCATTCTCCCTTTTTTAGGGGAGAGCGGAAAAGTGGAAGGAAAAGAATGTTGCGGCGCCCCCACTATGGATTTTATGAAAATAGCCTTATGGCCTATTTCGGATCACTATGAGTGCTTTGGTTTTCTATGTCAAGTCATCCCTTTTTTAGGGGATACCAGGACATAAGAATACATCACCTTTCCATTCTCATTCTCCCTTTTTTAGGGAAAAACAGAAAAGTGCAAGGAAAGATGTTGCGAGGCCCCACTGGATCCAAAATGTTTTATAGTCGCCATCTTTATTTTGAGGAAGAAATAAAGCAAAACCAAAAAAGAAAATCAGAGATAATAAAAACGGGTCCGGAGGCTAAGTTACGAGTTGGGAAGGTGCTAGGCACCCAACTCGCCCTTTCGGTCTCAAAACAGTTTTTGGCTAAAGTATGTTTTTTTGTTATATTTATTTAACAGATAAATAAAGCATTAACTGCCTACAAATACATCCATCTGTCTACATTATTTACAGACTTGCAACTGTCTTTTTACAAATAATTACAGATATACTTGAAAATATTTGGCCATAATAACGACTCTTTTTAGTGCTATTTTCTAACTAAATCCGGGCAGTACAACTGCTTATATATCTATATTGAGCCGGATTGAAAATAACACTTTTAAGAGATAATAAATTTAAAACTTACCTACTAACGGACTAGGGTGTGCTCGCTCTGTTCTTCAGGGAGAAGGAGTCTTTTTTGTTGTTGTTGTGTGTTGTGTGGATTCGGGCAAAGTGACTGTTTGCCGAAAGTTACTTTTAACCTCGGGATTTGGGCGGAATAACTGCTTGTGTTTGTTGATTTTGTTGTTGTTGTTGCGAGGATTCGGGTAGCGTGACTGCTTGTATTTGTTGATTTTGCTGTCGAAAATCGAGCAGCGTAACGACAAGATGTGTATTTGTGTATGTTTATGTGTGCGCGTGTTTATATATATGTGTTGTGTGTGTGTGTGAGTTGTGTGTGGGAGGCTGCCGTGAGAGAGTATATGTGTGTGAGTGTGTGGGTTTGATTGAGTGAGAGAGGGACGGCTGGGAGTGTATATGTTGTTGTGAGAGAGAGAGTTTGGTGAGTGAAAATTTTGAGGGAGTGAGAGAGTGGGTCGGATGGAGAGTGAGATTGTGAGAGCTGGAGAGTGTGAGGGAGTATATTATTTTGGTGAGTGGGCCGCTGGAAAGTGAGTGGAGAATTGTGGGAAATGGGGGAGTATATATAGGTAGGATGAATTGCTTATGGAGTAAGGAATGGTGGGGGGAAACCGGCTGCTCCCTTTTTCTTTTCTTTTTGTTTTTTGTTTTTTGTTTTGTTTTCATTTGTTTTTTGTTTTGTTTTCTATTCTTTTTTATGTTTTATTCATTTTCTTGGTTTTGTTGTACTTTTGTTCCTGAAATATATAAGAGATAATTAGTAGTCCATTTTGCAATATTTATTGGACAATATAAAATAGAGGTACGAATTTGGGATATCTACACCTGGATAGACCATAATGGAAAAAGGTGTCCTGGTTGGGAAGTCTTTGAGGATGTCAATATTCTCTCAGATAGTATGGATCAGGTTATCCTGGAGCCCCGTAGCAATGCATATAAGACTGTCACCATTGAAAATACTTGGTCTATAGATCAAGATGATTATGCTTTGGCCCTGCTAGATGACGACGGTCTAGGAGACAGCTTTCTGGGTATGATAGACAGAGACACTAATTATGAAAAGCTCCCTGCTGAGTTCGAGTCTATTTCTAATAAGCCTCTGCGGAATTGGTACACCACGATCGGTCCGCTCCTGACACCCGCAGACCTGGTAGACCGCTTCGGATATACTATCCACACTCCTTTCCCTAGCTTTACGGATTGGTCATCTACCAATTCGCTACCTATAGTTGAGGATCTTAAACCACATGTCCTCAACAATGTAATAACCCCTGTACAGTTGCTTTTAATAATAATATAAATGTCTTTGCTTATTCCTTAGTTGCACCTACTTTAAAAGACGCATTAAATAATAATAACTATGATAATGAGTCATTTAATAAAATGGACCCAAAAGATAAAAATTATCTACTTGAGCTTGCAAAGTCAGTTGAGTACCAAGAACAGGGCCATTCATCAGGAGCTACTGAAGACTTGTCTACCATCAACCTGGGGCTGGACAATGAAGTCAAAGAAATCAGAATCGGCAGTTACCTCCAAGGTCCAGAAAGAATAGCACTCATTGATCTCCTCAAAGAGTTCGTAGACATCTTTGCCTGGTCCTACGAAGATATGCACGGCCTGGATCAAGCTATAGTCGAACATCGGATTCCCACATATCCGGATGCTCGCCCAGTCAAACAGAAGCTCCGCCGCATCAAGCCAGAATGGTCACCACAAGTCAAAGAAGAAATCATGAAACAGCTGCGTGTCAACTTCATTCGGGTAGTTGAATACCCGACCTGGCTGTCCAATATAGTGACCGTTCCCAAGCCCAACGGGAAAGTCAGAATCTGTGTAGACTTCCGCGACCTCAACAAAGCGTCGCCCAAAGATGACTTCCCCCTGCCCAACATTGATATTGTGGTAGATGCCGTCGCAGCTCACAAAGTCCGATCTTTCGTCGACGGCATGCTGGGCTACAACCAAATCAAAATGGCAGCAGAAGACCAGGAGAAGACCTCATTCACTACTCGTTGGGGGACTTATTGTTACACTGTCATGCCATTCGGACTAAAGAATGTCGGAGCCACTTACCAGATGGCTGCCACCACCCTTTTCCACGACATGATCCATAAAGAGATGGAGGTCTATGTTGATGATATGATCGTGCATTCCAGCGACGCCAACGGTGCTCACATTAAAGATCTTCGGAAGTTCTTCGAAAGACTCAAGAAGCACCAGATGAAGCTTAACCCCACCAAATGCACATTCGGGGTTACCAAAGGCAAAGTCCTGGGATTCTTAGTAACTAAGCAAGGCATCGAGATCGAGCCAGTAAAGATCAAAGCCATCCTAGAAATACCACAGCCAAAAACTCCCACTGAAGTCAAAGGCTTCCTAGGCCGGTTGTAGTACATCAGCCGTTTCATCAGACAGCTGACCCCCACCTGTGAGCCCCTCTTTAAACTCCTAAAAAAGAATACCGATCAAGTCTGGGACGCAAAGTGCCAGCTAGCCTTCGAGAAAATAAAAGCCTATCTTACCAATCCCCCTGTGCTAGCTCCACCCCATACACATAAACCTCTCCTCATATACTTAACCGTCACAGACACATCAGTAGGGGCTATACTCGCCCAAGAGAAAGAAGATTCCTACATTGAAAATGCCATATATTTCATAAGTAGGAAGCTACATGGAAGCGAGCTAAATTATTCGGCGCTGGAAAAAAGCTGCACCGGCCTAGTCTGGGCCACTCAAAGGCTCAAAACCTATCTCCAAGGAAGGTCCATCAAGCTCATATCCAGGATAGACCCCATCAAATACATCTTCGGTAAACCATCACTGTCCAGCAGACTAGCCAAGTGGTCCTTTCTTCTTAATGAGTTTGACATAACTTATGTCACACTCAAGTCTATCAAAGGGAGCGTCATTGCGGACCACTTAGCCGATCTACCTTTGAAGGCCGAAGATGCGACTGAGCCCGGTTTCCCAGATGAAGGTGTCCTGGAAATCACTGACCATAACACCTGTTGGCAGATGTTCTTTGATGGAGCCACAAACAAAAAAGGCTTTGGCATAGGAATCTTGTTAATCGATCCGGCTGACTTTCATACTCCGCTGGCTGTAAGATTGAAGTTCGAATGTTCAAATAATACGGCGGAATATGAAGCCTGCATTGCTGGCCTAGAAGAAGCTCTCCAAAGGGGAGCTAAAGATCTCGAAGTCTACGGAGACTCTGCCCTAATCATAAATCAAGTCGAAGGAAGATGGAAGACCCAGGATCCTCGGCTGCAGCTCTATCATGCCAAGTTAATAACAGTCGCCGCCCGATTTGGTTCTATCTCGTTCCATTATCTGCCACGAGATAGGAATCAATTCGCCGATGCCTTGGCTACTCTAGCATCGCTAGTCCAGATTCCCGCGGAAACTAAAGTTCAGCCATTTATAGTCGGGAAGAAGGTCGCGTCGGCATATTGTTTCAAAATTAATGCAGCCCCTGAAGCAGATCACGAGCCCTGGTATGCTAACATCTTAAATCTACTCCAGAAAGGTCTTTATCCTCCTGGCTTAGACAAAAGAGGAAGAGTCTCTCTGCGAAGTTGGGCCTCCCAATTCGTACTCAGCGGTGGCAGCCTGTATAAGAGACATTATCAAGGCCTCAACTTACTATGTGTCAATCAGGCCAAAGCTGAGCAAATTATGGATCAACTACACGGTGGTACCTGTGGGCCCCACATGAATGGCCATATGCTATCTAAGAAAGTCATCCGACAGGGGTACTATTGGAGCACGCTCGAAACAAATTGCATCCGGTGGGTGCGACATTGCGACAAATGTCAACGCTTTGCCAATTTACAGCATGTGCCCCCACACGTCCTATACAACTCCACAGCCCCCTGGCCCTTCTCAACATGGGGTATCGGCGTCATAGGCCAAATTCACCCAAAGGGATCCAATGGCCATGAATACATCCTGGTAGCCATCGATTACTTCCCAAAGTGAGTGGAAGCCTCTTCCTACAAGATACTAAATTCCCGAAAGGTATCCGAGTTCATCCGGGCCAATATCATATATCGTTATGGGGTACCTTTCGAGATAATCTCCGACAACGGCTCTCATTTTGAAGGGGACGTGAATCGTCTGTTGAATGAGTTCAAGATCCAAAGACACAAATCCTCCCCCTACTGGCCACAAGCCAATGGTGCCGTTGAAGCAGCCAATAAAACTCTCGAGAACATCATCAGAAAAATGGCTGATACAGGAAGAGACTGGCCAGAAAAATTGCCCCTAGCCCTCTGGGGCTACCGTACGTCAGTCCGCACACCCACTGGGGCTACCCCTTACTCCCTAGCATATGGCATGGAAGCGATACTACCAATAGAAGTGGAAATTCCATCATTAAGAGTGATGATGGAAGCTGATATAGCAGAAGTTGACTGGGTCAAAAGGCGGTACGAAGAACTGGCCCCCCTAATTGATGAACGACGCCTGTTAGCCTTGGAGCAAACCCAGGCATATCAAAGGCGCATCGCCCAGCTTTCAATAAAAAAGTCAAAGGCCGTGATATCCAAGTTGGAGACCTCGTGCTTCGAGAGAAACCCCCTAGTTATGTTGATACTAGGGGAAAGTGGAAGTCTCCCTAGGATGGGACCGTACATTGTTAAGGAGATCCGATCAGGAGGTGCCGTGCTTCTCACGAACCAGGATGGGGAAAATCTTGTCCAGCCCTTCAACCTCGACAAACTCAAAAGGTACTACGCTTGAGCCATTCTATCCAGTAAATGCTTCCCTCTCCAGCCCGCTAGGCTGAAAACCCGAAAGGGCGGCCTAGGCAAAAGCTAGGGCATATAAAAAAAAGGCAAAACACACCTTTGGGCCATTGTACTTTTCAAAAACTTGCAATTAGGCCACTGAGACGTCAAAATTTTTGGGATGGCCACTGTACCAGACTTATCTTGCACGTTAACCCTTTTTTGGATGGACGTTAAGTTTGGACGTTAAGTTAGGTTAAATGTCTATTTTGCCCTCGTCTTCATCATCAACATCTTCTACGGTGGTCAGCTTCATCATCAAACCCAGAAAATCAAACCCAGGTCAAACTGTGAAGAGATAATCAAACCCAGTTCAAACCCTAAATAGAGAATCAAACCCAGAAAATCAAAACTAGATCTGAATAAATCATACCTCCGGGTTCAAGGTCCGAGCCCCTTGATCTTCGCACCCAGCCGCCGTCAATCTCTCTGCCCCAATCACAAAGATCGCCATCTTCAATTGTCGGCGCCCCCCCTCATACCAGTTCAACACCCACCATGTCTCCTACTTCCAACTCATTCACTGAAACCATCCACACCCAATCCCTTCGACCAAACCTCCTTCTTCTCCGGCGAATCCCCATCCTCCGCCAATCCCAATCGGCCTCCTTACCCGGTGAAGCTCCATCTATGTCCTTATCCTAAATCCAGTCATCTCCTTCCTCTTTCTCTCCCATATCTCCATCCATCCCGTCTATCACCAACCCCCCATCTCCCATATCTCTCTCTCCTCTGTTCGATTCCGGCCAAACAACAGCCCAGCCGTCATCCTCCGTTCAGCAATCCCATCACTGTACCCCATGGCAGGGACCTCTCTCCCAAATCTGGCCGCCATCATCTCTCTCTCTCTCTCTCTCTCTCTCTATCCCCATGCCTCTGCTGCAATTCTGCTGCATACATCTCCAACTTCAACGAGCTCGCCCCTGTTCAAACAAGCCCATAGTCTTTTCCAACCCAGACACAATTCCTGCCTCTAGTTACCAATCACCTCTCACCCATCTCTCTCCTCCCAACCACCAGAAAACGCTGCATCCTCCTCACATCGTTGATGCATCCCTTCAGTTCCACATTCGTTCCTCCATAGTTACACCCTATGAACACTGATTTCTTCACCATCACCCTAGACCCACCCAAAACCTTCTTTCCTTCATGAGCCGGTTGTTTTCCAATCTTTGAGGTGATTCAATGGATCAATCAGACTAGCTTTAATGGATAGTAAGGTTGAGATTTCATTGTTTGATAAATTTGAGGAACACTTGTGTTTCAGAACACTCCATGAAACAATCTGGGTTTTAACTTTATAAACCTAGATCTTAGTTTTAAAACCCAGATCTGGGTCACTTTTGTCACAGAGATGATGATGAAGACGGGGGCAAAATAGACATTTAACCTAACTTAACATCCAAACTTAACGTCCATCCAAAATTAGGGTTAACGTGCAAGATAAGTCTGGTACAGTGGCCATCCCGAAAATTTTGACGTCTCAGTGGCCTAATTGCAAGTTTTTGAAAAGTACAATGGCCCAAAGGTGTGTTTTGCCTAAAAAAAAATGAAAATAAAAGGAGAAATAAGGGCTCGCTAGGCTGAAAACCCGAAAGGGCGGCCTAGGCAAAAATTAGAGCACAAAAAAAATAAAATAAATAAATAAAAATAAAAATATATATATTAAAAATATATATAAAAAAAGAGAAAAATTTAATAAGGAGATAAGAAGGAGGGGGAAGGCATTATTTGAAGCCCTCAGCGTACTACCTCCAGTCTTCAGCACATCAGAGGCTCGACTGACAAAAGAGAAAAACCACGACAAAGCAGCTCATATTAAAACACTAAAATATAATTTTACAGGTCCTAAGGTGCAACCTAAGAATATTTATTAAGACGTCTATATTACACATTATTTGCATTGTACATATCTATATACTGCCTATACCCCCTTTGTTGTTCCCTAGAAACAATTCCTTTTCTTGCAGCCTTAGCCCCGAGCGGTCTATCAATGCCTGCGGCGTCCACCGAGTTGGGCCCATATACTCCTTCTGCGAGGCGCAGAAGAAGCCCTAGACTCATCAGCATGAGAGCCACCAGATGTGTTTCCCTCTTCATCGTCGGCATCCCCGTTCTCCTGGGCTATCGTATTGCTCGGACCAGCTCCATCATTTCTGAGACCAGCACCCCATACAGGTGGGGGAGGAGGAACAGCTATCTCTTGTTCCCATGGGTTGTCCTGTCTGCTTGCCAAGCTCAATCGCGGAGGTTCGTGACCACCAGTTCTCAGAGCCGTACCCCAACCAGTCTGAGGAGGAGGGGCAGCTGCTTCTTGTTCCCATGGGTTATGCTGCCGACCAACGTCACTCAATCTGCGGGATGTATTGCTGGGACTCGTAGTATCCGGTCCAGGGGCCGTCCGAGTATTAAGGCCATGTACACGTCTGAATTTTGCTTCCAGAGCCCGAGGAACAACTAACCCTGAGCTATCAATGTCCTCGCCTACTTCCATCAGGCGAGCATCCACTCCGTTAGTTATGTGACGACCCAACAAATGTCTCAGTCCATGTCGGATGGTGCGAGACGGCCCCTCAGCAGCTACCATAACCCACGCCAAATACCCAAGGGACAGAAGCATATAATCAGAATATGGATATGCTACCTCCAGCCTTTCAGAATCTCTGAGCCACATGCCCTGAATAGTGGGACCCAGGGCGATCGTCGAAGCTCCCTTCCCATGTATATAGGACGGGAGGTGTCCGGGATCACTTGCTCTCTTCCAAATTGCCGCAAGATCCGGTCTGGTTGGTAAAAAGAAGTCCGATGAAGGCCCAACATGACCACATGACTGTACTCATCGGAGTGACGAAGAAAAAGTCGGATCCCCCAGTGGCGAATGACCCAGATTATGTCCATCGAATCCCGGCGATAGAAGTGATCGGCCCAGTCAATCTCAGAATAATTAGTCTGGGGAAAATGCCCGCGCATACCATAAAATGATGGATCATAAGGAGCTCCGTGCGGCACGGGAGCTTGAACCCAGAGGAAATGCTCTTCTAGCCACATATGAACCAGAATGGGGCTACCGGTAGAAACGATTCATCTCGATGGCAGCGATCGAGGCCACGAAGGTCTCGCCAAAATCACGGAACAATGTTCGGCGATCCGAGCCTGTAATGCCAGGTCCACGACCCGCGCATCGACAAATCCGGGTAGACCAACTATCAAATATCTCCCTACCAAGCAGAGAAAGAGTGCTGTCAATCTACGTCGCTGATAGTCCCCATCATCTTCCCTGTATTCAGTGAAGACTCCAGGAAGAACCATCAAATTAAAAGATTCTCCATCAAAGAATCCTGGAGTAGCACTACGGGTAGAATTAAAGAGCTCCCGGATAGCCATATACGGACGCCTTCTGTAGGCGGGTACCGCAATCTGACGAGTAGGTGCCACCCCCAACATCGCGCAGAACTCCTCAAATGTAGGACACATCTCGTTCATGCCAAAATTAAATAAGTGATCCTCAGGAGACCAAAACCTGGCGGCTCCCCTCAACATGTCCCAATTTATTATGACATTCTGCCAGGACAGAAGGCACCTGAATCCGAAAAGATGTTCAAAACAATCCGTCTCGTCAGATCGCAAGGAAAGGATCCAAAAATCCAGGGCGTTCTCGTAAATCTCGATTTCCAAAACTGTAGGAATACGGGCAGCCATTTATAAAAAGAGATGCGATAAATTTTATACGGCTTAGAAGAGAAAGGGCAGGCAGGACAGAAGTTGGTGAGTTTTGAAGGAAGGAACGAAGTGAATTGGTGAAGAACCAAGCAGATTTCCGTCTGAATTTATACCGAGAATTGAGAAAACGGACAGTTCAGTGCACAGTGCCCGAATAATGAAGAAAATAATGGCTGTACAGAGAAACTATGGCGCCACCAAAAAGGCTTCTTGGTGCCGCGCCATAGGTCCCTATTGGCCGCACCAGGAATCTCCATTGTGCTGTGAAATTTCTACCTGGTATCCCGGTTTGGTGATCCGACACTCCGCTGTTCCTGCATCTGATCGCGAAAAGAAAAGAAAGGCTATGAAAGGTGGCTATGAGCACGGACTCAATAGCCACAGGGCACCGAAATGATAAGAGATGCGGCCATTTTCCCGTTCCGATATCACCTGAAAAGCCCGCTCTAATTCAAAGGTGTATTCTCATAAACCCCTTTCTTTAAAGTACAACATGTCGTTACCTTTTAGATGTCCGGTATAGCTTTATTTTCTGTGTGAATTTATTTTTGCATGTGTAATATATTGCATCATATACATTATATTGCATTATACCATAATATTTGTACAAGTTTCTTTCAATATATATATATATATATATATATATATATATATATATATATATATATCAAAAAAAAGATACTAATATTCGCAGGAATCCGAAGCTAATGTGCTCGGGACGACTGGCTTCTGTTAAGACCACCACCCATGACCCTGGGACCCGTTGTGCCACCGATTCCGAATCCCCGACCTCTGCCCCGGCCGCGGCTCGACCCAATATCATCATCATCTCGACGTCTGGGCCGCTGCTCCCCGCAAGAAAATTCATCGGCCATACGCTTTGTCTTTGAAAAAGTCCTTTCTTATAAGTGGACACGCTCACCTACAAAAAGAAATGAAAAAAAAAAGAAATGTATTAGTCTCAAAAAAAAAATAATAGCATAAAAAAATAATATAAATAAAAAAAAAGAGTATAGAAAAGAGACAATAAAGGTGGATGTGTCTACCGAACGAGCCTGCTCTGGGACACGGCGCTCCTCCGGAATCTCGACATCAGGAAGAACCTGCTCTACCAAGCCACCACCCCACTCATACTGGAAAGTAGAGAAGACATCATCAGGTTCTGTAAACATCAGGTTCTCGTCGAGAAGTGAAGTAGACGACCCTGGCCTGGCAGAAGCATCAGAATGCCGCCTGGGCGCAACAGGAGCAGGAGGAGGGGGATGCAGCATTAATCTCAGGAAATCCTCATACGCCATCACTGGATAGTCTGTCGCTGGCATGAGGTATTTCCCCAGGTACTGATACCTGTTGGGCAGTCGATCGGGCTCTATCACCCATGAAGGAAGCCGAGAAGGCACCACTGGAGCTACTTGAAAAGATTGATGCTGACGGTTCACCCGCTCTCCCATATATAAAGAGTCCACCATGATGGAAACCATCAATATCCGCCAGCGGCTGAGCATCAAAGTAACAGAATAATGACCCTCCAGGCCCTCCCAAGGAAGGAAGTGCACCGTACCAGGACTCGAGCTAATAATTCGCTCCAGCACTCTTTCCCTCTCACTACAACCATTGTCCTCGGCCGGATCCACCCTGTTACTATCAACATACTGGGACAGGTATGGAGGCTGGTAAACTCGCCGAATGAGACGACCCGGCGAAAATGTGAAAAATGAGAAGGCCCAAACCTGCGAAAAAATATATGTTATCAAAAAAAATGTATATGTTGTCAAAAAAAAATATATGTGCTGAAAAAAAAAATAATACATAAAAAAAGAAAGAGAGAGAAAAGCAGGAAAAGACATATACCTCCCACGCCGAAGCAAACCCATTCAGAATCGGCGAGTCATTCCGGCTAACCCTATCCATAGAAGCATACAGTTCGGCCAAGCCTGCCTGTCCCCAATCATATAAAAGGATCCGATCAAAATCCGCCAGACAAGCCAGGACAGAAACTCTCAGAGTGACAGAGGAGTTGGCAAAGAGCGATGTGCCAAGAAAGAAAAATAGAAACGCTCTTGCCACTCGAGTCACGGCAGCAACATCATCAGCCGGCACCCGCCCGACATTACTAAGAAGCCATCTCCGTACGCTGCCAATAAAAATCTCATCCGTCGATTTGAACTCCGGCTCGAAACCCAGGAGGTCCACCACCTCCTCCCTACGCCGACGGAGAGTGAAATCAGGGGCCAGGGTCTCCCCTATGCTTATAGGAATACCCGTGATCGCGGCAAAGTCGCACGGGGTCATGGTCGCCTCCCCCCAGTTGAAGTGGAAAGTATGGGTGGTGTCCTGATGAGGACATCCCCAACAACAACTCAACACCGATGCCGACAACCATTGGACCGGTCACAAGAGCTCGAGCCAAGAAAATCCGTGAAGAAGTCAATGGCATGGTTCGTGAGACAATGGAGATGGAAGAACGAGCAATGAGCCATGAAGAGAAGACCACAAAGGGTCAAAGGAAGCTGTTGAACGTGATCCAAGTCAAGAGGGACGATTGCATGCCTTGTTATTGCACGAGCACACTTTCTGGAGACCTTGCGGACGCAAGGTTATGAAGGGCTTGCGACCGCAAGGCCAAGTGATTTTCGGACCGACTTTCTGCCGACCTTGCGGACGCAAGGTGTCATGGGGCTTGCGACCGCAAGGTCCCCCGAACTGCCGTTTTTACTGCTTTGGAAATTAGGGTTGCGTCCAAACTTTACCCTAATTCTTTAGTACGAATTTTCAGCCTAGTTTAGGTATAAATAGGGGTTTTCTTTCTATTGAACGACAGAACTTTTGAGTATTCTATTTTGTGAGTTTTATCAAAACTTATTGGTTCTTCTTGAACTATTGAGAATATACAGGTGTGAAGCTTGTGTGTTTATCTTTGACTTATCAATTGATTCATCCATATCAATTGTGGCGTCTATCACTATACTTAGGTTCTTCAATTCCTTCGATTGCTTCGATTGCGGGTTGCGGCTGTACATGCCAAGGTTCCTGTCGTGCTAATTGTTGGGTCGAGGTGTCACCCCCGCAGAACATCATTCGATCCCTAGCTTCCGCCGCGTGAGTAAATCGCTCTTCAACGAAGCCTTCCGAGAAGATCGTATCATTTTGGTATCAGAGCAAAGGTTCGTCCATAATCTATCCTGTCTTTAAATTGTTCTTAATTAGTTATCTGTTTCTTTCTCTTCTTACTTCGAACTAGGATCATCAATCCTATGTTTGTTCTTCATATTCGTGTTTTATTTGTTCTGTTCAAGCCCTACAATCTTTCTAGGGTTATAAGCTTATCAAAAAAAAAAAGAAGTATTGTTATTGTTGCTGCTTGCAAATCGGTAGAGCCACAAAAAAAAAAAGAAAAAAAGAGTACAAATCTCCTGGCAAAAAAATTTTGGGAGAAAAGGAAAGGGACCTTACCAGAGACCGAATTGAAAGTTAGATTGTGATACAAAAAAAAATTATTTACTGTTCATCCGTACAGTTACTGTTCATCCGAATTACTGTTCATCCATACAGTTACTGTTCACACAGTACCGTTCGTTCCGTACAATTTGCAGATTTCTGATAGTTTTATTCACACAAAAAAAAATTATTTCGGATCAAAATTGTGTATTCGAAAATTGAATATTCTGATCAAAAAGCTTTCTAAACGTTGTGCGTCTTCGTTTCTTCAAATTTCTTACTCTTTAATTGATTCTCTATACGTTATCAATTGTTGAGTCTTGTGTTGAACTGCCACTTGATTTGCACTTGTTAATACTTGATAGTTCTTTTAGAACCCTAAAGTTTTGATTTGAGTGATAAAATCTTTTGTGTGATATACGAGTGGAGAGATACACGTAAGGGAGTTTTGTGAGGAATTTAAAAAAAAATGGCCAATGATAATAAATTGTTCATGGAAGCCATGATGGCTAAAATGGAAAAGATGATGAGGGAACAAAGGGAGGAGATGCATGAGGTGATGGGTAAGATGAGTGAGGAGTTTAATGAGAAACTTGATGTGATAGGTAATGCGAGTAAGAGTCAAAGTCCAGTCGAGCCTAAACGTAACCTAGAGGAAGAGTTTGAAGGAGAGAATTGGGACTCAAATGATAGGAGAGACAGGAATAGATGGGGAGGAAATAGAGAAGATAATAATATGAATGGGATAAAATTGAGGGTGCCTACTTTCACGGGTAAAAATGATCCAGAATTATACCTAGAGTGGGAGATGAAGATGGAAAGAATATTTGGGTGCCATAACTATACTGACTTGAAGAAAGTCAAATTAGTCGCCATTGAATTTTCCGACTATGCTGCGGTTTGGTGGGAGAAGATGAGGGTGGATAGAGCGAGATATAGGGAACCTCAAGTTGAGACTTGGGAGGAGATAAAAAGAGTGATGAGGAGACGGTTCATACCATCTCATTATTATAGGGACCTACACCAAAAATTACAAACCTTGAGGCAAGGAACTAAGAGTGTAGAGGAGTACTACAAGGAGATGGAGGTTGCGATGATTAGAGCACACATAGAGGAGGATAGTGAGGCAACCATGGCCCGCTTTCTAATGGGGTTGAATAAGGAGATTGCCAATGTAGTGGAGTTGCAAACGTATGTTGACATTAGTGAGTTAGTTCAAAAATCCATTAAAGTGGAGCAACAACACAAGAGGAGGGGTAACACACGGGTTTTCCCTAACTCTAATTGGAAGTCTAATTATGGGAATCAAAGGGAAGATAAAACTGTTGTGAAGTCTAGGTTTGAAACACCAAAGGTTACGACATCTACACCTACTTCTACTTCAAAACCCGAACACACCAGAACCAAGACAAGAGACATTCGATGTTACAAGTGTCAAGGTATGGGGCACTTTGCCAATGAATGTGTGAATAAGAAGGTGTTGGTTATGAGGGAGAATGGAGAGTTCTCATCCGAGGATAAGGAGGAGGCGTGTTCACAATTACCACCTTTAGAGGAGGTTGAGGAGGTTGAGGAGGAGATAGTAGATAGGGTGAGTTTGGTGACTAGGAGGGTAATGAATGTCCAAGTTAGAGAGGAGGATGAGACTTTGCAAAGGGAGAACATATTTCATACTCGTTGTCAAGTGAATGGTAGAAATTGTGGAGTAATCATAGATGGGGGTAGTTGCACTAATGTGGCTAGTACTACCATGGTTATGAAATTGGAGTTACCTCTGATTCGACATCCGAAACCATATAAATTGCAATGGTTGAATGATAGTGGAGAGAAAAAAAAAAGAGAATGATAGTGGAGAGGTGAAGGTGAATAAGCAAGTAATGGTACAATTCAGAATTGGGAGATATGAGGATGAGGTGTTATGTGATGTGGTACCTATGCAGGCGAGTCATATGTTGCTGGGGAGGCCTTGGCAATTTGATAGGAGAGTTCACCATGATGGGTACACGAACAAGTACTCATTTGTTTTCAACAACAAACATTTTATACTTGCACCACTTTCTCCAAAGCAAGTATATGAAGATCAGCTTAGTATACAAAAGAGTGCGGCTTGTGAGGAAAAGAACATAGAGATAAAAGAAGCCGAACAAAATGAGAGATTGAGAGAAAACAAGAGTGAGGGGCCGGCTGAAAACATGAGAGCTAGTAGTGAGATAGATGGGCAAAAGGAGAGCAAAGTGAGCAATAAAAATATAAAAGAGATAAATGAAGGGAAAAACCAAGAGAGAAAAGATAAGAGTTTCTATGCTAGGGCAAGTGAGGTAAAAAAGGTAATGTTTCTTAACAGGCCCATGATCGTACTTATGTATCGAGAGGCATATTTGAGTACTAACGATGATTTACTTAATGCTTTGCCTAGTTGTATATCTTCTGTCATACAGATTTATGAGGACGTGTTTCCCGAAGAAATTCCAAGTGGGTTACCTCCAGTTAGAGGTATTGAACATCAGATTGATTTTGTACCTGGCGCATCAATTCCTAACCGACCAGCCTATAGAAGTAATCCCGAGGAAACTAAGGAGCTTCAAAGGCAAGTTGATGAGCTCTTGATCAAAGGACAAATAAAGGAGAGCATGAGTCCTTGTGCAGTACCAGTCTTGTTGGTACCAAAGAAAGATGGATCTTGGAGGATGTGCGTGGATTGTCGAGCCATAAATAACATCACGGTAAAGTATCGCTTTCCCATTCCTAGGCTAGAGGATATGCTTGATGAATTGCATGGTGCTCGATATTTTACAAAACTTGATTTAAAACAAGGATACCATCAGATTAGGATTAAAGAGGGAGATGAGTGGAAAACTGCTTTTAAAACTAAACATGGATTGTATGAATGGTTAGTTATGCCTTTTGGGTTAACTAATGCACCTAGTACTTTCATGAGATTAATGAACCACATCTTACGTGCATACATTGGTAGATTTGTGGTAGTATACTTTGATGATATTTTAATTTATAGCAAAGACTTGGATGAGCATGTTAATCATTTGAAATATGTTTTAGATGTTTTGCGAAAAGAAAAGTTATTTGATAATCTTAAAAAGTGTACTTTTTGCACGGATAGTCTGGTTTTCCTTGGTTTTGTTGTTAGTTCACAGGGAATTCAGGTTGATAAAGAAAAGGTGAGAGCTATACAAGAATGGAAGAGCCCGACGAATGTGGGAGAAGTTCGTAGTTTTCATGGCCTTGCTAGTTTCTATAGAAGATTCGTAAAAGATTTCAGCAGTATTGCTGCTCCCTTGACCGAGGTAATAAAGAAGAGTGTGGGATTCAAGTGGGGAGAAGAACAAGAGAAAGCGTTCGTGATGCTCAAGGAGAGATTAACAAATGCACCACTTCTTGTCCTACCAAATTTTGAGAAAGCATTTGAGATAGTGTGACGCATCCGGCATTGGAATTGGAGCAGTCTTGATGCAAAAAGGTAGACCAATAGCATTCTTCAGCGAGAAGTTAAGTGGGGCATCGTTGAATTATCCTACTTACGACAAAGAGTTATATGCGTTGGTACGTGCTTTAGAGACATGGCAACACTACCTATGGCCTAAGGAGTTTGTCATTCACACGGATCATGAGACATTGAAGCATTTAAAGGGACAACACAAACTGAACCGACGACATGCAAGATGGATGGAGTTCATCGAGACGTTTCCTTATGTCATCCGGTACAAGAAAGGTAAAGAGAATGTGGTAGCCGACGCCCTTTCTCGAAGGTACACTTTAATTTCTGCTTTAGATGCTAGAATTCTAGGATTCGAACATATCAAGCAATTATATCATGATGACCTTGATTTTAGTGAGGAATATGAAAATTGTGAACGAACTGCATGTGGGAAATATTATAGGTGTGAGGATTTTCTGTTTAGAGAGAATAAATTATGCATACCTCATTGTTCCTTGAGAGACTTGCTAGTGAAAGAATACCATGGTGGGGGATTAATGGGTCATTTTGGGGTGGCTAAGACTTTGTCCATTTTACAAGAGCATTTCTTTTGGCCACACATGAAACGAGATGTAGAAAGAATTTGTGGGAGGTGTGTGACTTGCTTACAAGCTAAGTCAAGGGTGCAAGCCCATGGGTTGTACATGCCTCTACCTATTCCGGATCATCCTTGGGTGGATATATCCATGGACTTTGTGTTAGGGTTGCCTAGAACCAAACATGGGAGTGATTCTATATTTGTGGTAGTTGATAGGTTTTCGAAAATGGCACACTTTGTACCTTGTCTTAAAACCGATGATGCTTCACATATTGCGAATTTGTTCTTTCGTGAAATTGTTAGACTCTATGGCATGCCTAGGACTATCATTTCCGATAGAGACTCCAAGTTCCTTAGCTACTTTTGGAAGACTTTGTGGGGTAAGCTTGGTACGAAACTGTTATTTTCTACTACATGTCATCCCCAAACTGATGGTCAAACGGAAGTTGTTAATAGGACATTATCTGCATTGTTGCGTTCTATACTTTCTAAGAATTTAAAAGCTTGGGAAGGCTGTTTGCCTCATATTGAATTTGCATATAATAGAATTGTTCATTCAGCCACTAAATATTCTCCATTTGAAATTGTTTATGGTTTTAATCCTTTAACTCCTTTGGATTTATCACCATTACCTGTTTCTGAGTTTGTGAATTTAGATGGCAAAGCAAAAGCAGAATTTGTTCGAAAGTTGCATGAGAAGGCACGGCTCAACATTGAGCGAAGAACGGAACAATACGCAAAACAAGCCAACAAGGGAAGAAAACACTTGGTGTTTGAACCATGTGATTGGGTTTGGTTGAATATGCGGAAAGAAAGATTTCCCCAACAACGGAAGTCAAAGCTGATGCCAAGAGGCGATGGACCGTTTCAAGTGCTGGAACGAATCAATGACAACGCCTACAAATTGGATCTTCCAGGTGAGTATAATGTTAGTACTACCTTTAATGTTGCTGATTTGCGTTCGTATGACGTAGGTGATTTGAGGACAAATCCTTTTCAAGAGGGAGGGAATGATGAGGACATCCCCAACAACAACAACAACAACAACAACAACTCAACACCGATACCGACAACCATTGGACCGGTCACAAGAGCTCGAGCCAAGAAAATCCGTGAAGAAGTCAATGGCATGGTTCGTGAGACAATGGAGATGGAAGAACGAGCAATGAGCCATAAAGAGAAGACCACAAAGGGTCAAAGGAAGCTGCTAAACGTGATCCAAGTCAAGAGGGACGATTGCATGCCTTGTTATTGCACGAGCACACTTTCTGGAGACCTTGCAGACGCAACAAGGTTATGAAGGGCTTGCGACCGCAAGGCCAAATGATTTTCGGACCGACTTTCTGCCGACCTTGCGGACGCAAGGTGTCAAGGGGCTTGCGACCGCAAGGTCCCCCGAACTGCCGTTTTTACTACTTTGGAAATTAGGGTTGCGTCCAAACTTTACCCTAATTCTTTAGTACGACTTTTCAGCCGAGTTTAGGTATAAATAGGGGTTTTCTTTCTATTGAACGACAGAACTTTTGAGTATTCTATTTTGTGAGTTTTATCAAAACTTATTGGTTCTTCTTGAACTATTGAGAATATACAGGTGTGAAGCTTGTGTGTTCATCTTTGACTTATCAATTGATTCATCCATATCAATTGTGGCGTCTATCACTATACTTAGGTTCTTCAATTCCTTCGATTGCTTCGATTGCGGGTTGCGGCTGTACATGCCAAGGTTCCTGTCGTGCTAATTGTTGGGTCGAGGTGTCACCCCCGCAGAACATCATTCGATCCCTAGCTTCCGCCGCGTGAGTAAATCGCTCTTCAACGAAGCCTTCCGAGAAGATCGTATCATGTCCCACCAGAAGTCCCTGAGCACATCAAAAATGGGCAAGTAGCTGGTGAAGTGGGTGAAGAAATGCATAAAGACACTGAAGCCAGACCCCTCCACCAAAAGCTGAGCCGCCTCGGGCAACATGGCGTAGATCTCAGCAACATTGGCACATGATGCCCGCGCCCTCTGGAATTCCCTGCGAATCTAAAAAAAAAAGAAGAGGAGAAAAGGTAAATCCTCTATCCTTATGTTCTTCTCTGTACATTCTTTTAATAAATATAAATAATGAACATGTTGCATGCATTGTACTTCATAAGTTCAAAATTGTAGCATGCTAAAAAAAAACAAAAACCTTGTTCATAATAAAAAAAATATGTATAAACAATTCTTTAAGTTAACACATACCATTTTCATACATATACATAAATTTACATGTGAATAAGCATTT
The DNA here is from genome assembly GCA_013146195.2 of Codonopsis lanceolata. Classification (NCBI taxonomy): domain Eukaryota; kingdom Viridiplantae; phylum Streptophyta; class Magnoliopsida; order Asterales; family Campanulaceae; genus Codonopsis; species Codonopsis lanceolata. The sequence goes on along the minus strand of CM028377.1, from coordinate 111,873,309 downwards.
ATTAAACATCATTCTTTTACGCAAAATAAAAAAAAACAGAGGAGTCTACATGTTGTACATACATATTGTATTCTTTTACATACAAATAATAATAATAATAATAATAATAATAATAATAATAATAATAATAATAATAATAATATTTGAAAAATGAAATAAATAAAAAACAGACAATTTTTTATGTGTAATTTATTTTGCATGTAAATAACCATTTTTGCATCTTAAACATCATAAAATGCATGTTAGACTGCATTTACCATGTGTATAATAAAGTATGAAAATATTCATGCATCATCTTATAGTTGTTCTGCATTGCATCTGCATCGAATAGAATAATTCATGCATCCATTATATGCGTTGCATTGTCCAATAAGCTGCCATAGGGGTACGCTAAAAAGAAGATAAAGTGCCACCAATCATCAAAATAAATATTTTTGCGGCATCTACTATGTCCCTGCAGCAGTTGCATGCTTGAAAAATGAATCTAAGGGCATGAAAAATATCTGTTTTGCCCCATTTTTATCCGAAAATATGCCCGAAAATGCGTTTCGGAAAAATTTAAATTGTATTCCTAAAAGTTCGTCTCGTGATTCTATTGCATGCAAAAATATGTTTTAGTGTAATACATGCATCATATAGCCTCATTTGTATTTAGAATATAAATCATACATAGTAGGGTCAAATAGTGACCACTAGTTCAAATCGTGCATCGCAAAAATAAATCATATAAATTTCATGCATCATCACTTAATTACATCTTTTAGCCATAAATAGGGCATTCATATGCATTACTAATAAAGTCAGGAGTGCTCCAAAAGTTCCAAACAGTGTAGAAATTTAGCAGATCTGAAATATAGCCAGGGAGATCTCGGAAAAGAAAGAATCTTACAGTGCTGGGAGGAAGATTGGACACGTGAGTGTTCCGATCTCGCAAAATGTTGCCCCAATCATTGTTAGAGTACCGGTAGTTGAGCTTATTCCGGATCACGCGAGGAGGTTCTCTCCTCCTCTCGTCAGATTCTGGGTGCATGGGTGCCTTCCCTTTCCTGGATCGTGAAGAAGATGCCATCTGCTAAACAAAACAATGAAATTGGCGGAAGAAAATCAAGAAAAGGAGCAAAAATAAAGAAAATAAAAAAAAACTGAAGGCAGTAACAATGGCGGAAGGAAAAGAAAAGAAAGAAGAAAAGGAAAGAAGGAGAAGCAGTGAGCTTCTCTCCCTCACTCCCGTCCATGATAAAGGGAGGAAAAGGGAATTTTTCCCTTTCCCCCTCCAAAGTTTGAAGATGCGACACTTTAGTCCTCAGGTTTCAAAGTTTCCAAAATGGTCCCTGAGCCTAACGAAGTTAATCTTGTTAACCAAAAATTGACGACCATCCATCAGAGGACAAAGGAAAAAAAATATCCCCAGCGGGTCAGCCACGACAAAAAAAAAAGAAAAAAAAAGAAAAAAGTGATAATAATAAATTCCCCAGCAAGAGTGGCTGAAATGCCAAGATCAGCCGAATCTGCGGCAGCCACCCGGGCGCAAAAAGGTAAGTCAGGTACAGTATTCTTACCCTGACTTTAGAATAATTTCCTTTTAAAGGAAAGTTTGTTTTTTAAGAAAAAAAAAAGAAAGAAAAAGGGTTTTGCATTGATTTTCAAATAAAAGAAAAACTCTTTTTCAAAATGAGTTTTGACAAAAAAAAAACAAAAAAAAGAGGAATATTTCAAAAAAACAAAAAAAAGGAATATTTCAAAAACAAAAACAAAAATAAAAAAAGAGGAATATTTCAAAAAAAAACAAAACAAAAAAAGAGGAATATTTCAAAAAAACAAAAAAAGAGGAATATGTCAAAAATACAAAAAAAGAGGAATATTTGAAAAAAAAAACAGAGAGAGCGAGAAAGAAGGGAAAGGAGAAATAATGTTTTCCACTTCACAATTTTCGAAAATACTTCAAGAAAGTTTTCTTTGTCGTGTTCGACGACGGATTTTTATCGGTCGAGTGCAGTTTTCTGGAAATTTGAAAGTTTTCTGGTTATGTTTGGAAACAAGGTATTGACCAGCCAGACATAATTTTGAAAATTCTTCTTAACATGTTTCAATGACAAGGTATTGACCGGTTGAAATGTGGTTCCCGAAAAACATTCAAATCTTCATACCATATTTGATAGCCGTTCTCGACTGTTGAATACGACTTTTTCAAAAAACACAAAAATCTTTTTCCTGTTGTGTTCTCGATCGGGCTTGACCCGAAGAACATAACATCCTCACTTGGTTGTAGTTTAGGTTTTTGGCCTGAACTACGTTTGGTCTGATTTCCTTTAATAGGGAATACGTAGGTAGCCTACATTAGTAGGTCCGACCATCAGAGCACTTTAAATTCATATCTGCTTAAAAACTACGATAACCTTTTATAACTGACTAAAAATGTCTAGGTTATGGAGTTTGGATAGCATGATAACTGTGCATTATAACTGCTACCAATTGCATTTCTCTCCCGTTTAAAATGAGCGAAATTGGAGAGTCTATTGTTTATCAACAATGTTCGTCTACTCAGTAAGCCTTGGGTTACCCGTAGACTCCATCATTGAGGGGCTCTGTAGACACCCCAATTTCATACCCCTAGTATGTGACTCTGACATAAGATATCAAGAACTGTTAAAACTTAACAAATGTCAAGTTAGAGGAGTTAAAAATGCGAAAGGCAAAGCAGGATGCGCAAAACAGTAAATTGCGAGGGGTAAAAGTGTGAAAATGAAAGTTGAATAGTGGCTAGGGCGCCGCCTAAAGCTGCTACGGGTACCGCGCCAGAAGGGCCAATTGGCCGCACCATGGAATGCACTGTAGCTTGTCTCAGTTAACGCAAAATACAAATCTTGAAGCTCGGTGTACAACTGGTTGATGCGGCTGAGAGAATTTTGGAAATGCCGGCTGAGTCCCCACTCTTCAAGTATAAATAGAAGGCGCCGGCTCCTCATTTCAGTGCTCAATGTTCGCGATAAAAATCGCAACGAAGCTCTGTCTCTCCGTTATTCCGTCAAAATACTAGTACGAGAGGTGTGAGATAGGTGAGTGGAACCCCCTAAAGTCTCCAAACCTCGTCCAAACTTCGCCAAAATAAATATCCACAGGTTATAAGTGATCCCTAGCCTAGTTGTTAGGTATCCACCTCACCTCCCCGGCCCAAAAATCCCAAAGTAAGCAGTTACTCTGCCCGAGTAACGAGCTGAAAAACCAAAAAACTAAGCCGTTATTCCGCCCAACCAAAAAGGCCAAAACCTACCAAAATAAGTTGTCACTCTGCCCGAGTAGACAAGCCAAAAGTCTCCAAAATAAGCAGTCACTCTGCCTAAATCAAAACAACAACCACACAAACAACAACAAAAAAGACTCCCTCTCCCTGAAGGACAGAGCGAGCACACTACCGCTCTAAAAGGTAAAGCCTTTAAGGGCATTATTTAGTTTTATTTATTTACTTTTCTATCTATTTATTTTTTAAAATTGTTATTTAAACCCGGTACAATGTAGCCAATATAAGTCGTTGTGCTGCCCGGATTAGTATAGAAAATATTATGTAAAAGAGCCGTTATAATGATCAAATATTCTTAAATACATTTGTAATTATTATAAGGAAATGGCTACGAGTCCGTAAATAATGTAACCATGGATGTATTTGTTTTAATTTGCTGTCTTTTAATGCTTTATTTATTTGTTAAATAAATATAACAATAAGCATACTTCAGCCAAAAACCACTTTTGAGACCGAAATGACGAGTTGGGTGCCTAGCACCTTCCCAACTCGTAAATTATCCTCCGAACCCGTTTCTTTTTCTCTGGTTTATTTTTCTTTTTTGGTTTTGCTTTATTTTGCCTCAAAATAAAGATGGCGACTCTAAAACTTTCAGATCCAGTGGGGCCTTGCAACTCTCCTTTGCACTTTTCCGTTCTCCCCTAAAAAGGGAGAATGGGAATGGAAGGGTGATGTATTCCCATATCCTGATATTCCCTAAAAAAGGGATAACTTGATGCGGGAAACCCAAAGCTCCCATAGTGATCTGGAACGGGCCATAAGGCTATTTTTAATAAAATCCATAGTGGGGGCGTCGCAATATCCTTTTTTGCACTTTTCCGTTTTCCCCTAAAAAAGGGAAAATGGGAATGAAAGGGTAATGCATTCCCATATCCTAGTATCCCCTAAAAAAGGGATAACTTGATGCGGGAAACCATAAGTTCCCATATTGGATACAAAATCCACTAAAGGCAACCGAGGCACATTCCAACGTGCTAATATAGACAGCACTCCTCTCACACTTTTGATTTCGTCTTCCCCTAAACAAGGGAGGGTGGAACGAGAGCAGTGGTGTCCCGCATCCGCACGTACGTGCACCCCTAACCAAGGGCGCGCGGGGCACGGGTCGCACCCCGGGAACCTCACAGCGACATCCAAGTCGGAGATCTCGTGCTTCGAGAAAAACCCCCTAGTTATGTTGATACTAGGAAAAATGGAAGTCTCCATGGATGGGATCATATATTGTCATGGAGATCCGGTCAGGAGGTGTCGTACTTCTCACAAACCAAGAATGAGAAGACCTTGTTCAGCCCTTCAACCTCGACAAGCTCAAAAGGTACTATGCTTGAGCTAATTTATCCAGCAGTTGCTTCCCTCTCCATCTCGCTAGGTTGAAAACCCGAAAGGGCGGCCTAGGCAAAAATTAGAGCATATAAAAAAAACAATAAAAGAAGAAATAAGGGCTCGCTAGGTTGAAAACCCGAAAGGGCGGCCTAGGCAAAAATTAGAGCATGTATAAAAAAATAATAAAAATAAAAATAAAAAAAATCAGGAGAAAAATGAGAGGGAAGACACTATTTGAATCATCGGCATTCTACCTCCAGTCTTCAACATACAAGGGGCTCGACTGACAAGAAAAGAGAAAAACCACGACAGAAAGCTCACAATAAAACACTAAAATACAAATATATTTTACAGGTCCTAAGGTGCAACTTAGGAATATTGTTAAAGAAATTTAGGTTATACATTAATTGCATGTACATATCTATCTATTGCCTACCTCCCCCCTTGTCTCCCCAGAAACTATCCCTTCTTTTGCAGCTTAAGCCTCATGGTGGTCCATCAGTGCCTGCGGCGTCCACCCAGCTGGGCCCATATACTCCTCCTACGAGGTGTAGAAGAAGCTCTAGTCTCACCCGCATGTGAGCCTCCAGAAGTATCCTCCTCTTCATCATCAGCATCCCCGTTCTCTTGGGTAGGTGCATTACTCGGACCGGCTCCATCATTTCTGAAAGCAGTGCCCCATTCAAGCGGAGGAGGAGGGACAGCCTCCTCTGGCTCCCACGGGTTATTCTGTCTGCTCGCGATGCTCAGCCGAGGGAGCTCATTGCCATCAGTTCTGAAAGTCATGCCCCATCCATCTGAGGGGGGGCGGCTACTTCCAGTTCCCATGGGTTGTGCTGCCTACTAGCATTGCTTAATCTGCGGGGTGCATTGCTGGGACCCGCAGTGTTCGGACCAGGAGCTGTTTGGGAACCAAGATTATGTACCCGCCTGAACTCTTCCTGCAAGGCCTGAGGGACGACTAGCCCCGAACTGTCAATATCCTCGCCTATCTCCATCAGGCGAGCATCTATCCCGCTAGAAATATGACGGCCCAGCAAATTCCTCAGCCCACGCCTGATCACGCGGGACGTACCCTCGGCAGCCACCATTATCCATGCCAGATACTCATGGGAAAGAAGCATGTAATCAGAGAATAAATAGGCTACCTCCAGCCTATCAAAATCCCGTTGCCACATTCCCTGGATAGTGGTACCCAGGTCCTTGTCATTATTATCCACCTCCAAATATACAGGGCGAGTTGGGTTACGGATCAGCTGCTCTCTCCCGAATTGGCGCAAGATCCGGTCAGGTCTATAAAAAGAGGTCCGCTCAATGCCCAGCAAGACCACTTGATTATACTCAGCGGAATACAGAAGAAAGCGCCGGATCTGCCAATGGTGGATCACCCAGACTATATCCATGGAGCCCTTGCGGAAAAAGTTCTCAGCCCAATCAAACTTTGAATAATTGGTCTGAGGAAAATGGGCATGAAGACCATAAAGCCCTGGGTCATACAGTGCTCCATGCGGTACAGGGGCCATCACCCAAAGAAAATGCTCCTCCAGCCACATATGGAGCAAAATGGGACTGCCAGTAGGGAATAATTCATCGCCGCCTGCAAAAGCATTCAGGCCCGCTAGAGTCTCCGCTAGAATCACCGGAACAATATTTAGCCGGCGATCTCGTGCCTGCAATGCTAGGTCAACGACCCGCACATCGATCAATCCGAGTTGGCCCACCAACAAATACCTCCCTACCAGGCAAAGGAAAAGTGCAGACAGCCTACGCCGCAAGTAATTTATGTCATCCTCCCTGAATTCTGTAAAGGCTCCAGGGAGGACAGTCAAATCAAAAGTTACTCCATCATAAAAACCTGGAGTAGCGCTGCGAGTAGTGCGAAATAGCTCCCGGATGGCCATGTACGGATGCCTCCTGTGAGAAGGCACGACAATCAGACGAGAAGGTGCCACCCCCAGCATTGCACATAATTCTTCGTAAGTGGGGCACATTTCATTCATACCAAGGTTAAAAAGATGGTCCTGAGGAGACCAAAACCTGGAGGCTCCCCTCAGCATGTCCCAGTTGATGATGACATTCCTCTAGGATAACAGGCACCTGAATCCAAAAATGTGATCGAACCAATCACGCTCGTCTGACCGCAGGGAGAGACTCCAAAAATCCAAAGCATTCTCGTAAATTTCTATCTCTAGTGCTGTATGAATTCGTGCAGCCATTTGTAAAAAGAGATGCAAAGGATTATAAGGCAAAAGAGGCAATGGTTGAGCAGAAGAGAGCTTAAAAGGTCGCGAGAAGAAAGGGCTAATGAACTTGTGAAGAGGCAGGCCATTCCCCGTCCGCTTTTATACCGGAGATTCAAGAAACGGACATTTCTAAGCACAGTACGTGAACAGTGCTGAACAGGGATTGCACAGAAAAGACCTTTGGCGCCACCATAAGTCCCTTCTGGCGCCACGCCAAGAGCCCCATTTGGCAGCGCCAGCCTCCTTTCACTGTTCCCTGAAAACTGCCCGATATCCTGGTTTTTCTGCCCCGACCATCGACTGCTGTTGTGTCTGATCACAAGAAAATTGAAGAAGCTAGAAAGGAGGGCTACAAACACTAGCGACGAAGTCTGAAGGTGTATTTTTATAAACTCCTTTTTCCAAAAATATAGCGTGCCATTACCCTTAGATATTGGTATAACTTTATTTTATGCATGTATTTGAGTCTGCATTTGTAATATTTTTGCATCATATAAAAGTATATTGCATTGTATAATAAATGTTTGTACATGTTTCTTTTGTATAAAAAAAAAAGAAAAAGAAAATAATAATCGCAGGCATCCAAGACTAATGTGCTCGGGATGACTGGCTCCTATCAAGGCCACCACCCATGACCTAAGGACCCCCTGTGCCACCAGCTCTGTATACTCGACCTCTGCCCCGAGCGCGGCTCGACCCGACATCCGCGTCATCATCATCACCATCTCGACGCCTGGTCTGCCGCACTGCGTCGCTCCCCCTGCGGGAAAATTCGTCAGCTAGCTTTTGATAAAGCTTGCTAATACTGGAGAAGCCCCGCAGCAGCCTCTTGTAGGTAAACACGTTCACCTAAAAAAAAAGTGAGACAACAAAAAGAATATTTTAGTCTCCAAAAAATAAACATGCATAAAAAAAATGAGGGATAAAAAAATATATATATGTGCATGATATATAAAAAAAGAAGGAAAAAAATATAATAAATGTAAAGGTAAATGTGTTTACCGAACGGGCCTGCTCCGGGACCCGACGCTCCTCAAAGATCTCGACATCTGGAAGAACCTCCTCTACCATATGACCGCCCCACTGATACTGGAAGGTAGAGAAGACGTCGTCAGGCTCAGCAAACTCTAGATTCTCGTCGAGAGATGAGGTAGAAGGCCCTGGTCTAGCAGAGGCATCAGAATGCCGTCTGGGCGCAGCAGGAGCAGGGAAAGGAGGATGAAGCACTGTCCTTAAGAAATCCTCGTACGCCATAATCAGAAAATCTGTCGCTGGCATGAGGAATTTCGACAGGTACTAATACCTGTTCGGCAGCTGGTCAGGCTCTATCATCTAGAAAGGAGGCCGAGGAGGCACCACTAGAGGTACTAAAATCGACTGATGCTGGCGATTAACCCGCTCACCCATATATAACGAATCCACCATAATGGATACCATCAGTATCCGGCAACGGCTCAATCCCAAGGCAACAGCATAATGCCCCTCCAAGCCCTCCCAAGGAAGGAAGTGCACCGTACCCGGACTCAAGCTAGTGATCTGCTCCTGCACTCGCTCTTTCTTGGCACAACTGCCGTCCTGTTTTGGCCGAACCCTGTTCTCATCAATGTACTGACACAGATACGGCGGCTGGTGGACACGTTGATGGAGACGACCCGATGAGAAATGAAAAAATGAAAAAGCCCAGACCTGCAAAGAAAAAAAAAGAGAATAAATTTTATCAGCAATAAAAAAGAAAGAAATGTATGCTGCAAAAAAAAATATATATATATATATATATATATATATATATGAAAAAGAAAAAAGGAGAGAAGCAGCAAAAGCAGGAAAAGACATATACCTCCCACGCCGGTGCAAATCCATTCAAGGTCGGCGAGTCATTCCGGCAAGCCCTATCCATGGAAGCATATAATTCGGCCAGGTCCGCCTGCCCCCAATCATAGGAAGGGATCTGCTCAAAATCAGCCAAACAGGCCAGGACGGAAACCCGTAGGGTGGTAGAAGAGTTGGCGAAAAGCGACGTGCCGAGAAAGAAAAATAAAAATGCCCTAGCCGCGCGAGTCACAGCGGCAATGTCGTTTTCTGGCACTCGCCCAGCGTTGTCAAGGAGCTAGTATCGCACGCTGCCAATAAAAATTTCATCCGTCGATTTAAATTTCGGCACGAAGCTCAAGAGGTCCACCACCTCCTCTGGACGCCGACGGAGAGTATAGTCAGGGGCCAGAGTCTCCCCGATGCTGGTAGGAAGGCCAGTAATAGCGGCAAAGTCACAGGGGGTCATGGTCGCTTCCCCCCAGCTAAAGTGAAAGGTATGGGTGGTGTCCCACCAGTAGTCCCGTAGCACATCAAAGATCGGCAGGTAGCTCGTGAAGGGACGAAAAGCATGAAGAAAGGCGCTGAAGCCAGAACCCTCCACCAGGACCTGTGCTGCCTCGGGCAACATGCGGTAAATCTCCATTACATTGGTGCAGGAAGCCCGGACCCTCTAGAATGGCCTGCGGAACTGGAAAAAAAAAAGAGGTAAGTCTACTATCTTTATTTTCCTCGTAAAAATATTTAAAAATATATAATAACAAAAAAAAAGAATGAATAAGAATAAATAATAATAATTAATAAGTAAAGATAAATAATAAACATGTTGCATGCATTGTATTTCATGAATCATAAAATTGCAGCATGTTAATTTCCTGTAATGCATTTCGTAATAAAAACATCATTTTTTAATAATAATAAACATTTAGCATCCATAATAAAAAATAAAATTAAAAAAAAACAACAAACAAACAAATATATAATAAAAACAAAAAATAATAAAAAATAATAAAAAATGTATTTTGAAAGTATATGTTGTATTCTTTTTACATCCTCATAATAAATAAAAATGCATTTTTGTGCATAAAAAAAATAAATAAAGATTATATGTATTGTTTTGCATCTAAATAGGCATTTTGCATCCTGTGCATCATAAAAGTGTATTTTGCATTTTAAAAATATGTACTGCATTTTTGCATTGTCGTATGCATAATAGAATAAAAAGTGCACATGCATCATGTTAGTAAGCATCCTATAATTTTTCTGCATCGCATTTGTATCAAATAAAGTAATATGATGTTAGTAAGCATTAGGGGTGCACTAAAAAGAAAATAAAATGTCACCAATCATGAAATAAATATTCCCATGGCATTTACTATGTCCCTGCAGCATAAGCATGCATGAAAAATAAATTTTAGGGTATAAAATATATCTGTTTTGTCATGTATTCATCCAAAAAATGTGCTCGAAAATGTGTTCAGAAAATTTTGTATTATATTCCGAAAAGTCCGTTTCGTGAACATATAGCATGCAAAAATATGTTTTAGTCTAAAACATGCATCATATAGCTCCAATTGCATTTATAGTATAAATCATGCATAGTAGGGTCAAATAGTGACCACTAGTTCAATCATGCATCGCAAGAATAAATTACATAAATTTCATGCATCATTACCTAATTGCATCATTTAGGCATAAATAGGACATGCATAAGCATTATTAACAGAGTCAGGAATGCTCCGAAAGTGACAAGCAGTGCTAAAATCTAACAGATCTGAAGTATATCCAGACAGATCTAAAAAAGAAGAAACTTACAAAAGTGGGTGGAAGATTGGACACATGAGTGTTCCGATCACGAAGGATATTGCCCCAGTCGTCCGTGGAATATTAGTACTTGATCTTATTCCGGATCAAATGAGGAAATTCTTTCCTCCTTCTGCCAGATTCTGGGTGCATAGGAGCTTTCCCCTTCCTGGATTGCGGCCAAGGGGAGGCCCAAGCAGCTTAAAAGATGGATATTGAAAAGCAAAAAAAATGAAGAAAAAAAAA
>CM028377.1:111823081-111862487 GCA_013146195.2 Codonopsis lanceolata | reverse complement strand
GACTTTCCATTACATAAAAAATAGAAAATTTGTAACCACATACCCTCGAGGGCAAATACAACCAAACTATAGGATAGTAAAAGTTCATTAACCCAAAAATCAATAGACTATAAAAGCCTTTGTACATTCCTTGCAAGACCCCCAACAATAATCAAGCCAAAGAAAAGAAAAAAAAAGCTCCTTTAAGCTATATACATATTATTGATCAATGGCACAATTGCGACTAGCTCAAGGAAGTGATACAATGCACCAACTCCCACAACACACACTCAGGGATAGCAAACATTCTTCAGGTATCACTATCATTTTATTCTTAATTATATCGCTGAGTTATTGTCACATTTTCGGATGTTTCACTTAAAGAGTCAACTTTCAAGGTTATATGGTTAAAATTAGTTTGAGTATATCTCTTATAATACTGTCTTACGGATCTTAATTCGCATGATATGTCTTACAAAAATATCCATTGAACCATGTTACACAAGTTTTTACTAATTAGTTTTATCAAACTATCAATTCTAATTTCTCAAAGTCAAACTGATTGGTTTTCAAATTCAGTTTATTTGACTCAAAATGGGAGTCTAATTTCTATAAACCAAGTGAAGGATTAGAGTTTGGCTCAATCTCATTTGGTGCATGTGTATATTCTTTTTCCATATTTACATAAATAATAACCAATTATATTTTTATGTTTTATTTTTCCCTCAAGCAGGTTCTTCAAGTAAGAGACATATAATCAAAGCAAACACCAATTTTGATTTGGTAAGCTAACAACATACTTCGTTACGTGTAACTCACATACTGATCAACGCATTATCTAGGATCGCACAGGCCTATCACAAGCGTACTCAAAATAATTTCGTGGATGATGTTAATATTGGGTCACAAAGTCATTTATCCTAAAACATATCTAGAAGATCTTGGATTCTTATCATTAGAGTTTCCTAAAATGAACAAAAAAAGAACTGAAATAATACCATGTAAAATATCCAACTGAGAATTGGTCAAATCAACTCAAAAAAATCAAGAGTATGTCTTCACTGAGACACGACAGATCGAGTCTGAAAGATTTGTTTTATGGAAAATACCCGTAAAACGGTTTTCTCTAACTTTTTTGCCAAAAATCAAAGTGCCTTCTTCAATTCGGACAGAAAGAGTATTATCTAACTACCAGATCACTCAAAAACAAAAGTCATTTAATTTTGCTTACTTGAATGAAAGCGTAAAGTTTTTGTATTTTATTATTATTACTCCGTAATATTTATTGTTTAAATGGGGGAAAAATACTTACGTACAAATGAGTTAGGTAATACCTTTTTGTATAATTATTAATTATCATCATCATCATTTACCTTCGAGTAATTTTAAATATAACACTCAAATCCTTAAACGTAACTTCATTTAATGCATAAAATGACTTAAGTACCCCTTTTAACATTTAATAGATACTCACTTACAGTACACACTTACAGATATTTTATAAAACATCTGCTACACACTAGAGGATGTTTTATAAAACATCCGCTACACACTTGCAGATGTTTTATAAAACGTCCCCTAGTGTGTAACGGATGTTTTGCCCGAAATCGAAAAAAATACAAATCAATGATTTTTTGTACGTAATTGAAAAGAAAAAGTAAACATAATCAAAACTAATTCAATTCATATGTGATATCATGCATTAACAATGGAAACCGAATCAACAATGACACGTAATCAAAATTACGTGAAGGGGGAGGGAGGGAGGGGTAGTATAATTTAAATGTGGAGAGGGGTAATGAAGTAATTTTATCAATTAAATGGTGTTACGTTTAGGGATTTGAGTGTTACGTTAAGGTATTTTGTTTCCCTTTCTAAGTTTATCTTTTTCTTTAAGTTTGTTCTAAAATAAAAGTCTACCTTCTACTATTTTCATTTTTGAATGTTATTTTTATCATTCTACCTTTCATATGATTCTTACTTTAATTGATACGACTATTATCTCATGGCATATTCGGAAAAGATACGTTATTCTAGTATTTATAATAGAAACAATTAATATTTTTATATTTGTTTCGAGTCAAACATGACAATTTTTTTTAAAATTGATGATGTATTCTCATTACGGTAAAGATACTCGGCCAGATTTTATTCGGCCAGAAATGACATTTTTGTCATTTATCAAGTGAAAAATAATGTATAATATATCATTAATGAGTTGTTCAAATATGACCAAATGAGTCGTTCAAACGACTAAAGTAATAGTTTAAATTACTTAGATAAAATAACGATTTGTTTAAATTCGTTTAAACGACCTAAGTGAGTTGAAAAAACTATCAAACTGCTAGTCGTTTCAACAATCAAGTGGTACTTTTAAGTGTATAATTCTAGTATGATCTTGGATAGCCAGAATGTGACGATATAGCGCAGTCTTTCTTAGTACTCCCTCTATCCCCAAATTATTGTCCTATTTTCCTTTTTTGTCCGTCCCAAAATCATTGTCTTGTTTGAAACTTTTCTTTTTAGGACAACACTTTTACCATTTTATCGTTATTTTTTCATCTTACTTTAATTATGGGTAATATATATATGAGCTTTAAAGTAAATTACATATCAAACTAATATTAATAATCTAGTCTCGAGTGTGTTTTCTTAAACCGTACATAAAGTCCATCAAAACGATAATTTAAGGACGGACGGAGTAATATTACTGCCATGTACATATATATTCCTCAAACTAACTAAAATGATCTAATCAAAATTGCAGACAAGACAGGATTCAGTTGAAAGAATTAGACAGAAGTTTGTAAGGACAGATTTGTCAATATCATCTTACGACACTGCATGGGTGGCAATGATTCCAAAAAAGGAAATATCCATAAATGACAGCCAACCTTGCTTCCCAAAATGTTTGGATTGGGTTTTACGCAACCAAAACTCGAATGGTTCTTGGGGATTGAACAATTCATCCTCAGTAAAAGACTCCTTGTCTTCTACATTGGCATGTCTTCTTGCCTTGCAAAAATGGGGAGTTGGAGAAAGACTTATTACCAAAGGTAATTCTCATATTCTTACGTTTTTTTATCTACTTTAATAATAATAATATAATAATATGTTAATAAGTATTAAAAGAAACCACATATTTCATAGATATTTATAATATAGCAATTATTTTTCTTGAACGGTGTATCAATTCAAAGATGATAATAACTTGAAAACAGAAGGAGTATTTTTTTTTTTTAATTTCAAAACTATTATTAGTAAGTATGTAAGTTACAAATGAACCATGCAGTTATGAATTATGTTTGAATTATTCCTCTATAATTACATATAAAACCTTTAGTTGTGAGTTTTGTTTAAATTAACCCCTCATTATATGGTTTTTGTTTATCCCGACCATTCATTGAACTGATCATGTATATGACATCGTGCCTATGTCACGGACACATATACTAGTTTGCATACAAAAGGACTCGAAACTGAATTTTATTTCTTCTTTTTCCTTTTTCAGAGCAACCGAAAGTCCTATCTAATATTCCTGAAAATTACTAACCCTTGATAAAATGTTTCATTCTTCATGAGAAAACTCAAGCAAGAACCTTTACTAGTTTAGGTTATATGAATGAAGTTGATAACAGTTCGTTGGATTTGAGATTTAATGACTTGATTTTTTGGTTTTAAATTTTATTTTTAATTACTAAAATAGAAAAAACATATGCAAGAGAAAGAAAGCTAGTAAGGCTAACGAGAGAAAAGTCTTAAACCATAAACAAAACCACTAAATCGCTAAGGAGATTAAACAATAAAATGTTTAATTCTACAAGTGAAAACTCAAGCCAGAACCTTTACAAACTTAAATTATAATACCTTGTCTAAATAATTTATCGAAATTCATAAACATTTATTTATTTTATGAAATTTTGAAAATTATTATTGAAATTTTCTTAATATTTTTTCGATGATTGAAATTTTATAATTTCAAATATAATAAATAGATGTTAAATATATACTTCTTCGTTCATAAAGTTATTTGACATTTTTAAAACAAATTGGCTGTTTTTCAAATTATTATTAGATGTGCATACCATTATATGTTCATTTTTTAAAAATTATAAAATATGTAATTTGTAGTACCAAAAAAGTGCTACTTACGTGATTATAATTTTGAAAAATATATACGCTAAATTATATTCAAAAATCCACTATTCTATTTTGAGATTTTTCACTTAAAAAGTCTACTTTAAAAAATTAATACATAAAAATGTCATTTTAGTACTAATGAACTACTAAAAATACCAAAAAAAATTTAAAATGACTTTCAAACGGGGATTCTTTTCTCGGAACGGAAGGAGTATTAGAAAAAAGTTTGTTTTTGACTCCAAAAATTCAAATAAAATTATAATTTAGAAATCGAGTGAGTAATTTAATATTATCCAAAGTTAATATTCGAATAAGAAATAAGACAGCTCCAAATCATCTATCTCACTTTCTTTTATATTTTTTTGGCCTGTTTAATTTCAGCCTTACCCCTGTTTTACAAAAAAAAAAACCAAGTAAAATAATAAAAACACGTATATAACTAAAATTCAATTAAATAAATAATATAATAGAAAGCGTGATAGATGATTTTAAACGAATTTAGGCTTGTTTGAGAAGGGAAATTGAAATGGAGTTTTGTGTGTGTGTGTGTGTGTGTGTGAAGTTAATGATACCCAATCATCTGCCTTTGCAGGTCTTGACTTTATTGGATCAAATAGATTAGCCATCTATGATAAGAACCAATCAAATCCAATTGGGTTTGATATAATATTTCCTGGCATGATTAGTTACGCCTCAGAATTAGGCTTGAATCTGCCCCTGGACTCGCATGCAGTGGATTTCATGCTCCGTATTCGTGATCTTCATTTAGAAAGGTACACTTCTTCCATCTCATTTTTCTTTTTCATATTTTTTTATGGATACTTTTATCTATTTTGATGGATACTCTTTATGTTTCTAAAAATGATTCTACTTTTCCATTTTTAGATTGTTTCAAAACATTGTTCACTTTATGATCTTTCTTTCTTTAGAAATTATATTTATTAGTTTATCGGTCACGATTTGATTCTAACTTTAATTGACGATCTTAGTCTCACGTGAATATCTTAAAACAATAAATGCTTTAATAAAAATGTTATGTTTACGATTATTTTTTCAACAAAGTCTTTTTGAAGGACAAATGTGTTTTAGTGAAAAACACTCTGTCCCTTTACGCAAGCTTAGTTGTAGCAAAAGTTATAAAATTAGTTATAAACCTAACATTTGATTTTTAATGTTAATTATAATATTTTTTTAGAAGAGAGAAAGTGATGATTATCTTCACAAAGATGGGATGATATTTTGATTAATACTTCCTCTGTTCCTAAATTTTATTTTTGAAAACAGAAAAAGTAATATTTATAATGTGGTTGATTAATTTTTTGTGTCACATTAAACAAATCTCTTTTTTAAGAGCAAAGAGAGTATAACAATGGTTATCTTGAGATAGTTAAAACTAAAGTAATACGTCTCTTGTAAAATAGTATTACGCATTTTAATTCGTAAGACGAAACTCACTCTCTCACATGCTCAATCCAACACATGGTGGATCCGGTAAAGAAGTTCTGTTATGCAAAAACTATCCGTAAACCGTTTTACCTAAGTTTTACATAAAGTAAAACGCAAAAACTTGGGTAAGACGGTCTTACGGTAATTTTTTGTAAGACGGATCTGCTTTACCCGACCGACTATGTATTTGTAGGTTAAGCTTTGAGAGAGTGGAGCTCCGTACTACGAATTAAGATCCGTAAAACGGTGTTACAGGAGAGCTACTCAAAGTAAAATACTCTTTCTTCTTGTTTTTTCCCTTGTGGTAGAAAGAATATAACCTCATAAAGGAAATTTTCAGGGAAAAGCTTAGTTGTTTGGGATACGTTGCCGAAGGTTTAGGTGAATCGTATGATTGGAAAGACGCTATGAAGAAGCAGAGACATAACGGATCACTTTTCAATTCACCAGCTACCACTGCTGCCTCTTTAATTCACCATCACAATGATAGAAGTTTCAACTTCTTGCATTCTCTCCTTGAATTATACGGAGACGCCGGTAATTAAAACATCACATCCCTTCATCAATTTTTGGCAAAAGGAAAAACTTAGGTTGGTAGGTTTTATGGATATTTTTTGTAAGACGAATCCTTCTTATCCGACCCGCCGTGTGTTTGGTGAGTTGAGCTGTAAGAGAGTGTGGTTTTGTCTTACGAATTAAAATTCATAAGACCGTCTTACAAGAGACTTGCTCATGGAAAAAAAGAAAAAAACGGGTTTTTTTAGTTACAGTTGGTTTCAATGCAGTGTTAGTGTTTGAATTAAGACAAAAAATTAGGTAAGACGGTCTTATCATCACTTTTGGTAAAACGGATCCTCCTTACCCGATCCATTACGTGTTGGTAGATTGAGCTGTGAGAGAAGGTGTTGTACTACTCCGTCTTACAAATTAAGATTCATAAAACCGTCTTAGAGGAGACTTATTCTTGAATTAATTGTGGTCTTTCATTTTCACGATTACAAACTAATGTTTTTTTTATATAAGTTGCGTTTAAAAAAAAAAAAGAGTGATGTTAGGTGTCCTAAATGTTCACCAAAAGTTCATTGTTTTGGTTCCAACATTATTTAGTGGTAGAACCTACAAATTATTTAACCGATCCAAACATGCTACTTTTACGGCACATAGTATTACCCTTTGAAATATCGGCATTTTAATTAATTAATTTATTTTCATTTTTGTAGTACCTACGGCTTATCCTTTCAATGTGTATACTCGTCTCTCCATGGTTGATAATATTGAAAAATTGGGTATCGCTCGCTATTTCAACTCTGAGATTAAAAGTGTTCTCGATGAAACATATAGGTACTGTAATACTACGTTTTCAAGTTTGTTTACCGGCGAATATGCGGTTTATGTAGTTTAATTTGACCTAATTAACTTTAGTTGCTAATTTATAGTTGTTGGCAACAAAGGAGCGAAGAGATCTTCATGGATGTCGCATGTCTTGCCTTGGCATTTCGACTTCTAAGATTGAACGGATACCAAGTTCCATCAGGTTAGTCCAAATTTTGGGTAAACTTCATATAATCCCCTAAACTATTAGCTAGGTTCAAATTTCACCCCTAAGCACCCCCCCCCTCCACAACTATAATTTTTTCTTTAATCACATTTTTAACTAGACGCTTTGTTCGAATTCACGAAAAATGCTTTAATCTGAGACTAACGTGACCTTTTTTTTTTTTTATCATCATGCCTTTTTGGTATTTCTATAACTATTTTACTCTTGTTGTATTGACTATCTTTGTAGTTCTAATGTACGAGACCGATAAATGATTGTTGCATTCATCTCTAAACATCTTTTTCTTGTGTGATATCTATGTTTTGTCTTCAACTCTTCAATTCAAAGTGAAGATTCATCGATGTGCTTAAACAGAATAAGCAGCTAAAGGAGACGTTATAGTTGAGGCACGCACATTGTTTCATATTGAAGTTGGCCCATAATTCGAGGAGGTTTATCTGTAATTCATTATTTATCCTATAATTTTGATGGAATATACTCATTTGTACGATATTCTTTTGGCAGATGCACTTGAGGATTTTGTGGAGGAAGATCATTTTTTTGACACGGTAGGTCTAGAATCGAAGGAAACATACGTAATTCTGGAGTTGTATAAAGCTTCAGAAATTACATTGTTCGAAAACGAGACAGTTTTGAACAAAATAAATGATTGGACAAGTTCTTTCTTGAAGAAGAAATTACTAAATGAGCTCATTTACGAGGAAAGATTACACAAAAAGGTATAATCTTATATAGTATATGATACCATACATTGTTCTTAATTTTTCCAAATTTTGTTTTCAATTATAAATGGCTGATTAATATTACTTTTAATTTAATTAGGTGGAAAATGCTTTGGAGTATTCAATCGACACTGTTGATCGTATTGCCAAAAGAAGAAACATAGAGCTCTATGATGTTGATGATGTGAGAAAGCTGAAAACATCATTTAGGTAAAATGAAAAAGAAAAATAATTATTTTAAAACATTAATATATATATATATATATATATATATATATATACACACACACACACACACACACACACACATATACCGTGTGAAAATGATATTTTCTTGGCACGGGCACGTATACTAGTATTTATTAATATTGCTACAAATTAATTTATCTTATGAAAATTACTCTTTCAACACTAACTTTTACTTTTGCTATTTTTCAGTCTAAAAATAAATTATGCAATTATTTATATAGAGATAATATTTTCACTACATCATTAATTTTTGAATTAAATAATTACATGTCTGAACGAATCTACCCCTTAATTACTTGTTTATATTAAGTTGGCCTATAAATTAAGTTACATTTTAATTACCCTCTAACATTATTTTTTAATTCAAAACACATATTAATCTATTTTTATTTTCTTAATTGATTAAGTTTATGACTGAAGTTATATTGGGTAATTTAAAAAATTAATATCATAAGGACAATTTCTTGCTTACCAAATGTTGAAAATTTTAAATAAAAATTTAATTAAAATTGGAAATTTAAACGATATAATTGTAATTTTTTATCCAATAGTAAGATACTAGAATGAAATAGTATTGTAACATATTAATTTTTTTGTCTACCGATATAAATGATTTGAACATTTTAATTCTTAAGATGATTAAAATCAATATTCTATGTAATATCGACCATAATATTTTTCTTACTGAATTGATTTTTATAAATAATTTTCTTTGAATTAAATTAAACTAATTTATTGTGATAGTAAAATATCCAATATTTTCTAAATATTTGGTATACAAATGCCTTAATTATATTATTTATATGATTGGAAAATGAGACATGAGTCAGAACAGTAAAATAAAAAATAAAAAAAGAATAATAACATTGTTTGTTCAAAATAAAAAAGTCGTATTTTGGGAAAAAAAAAAAAAGGAGTAACTATCTTATTCGTTGAGGATTAAAAAATATTTTGGAAAAAAAACATATACTCACTTCAAATGGCAAGTTATTAAAGGGTAATTGTAACGCCCCGAGTCCGAAAGTTCAGTTCGCTACGCGTAGTCCATACACTGGATCATCAGGCCCACTACAAGCCGACTCAAAAGTTCATGAATGATGTTGGTGCTCAAAGATAGTGTGTGGCCACTTTATAAATCGAACATAATTCTCTCACCTACCCGATGCAAGATGGGATATTACAATAATTATGTCCAAATACATATCTATTTAATACAATAATCAATTATGCAGTCGATAAACAAAAAAATATAGTGAAAATAACTTTTCCCTTATATATATTCTTGCTTCTCTAAAGAATCATATTTAATCGTTAATGTTCATCATATAATTATTTTACTGCTTTTACATCTTTATCATATAATTTGTTTCTCTGCAGGAGTTCCAATATCTATTCCAAGGACTTGCTCAGTTTTGCAATACAAGATTTCAACAATTGTCAGATTGTCATGCACGAAGAAGTTCGACAGCTTGAAAAGTGAGCACCATCATATCCATCCTTAATAGCTTTAATTTGTTGAGTATGTCTTCTGTAAGACGGTTTTACAGGTCTTAATTCATAAGATGAAATCTTACTCTTTTATAGTTTCATCTACCAACACGCGGTAGGTCGGGTAAATAAAATCTAACAAGGTACCGCATCTTTTTTTTTAAATAAAATTACAAATAAATGTTTTAATTTTTTTTTTCACTGCTGACATCCTCCACTACTTACGCCGTGCCATAGGCACGGGCACAAAAAGTAGTGTCACTACATTGTGCCTAATTGATATACTATATATGTTGCAGATGGGTTAAAGAAAACAGATTGGATATGTTTGATGGGAAGATTTTGATGACAAATTATGTCTTATATGCTGTGGACTATTATACCCCTGAATTATCAGAAGCCCGCATGCTTACAACCAAAATATGTTTCTTGGGAACATTGGTGGATGATTTGTTTGACGTTGATGGTTCCACAGATGAATTCCTCAATATTATCGAATCGGTCGAAAGGTAACATATTAATAATAAAACATAAACATTAATTTATTGATTAGTTAAAAACTTTTAAAATTCACGAAATTAACCTTTTTATATTTAGTTTTTACTCTTCATTACTTGAAAATAAATTAATCATATGTTTGATACATCGTAAATGAGAAAAAAAGCTGAATCATTTCTTGGGTAGCTGAAATCATTTCCATTGATCTATTTTCCTACTCATTTTCATTATGTATAGTTTAGTTGAAAAAAAATATATGTCGTGCGTTTAACGTACGAGTGCAAAAACTAGTTCTAGATAACAACTATAACCCTACTCATATATAGATTTATACACATATGCAGATGGGATGACCGATCCGCCCTAGGTTTTCCCTCAGAGCTAATTGAGACGGTGTTCTCCGTACTCCATCGTACTATCGATGACTATGCGGCAAAAGCTTCGATTGCACAAGGCCGATGCGTCAGAGATGAATTCATTCAACTGGTTGGTCGTATAATTCGTTCATATTTTCTGATATCTTGATTTGTGTTTCTTTAAATTTTATGATAATTTTGGTATATTATATCTTAGATTGTCACACATTTCGCACCTTTGCTTACAAGTTTTTACTTTTATTTTTTTTATCATTATTAATAGACGGTAGTGTTGTTCATATCGACTCTTATTTAAAGCATAATGAATAGATTCTTAGTCTTGGCCCTATTGATATACATGACAGTGTTATCATTGAACTCAATATTTACTCGTATTTTCAATTTAGGTAATACTTGGGTCATTCTTATTTTGTATTGAAATATAGGTACTCTGTGATATGACACATTCTCATTGGTTGGAGTGCTTCGACCCACAAAATGTTCGACCAATAAGAATATACCACATCAAAAAATATTCATATTTTAATATAAAATGAGAGTGATTCTAGCATTGCCCATTCGATTTACCAACTCTACTCAAACAGTTTTGTTTCATTTGATTTATAGTGGTGCGATCTCGAGAAAGCTATGATGACAGAGCTAAAATGGTGGGAAAATGGGACAACACCGTGTCTAGATGAATATGTACGAAATGGGGTTGTGACTATAGGCACTGGACTTTACTTGATGGGTGCTTATTTTTATGGGTCAAAATTGACACCTGAAATTCTCAAAAGCAAAGAATTGGATACAGTATTCAATCATGGTGGTACCATTGCTAGACTGTTCAATGACCTCCAAGGATACCTGGTAAAGTATTACTCCCTCCGTCCCTAAATTATTGTCCTCCTTTCCTTTTTCGTCCGTCCCAAAATAATTGTCCACTTTGAAACTTACCTTTTTAGAACATAACTTTTACCACTTTACCCTTACTTTTTCACTCTACTTTAATTATGGGTCACATATACATGGATATTAATGGAAACTACACATTAAACCATTATAAATAATCAAGTCAATTACTTTTTCTTAAACTGTGCGCCGGGTCAAGCAGGACAATTATTTAGGGACGGAGGGAGTATATTATATATTGAATTTGAGTATTTCACCTGTAAAACCGTCTTACGAATCTTAATTTATAAGACGAAATCCATTTTTTCATAACTCAACTTACCAATATATGATGTGTCGGTTAAGGAGGATTCGTCTTATAAAAAATACTCATAAACTTTGTCATCAAATTTTTTTTTAATTTTTATTTTGTTTACACACTACATGTATATACAATGAACTTCAAAATATAGATTCTATTTTTTCAGAATTTTGATTTCTTTAGATATAAAAAATACTCTCCCCGTTTCTAAAAAGAGTGTTAATCTTTTCTTCTTTTTAGGTCATTTTAAAAAATATTGTCCACTTTCTAATATTTTCTTTTTTGAGACTTGTCTTTACCATTTTATACTTGATCTGATTTTCACTTTAATTAATAGGTCAAACTTTTAAATATTGTACTCAGCTCCAAAATTTTAAACTCGTTTATTTTGTAGAATTTTGAAATTTTCAATTACAAGAAGTATACCTATCAAGCATGAATAAAATTTTCATGTTTTTCTTCTCATTTGTTTTCAAATATGTGAAGTTGCCACATTTCTATCCTACTGATTGTAATACTCCCTCCGTTTTTAATTCCGAGTAAAGAGTCTTCATTTGAAAGTCAAAATTTTTAACAAAATGAAATTTTTTGTAGTCTATAAATAATAAAATAACACTTTTATACCTTAATTTTTGAAAGTGAACCTTTTAATTAAATATCTCAAAATGAAATAGTGAAGTTTTTCTTCGGAACGGAGGAAGTATTAAGTATAAAAAGAATATTAATATTACAAGGTAATTTATACCTTTTCCGGTTCCTAAAAAAGAGTTAATCTTTTCTTTTAAAGTCGTTCCAGAGAGAGTATCTACTTTATAATCTTACTTTCGTAACCCTAACAAAGATACTAATTATAGAAGACACCTATTTTATTTTGTTTGCAGAGGGAAGGAGAACAACGAAAAGTAAATGGTTATCATATGCTCATACAAAAGCAAGGGGACGTACCGACCGCCGGAGAAGATGCGAAAAGAGAGATGGACGGAATAATCGAAAATAGTAGACGAGAATTGCTGCGAATGATGGTTCAAACTAAAGGCAGTGTGGTTCCGAGGGAGTTTAAGGAGGTATTCTGGAATTTGAGCAAACTATGCCATTATTTATATACAGGAGGGGATCAATTTAGGTGCCCAACATTTTTATTAGATGATATTAAAGGATTACTATATGAACCCCTCCCCCTCCCACCACCGCGGCGCCAAAGCAAAGAGGAAAAAGATATTGTTTATACAGATATTATAGAATATACAATGCACTGAAGTATTGTAGATTGTTCGATTAATGCATCGATAGTTGTATTGTACAACTATTTGTATCATGTTTCATACCATTTGTATTTTTTGTATTATATACCTAAGCAAAAATAATTGAGTTAATACATGATATAATACAAGATTGGATGTTTTTTATTTTTAAATTTGTTTATTTTTACTTTTATTGTAATTTTCAGATTTATCATTAATAGGTGAGTATTTTTATATTTAAAAGTATATTTAAACTTTTAATTATTGTTTGGTTTTGATTATTCATATGTGCTATTGACGGATGACTGATAACTGAGTACTAGTGTTGTATGATTTAATTTTTTAAGGTGCTGATTAGTTTAAATATTTGTGTTTGATTAGTAAGATAAAAAAAATATTGAATTCAAATATACAAACTAAAATAACCTCATCACTAAATGTGATTTACATTAGTATTAGTATTATTATTATAATTATTATTAATTTTTTTATTATTATTATTTATTATTTTTATTATTTTTATTATTTTTATTATTTTTATTCTAATAATATTCATATTAATTTATTATTATTACTACTTATTATTATTGCCTTTATTATTATTATTATTTTATTAACATTAATATTACTTTTATTATTATCATTACTCATTATTATTAGTATTACTTTTATCTATATTATTAATGTTTTTATTATTATTATTAATATTACATTATTATTATTATTTATTTAATATTATTAATGTTATTATTATTATGGCTTATTACTTATTATTATTACTATTAATTTTACTATATTATTATTAATATTAATTTTATTATTATTATTTCTATTACTTTGTATTATTATTATTATTATTATTATTATTATTTTATCTTTATTATTATTATTTTAACTTTTATTATTACTAATACTCACTACAACAAAAAATGTCTATTAGGACCCCCCCTCCCCCCACATAGGACGCTTTTAAAAATTCATCCTATAAAAGTCTCAATAGGGCGCTTAGGTCTTTGGGTCCTATTATGGCACCACCTAGCAGGACGTCTTACTCTTGGTGTCTTATTATCATAACACTTAATAATACGCCTTTTCAATGTCATCCTATAAAAATGTTTAAAAGGACGCCTAACCCATTGAGTCCTATTACCACGATGCTAATAGGTGTGGGTGCCCCGGGACCTCCTGAATCCTGCGCTCCCTTTTTTAGGGAAACACGAGTTGCGGAAGGACACCACGCTTTCCATTCCACCCTCCCTTATTTAGGGGAAGACGAAATTAAAAATGCGAAAGGTGTTGTCAAAAAGCGCGTTGAATACGCCTCGGTCACCGAGTGATTTTTGGTCCATTATGAGAGCTTTGGATTTCTCTGTATCTCACACTCCCTTGTTTAGGGGAAAATAAGATACAGAAAATGCATCACCCTTTTCATTCCCATCGTCCCTTATTTAGGGGAAAACGGAAAAGTGCAAAAAAAAGATGTTGCGAGAGCGTGTGGGAACACGCCCTGCCTCACTATAGACTTTTCGAAAATCGCCTAAAATCATTATGAGTGTTTGGGGTTTTTCCGTATCTCACTCTCCCTTATTTAGGGGAAGACAAGGCACAGAAAATGCATCACCCTTTTCATTCTCATCGTCTCTTGTTTAGGGGAAAACAAGAAAGTGCAAAAAAAGGATGTTGCGAGCCTCACTATGACCTTAAGTTTATTTTGGATCGCTATGAGTGCTTTGGGCTCCCCGTATCTCATCCTCCCTTGTTTAGGGGAAAACAAAATACAGGAAATACAGCGCCCTTTCATTCTCATTCTCCCTTATTTAGGGGAAAACGAAAAAGTGCAAGAAATGATGTTGCGGGCATCACTGTAATCCAAAATGTTTTAACAGAGTCGTCATTTTTATTTTAAGGAGAAACAAAGAAAAAACAAAAATAAACCAGAGTTTATAAAAAGGGGTTCAAAGACTAAGTTACGAGTTGGGAATGTACTAGGCACCCAACTCGTCCTTTCAGTCTCAAAACATTTTTTGGCTAAAGTATGCTTTTATTATATTCCTCGAGCAAATAAATAAAGCATTAAAAAAAAGAAACAGATATATCTGTATTTACATTATTTACGGACTTGCAGCTGCCTCCTTCCAGTAATTACAAATACATTTAAAAATATTTGGTCATAATAATGACTCTTTTTAATGTTATTTTCTACATAGATCCCGGCAGCATAACAACTTATATTTTTACATTGGGTCGGATAAAAAAATAGCTTTTTTTATAAATAAAACATTTAAAGGCTCACCTTTAAAAGGGTTGGTGTGCACGCTCTGTCCTTCCGGGAGAGGAAGTCTTTTTGTTGCTGCTGTGGTTCGGGCAGAATAACTGCTTCCGAAAGTTGCTTCTGGGCACCGTCAAACGGGGGGAGCAACTGCTTGTTTTTTTGCTGTTGTTTGCTTGCTGCTAGCGGAAATCGGGCAGAGCAACTACTTGCTTCTAGCGGATTTGACCTTTGGATTCGGGCATAGGAACTGCTCTTTTTGGAATTTTTGGACCAGGGGAATAGGGTGGAAACCTAGCTGGTGGGTGTGGGTCGCTCGGCGTTGCGCCCGCGCCTCGCGCGCCCTTGGATAGGGGTGCGCGTACATACGGATGCGGGACACCACTGCTCTTATTCCATCCTCCCTTATTTAGGGGAAAACGAAATTAAAAGTGCGAGAGGAGTGCTGTCTAAAATAGCGCGTTGGAATGCGCCTCGGTTGACTTTAGTGGATTTTTGATCCAATATGGGAACTTTGGGTTTCCTGCATCAAGTTATCCCTTGTTTAGGGGATACCAGGATATGGGAATGCATCACCCTTTCATTCTCATTTTCCCTTTTTTAGGGGAAAACAGAAAAGTGCTAGAAAGGATGTTGCGACGCCCCCACTATGGATTTTATAAAAATAGTCTTATGGCCTATTTTGGATCACTATGTGAGCTTTGGGTTTCCCGCATCAAGTTATCCCTTGTTTAGGGGATACCAGGATATGGGAATGTATCACCCTTCCATTCTCATTTTTCCTTTTTTAGGGGAAAACGGGAAAGTGCAAGAAAGGAGTGTTGCAAGGCCCCACTGGATCCAAAATGTTTTATAGAGTCGTCATCTTTATTTTAAGGCAAAAATAAAGCAAAACCAAAAGAAGAAAAACCAGAGATTATAAAACGGGTTCGGAGGCTAAGTTACAAGTTGGGAAGGTGCTAGGCACCCAACTCGCCATTTCGGTCTCAAAAGCGGTTTTTGGCTAAAGTTGTTTATTGTTATATTTATTTAGCAAATAAACAAAGTACTAAAAGACAGGAAAATAAAAGCAAATACATCCGCGGCTACATTATTTACGGACTTGCAGCCGTCACTACAAGAAAACATGGCAACTGAAACAGATTTTTCGGTTGCAATTCAGGAAAATCGGTTTCAAATTGATGTTTGCAACGGAAAATGTCCGTAACAAAGTCCATAGCAATAAGCCTCATCGCAAAAATATGCGACCACTTTCTAGTGGTTGCAAAAACCTTGCAACGGAAAAAAATAGTTGTAGTTTCAGTTGCGATGTGTTTCCTTGGACATTTTTTACGTCCGTTGCAAACAACAACTGATTTATTTCTGTTTCTAATTTGCAACTGATTTTTATGTTTCAAATTTGTTACACATAGAACTAAACTAGCAACTGAATTTTTCAGTTTCAAGTAGGCAACCTAATTT
The DNA here is from genome assembly GCA_013146195.2 of Codonopsis lanceolata. Classification (NCBI taxonomy): domain Eukaryota; kingdom Viridiplantae; phylum Streptophyta; class Magnoliopsida; order Asterales; family Campanulaceae; genus Codonopsis; species Codonopsis lanceolata. Next base: position 111,845,867 of record CM028377.1, on the reverse strand, counting down.
GCAACTGGTTTTTCAGTTTCAAATTTGTTACACATTGAACTAAACTAGCAACTGAATTTTTCAGTTTCAAGTATGCAACCTAATTTGCAACTGATTTTTCTGTTTCAAATTTGTTACACATAGAACTAAACTAGCAACTGAATTTTTTCAGTTTCAAGTATGCAACCTAATGTTTCGGTTGCAAATGTCCGTTGTTGGTTTGTAACTAAATTAAACAAAAAAAAGAAAAAACTTGCAACGAAAAATTCTGTTGCAGGAAATTATTTTCTAAAAATAAAATATTACCAATATTAGGTCTATAAATATTTCTCAATTGAACCTGATTGAACATTTCACTTAAAATGTCTTAAATCAAACAATTAAAATCAACAAAGCTTCAAACATTACATTCAAAAATGAATTGACAAACTATCATACTAAACTGTCGTACTGTGAAACTATATAGAATTGTCAAGTTGTCATACTTTAAACTATATAGGAGCTTGTCGACGATGCTCGGAGCCTCTAAGTCCTCGAATTGAGCATCTCTTGAAATTACAACTGGAAATCATTTTTCATTTGCTCAAATTTAGCCTCATATGTGGATTGTAATTGTGCTGTGACTTCATCCCTCATTTTCTTAACTCTTTCATTCAACTTATCTTCAAACTCCTGGGTCTGTGTGAAATCTCCATTTGAACGTGCAGATGAGGAAATCGTGCTGCTACTCAAGATCTCCGATGGAGGGATCAATGAACCAAAGTCGTACAAACAATTCTTTACACCACCACCAGATGCATCCACCCAAGCTGTGGAATCAAAACCACCACCTTTCTTTCTAGCAGTATAATCCTCCTATAATGTAAAAAAAAATTATAAGTAACTTTTCTATTTGCATTTTATAAATAATAAAAAGAGCATTGAGATAAAAGATACATCTTTCAATAGCGATCAAGTATAAATAAATGTTCAGAGTGAACTAATGTAAGAAAACATTTAGATTAAACTCACAAAGATTTTTTTGGACTTAGCATCCACAAACTCGCCACTTCCTTGCTTTCTCTTGTGGGTTCTAAGGAAAACATCATCTTTTGTGATCACTTTGTCAGGATTCTTTTTTATATGTAATGACAAAGAATAATAATTTCTTTTATGTTCTATCATAATAAACAGAGTAACCTCAAAACATATTAAGTTTAGCAACCGAAATGTAAATATCATGTTCGGTTCAATCAAAGTACACTAGGCAACCCAAAATTGTAATAAATTTAGCAACAAACATATACTAAAATGCAACACATGTCCACAAAGCCTATATAAACAATAGATAAACTCTTACCATCGTAAGCTCATGGGAGGCAAAACTCTTAGACCCTCCTGAATGTTTAGTTAATCTCAGGCCATTCCGGTCCGACTTCCGATTTTTTCTTGCTTGTTCACACTTCTTCCTCGCCTTTTCATTTGCATAAAATAGCAAATGTCAGTTCTAGTCATGTTGCGTGCACTAAGATGTGTGCCCACTACGTGTGAATTGTTGTCGTCCCCTATGACAAATCCGTTTGTATTGTTCACATGTCATCGTATTCCAAATTTTTCTAACTTGTCTTTTCGGATAGTTTTCAATACACTTGTAATGTTTCTGCAATTAGGAAGTTAAAAAAATATGTTATATTCAAACATTTATAAATTGACTAATTAATTGGATTGAATATAGAGATATTACATTCCATTCCCTAAAATAATAATCTTTCATATCCTCGGGTACTATCTTCCATGTGGGACCATCCTCATCGACAACAAATTTTCCTTGAATTGCGATTGTTATCCCTTTAGCAACACAAGCAAACTTGATACCATCTTCCTGCTCTGGAACTACCAAGCTGAAAGAAAATTTTAGCCCAACTCAGACATATATTATAGGCAGCAGTAAACAAATGTAAAGATATTGTAGTGCTCCACTTTGGATATAGATATTTAAAATCAAGCTAATCAGGCACATAAGATCTATAGCGAAAACAACACACAATATTTCATATGAAATTACACGAAACAGTAAGAAAGTGTCCATTCCAACTTATATAAAAGAAATTAATCTACATGTATATCTATAATGTTATCTCTTTACAAAATATATCTGTTTATCTTTTTTCACTACGAAGCCAAACTTATTTATTTATTTCTTTTTCGAAGAAGAAAAAAGTGTAGACATCTCCTGCTTCTTCACATTACCTTAGTTTTCATTTGTGTTCTAGTTTTATGGGTAATGAATTTCTCTTGTTGTCTTTCTAAGATGCTACTCCAACCGTAGGTTTATATCCGCTTGAAGAACAAGATCGAGTCAAACTCGTGCAAGCAAATGCAGACTACTACGCCCCGAAATTAAGTAAGTTATTTGCGGACCACACAATCATAAAAACAAAAGCCGGTTGTTGTTCTTCTTTGAAGTAATTTAGTACAAGAGACCAGCAATTTCACCTTAACACCAAAATATTGCATATTCACACTACTTATGCATAAATTTCACCCAAAACTTTTTGATAATTTCGAGGGAACTTCACTTTCCTAATGAGAAATTTCACAATTGTTACCTCCATATAATAGCCATCTGTTCAAACAAAAATCTACCAAATGATCATAAACTTACAGATGAATGCTTAAATACTACTAGTATCCCTAAAAAGCAAGAAGGCAAATGGATGCTTCATAGATAATTAAGGATGGGACTACTTCCAGATCAAAACTACTCTTAACAATACAAACTCGAGAACAATATTCAGAAAAGGCATGATGCTTGAAAAAGATAGGGGACACATGATGAGAGTGGGATTTTCTTGTCTCAGAACCAGAAAAGGAACGGCCTATATTCAGTTGTAAGAAAGTTCGGATACAAACAGCAGTTGACTCAACCATGAAGATTATCCCGAAAAGAAGCCAAATTAAAGAAGCCACTAACAAAGTGGCTAGCCAATGAAGTCGTGAGGAAGGAGTAGAGATTCGGTCGGGATTGTACCAAGCAACCTTCTCATCAAAATTTTCATTCTTTTGTGAGGGAACGAAAGCACGATCCCATCCATAGACAACCGCATCTAATGCCTTCCCAAACAAAAGAATTACTCTGTCAAGCCAACAGGTGGAGATGAAGGCAGGTGAAATATTGGACTTCGAAGCACTAGTGTATCATCATGCATAAAATAGAAATGACTACTAATTAACTGGCTGCTAAAAGTTGCTTTCCAAATGAATCATTGTTGATTCCTATGATTAGATTTGGTTGAGTCATCTTCTGATTCTATCGTACATTAGGCTAAAAGGTCTGCGTACCGATTAGTGTGGCAACTGTCTTAGAATCACTTTGTTTAGAATAGTTTCTAAGTGTTAGTTCTTAGGCGCCCAACAAGCTTCTTCAGTGAAGGACCAGCAGACTTTGAAGTCTGCTCATATAGCGGAAAATCAAATTTGGCCAAAATCAAGAAACAATGACACGTGTACACCTATTTAGATATTTTCGAAAATATCTAGTCATTATGTCTTCACCAGATTATTTTTCAAGAAGTCAACTCGCATGATGACAAGCTGTCGGGCGAATCTGAAAATCAAGAAGGCGAAGACATTACCCGTTTTGGCTAAGAAGACTTTCCAAGCCGCAAAGCTCGCACTCGAACATTACTACGTTTAGTAATGTCTTCTCTGCTTGCATCTCGATGGTGGTGTTTCTTCTCCCAAAGCGCCGAATTGCATTCAATGCAAAAGAACGTTGGACTCAATTATCTCTGATTACAGACCAACGGTCAAAAGGTCTCTTCCTGGTATATATTCAAGTGTTGAAGATCTGAAAAAAAAAAACTCTTGCGCATTAACTCTCAAGCTTCATCTTCATCACTCAAGCATTCAAGAGATCAAAGGACAAGGGCTAACACTTCATCAAACTTTCTGAAGCTGCAAATTTGCCATCTTAAATTCGTTTTCAGCTTCATTTAGTTTGTCTTTAAACTGTTCTTTAATTCTGCACGTGAAGAGAACAATCATTCATTGATTGTCTCTCTCACCTTTATACACTTGGTTAAAAAACTCGATTTTGTACACGATCCATTAGAGATCTAAATCATAAACCTAGTGGATAAACAAGTGCACTTTTAAAATCCAAAGCTAACCACTTTGGTAGTGGATGTAGTACTATTCACAGTACGAACCACTTCAAATTCACGTGTCTTAATCGTTCTTAGTACTCCACTTAGCGCTGTGTTTAACAATTATTACGCACTACCTTAACCCTGCTAGTTCTTAATATATTTTGTTTCCGCTGCCTAAACTCTTCTATTCAAACATTTCATAAATCCTTAAGAAGTGTTCTTAAAAGAAAAAGTTTTATAAAAACATATCTAGGCTATTCAACCCCCCCCCCTTCTAGCCTAGATTGAGCCTACTTTGGGACCAACAATTGGTATCAGAGCTTGATTCTTTGAAAAATCCTTTTTCCAAGCTTCACCTCTTGAGAATAGATCCTATGGCTCACTATATGCTGCCTACTTCAAATACCAGCCACGTCCCAATATTGGACGAAGGCCATTTCGAAGTATGGAAAGATAAGGTTATGAGATATATGAATTCTATTGACAATCGGTTGTGGCAATGTGTTCTGACAGGTCCATATATTCCAATGAAGCCCAACCTACTTGCTGAAGTAGCCAGTGGTCCTCCTGAGATACCTAAATCTATGAACGAATGGACAGACGAGGAAAGGAGGCTTGTTGAACTCGACAGCAAGGCTATTCACATTATATCCAGCTCTGTTGACACAAGCACATACCAACAAATCATCAGATGCAAAACTGCCAAGGAAATGTGGGAAGCCTTGGTGGAATATCTTGAAGGAGATCTACCCACCAGAGACAACAGGAAGTACAACTATATTCAACAGTTCGACTCATTCAGAAAAGATCCTAAAGAGACTTTACGGCAAGCCTACGACAGATTTTGTGAGGTAGTAAATAGTTGTTACTCTTTAGGAAAAGAATATAGTGTTAAAGAAGTGAATATGAGATTTTTAGCTTCTTTAGGAAGTTTGTGGCATGTAAAAACCACTGCAATAAAAGAGTCCAAAGACTTGAACTCCATGCATCTCAGAAGCTTGTATGCGAGTTTAACAGTCTATGAGCAAGAATTACTTCAAGCTCAAGAACAGGACAAACATTTTAAACTTCCTTCTTTTTCTGCTATCTCTCAGGAAATTCCTGCTCAAGAAAGCAAACCATCTACTTCTTCTTCAAACGAGAATGAAATTCTCTCTGACGAGCAATTTGCTATGTTCGTTAAGAAGTTTCAAAAGTTCTCAAAATTTAACAAAAGAAAGAAGCAAACCGGCGGACTTTCGGAAAAGCTGGCTGAAAACTCACAAAATAATGAGTTAGTTTGCTACAATTGCGAGGAAACACAGGTCACTTTGCTTCTAAATGTCCTAAGCCTAAATATGAAGCCTATAAAAGGAGACCTTCTAAATCATTCTCTAAACATAGAGGTCTTAAGGTGAGGATTTAGAAGAGAACCATGTAGCCACTTGGTTTGAAGCGATTCTGACGAGGATGATAGTGATGACTCACCTGAGCAAGCACACATTTGTCTTGTTGCTCTAGAGTCACCTCCCACCTATGACTCAGACAGTGAAGTTAAGTACTCTCCCTTTCAAGCTAACATAGAACAATCTTAGAAGAGCCTTCAAAGAAGAAATCCTCAAGGATGCTCAAGACATGCTAGAGGAATTCAATGAATTTAGGAAGGCCTATGTTAAGTTAGCTAAAAGTCATGAGAAGGGAGGCGAGAAATCCATCTTTGGAAACCGAGTTAAAAACTCTCCATGGAATCCAGGCGAGGGAAAGTATCAAGTTAAAAGAAGAGAACAAGTTTCTCAATGAAAAGGTTGCTTGTCTTATTGATCATGCCAAAGAGTTATCTGGCGAGAAAGAAGAGTTGCAAAAACCATTAACTCATGGAATAACTCAACGGCGGTCTTTGATCAAATTCTTGGAGATCAAAAGCCCTCAACAGATAAATGGGGCTAGGATTCTCTAATGAAATCTCTAGCGCAACCTCGAACAAGAAAATGAACATTTTACGGTGAATAGTAATATTCTGCACAATATCGAAAACCTAACAAGGGTAAAGAAGGAATTGGTTATCTTGCTACTCCTTATAAATACCCTAAGGTTCAAATTAACGAAAGCAGTGAAGCTTTGAAAGCAAAGCAATCATCTGCTGGAGATAAATGTTAAAGGAGGTGCGGACTTACAACAACCCTCCACCGGCACTTACGTGAAAGCAAAGGCTGTTTCGGGGCCTATGAAAAGTGCGCTCAAACCTATCGATTCATCAACGATACTACGGATGGTGCCAGCTGCTACAGAATGTTGACACCAAGCTTAAAGGAAAAATGCATGAGGCATCAAAGTCTACTACCGGCAAACATTCTTTTGCTAAAGCAAAAGCTGCGTATCTGAGACTCAAGAAGCCTCATACGAAGCCTCTAAGCTTCTTTGCTAACAAGACTACCAACTCAAAAGGCTGTTGTTAAGAAAAATGTTCAAAAACCTTCAAACATCGGCATAATCATGTAGACTTACGTAATTTTCATCACTTGTACATTTTGTAAGTGTTTTGGCCACTGGTCCATGAATGTCTGTGAAATCCATCATGAAGCTTCTTTGGATCCCCTATTCAAAAATCGAGGCAAGTATGGGTTCCAAAAATACGCTAACCATTTGGACCCATAAAGGAAAATAAAAGGGGACCATGATTTTCTTACCTCTACATCTCGGGTGTGCTTCATGGCTATCTCAAATTCGAGAAAAGAAAGATGTGTGGTATCTAGATAGCGGTGCTCAAGACACATGGCCAGGAGAATCATGCCTTCTCTCTAATATTTACGAGGCGAAGGCCCTCCGGTCATCTTCGGAGACAATGCTAAAGGAAGAACAATTGGCTATGGATCCATCATTCGAGAAATCTCTCCATTGGAAAAGTCTCTCTTGTAGAAGGCTTGAAACATAATCTCTGAGTATTTCTCAGTGCGTGACAAAGGGCTTATATGTCAATTCTCCTCAAGCAGATGTGATATCAAGGATCAGTCTCTTGCTCAACCTTGGTTCTTGGTCATAGACAAGGGAATGTCTATGTAATAGATTTGAATGCCTACGGTAAGGCTACTAATCTATGTCTTGTGGCAAACTACTGCTCAAGACAAAAGGCTGGTTGTGGCATAAAAGACTTCGATCATTTGAACTTCAAATATCTAGCCAAGCTATCTAAAGAAGGTCTAGTCAAAGGATTGCCTAAGGTCTCTGTGACCATGATCGTTCGTGCAAAGCGTGCCAACTTGGAAAGCTCTCAAAACGTCATTCAAAAGCAAACCGGGACTTTCAACGACAAGACCTCTACAAGCGCTTCACATGGATCTCTTCGGACCGATCACTACTATTAGCTATGGTGGTTTCGGATACACGCTAGTAGTAGTGGATGATTATACAAGATACACTTGGGCAGAGATGATGTCTTCTAAAGATCACACATACGATCTTCTTACGGCTCTATTCGAGAAGATTGCAAGCGCAAAAACTTCGATGAAATCGGTGGCGTTCGATCGGACAATGGCGAGTTCACCAATAATGGAATAGCAAAGTATTGTGATGATCACGGTATTGGGCACAACTTCTCTCTGTAAGAACACCACAAAAGCGGCGTTCTTTGAAAGGAAGAAACAGAACACTTATCGAAGGCTGCTAAAACTATGCTTCTTTGAAGCAAAGTTACCCAAACATACAGGCGGAAGCGTCAATACAGCCTGCTTTACTCAGAACAGATCATTGATCAACAAATTTCACGGTAAAACACCCTATGAACTTTGGAGAGGTAAAACCCCAAACATTGGATTTCTCAAAATCTTCGGCTGTAAATGCTTTGTAGTCTACAATGGTAATGATTACAGAGGCAAATTTGATCATAAAGCCGATGAAGGTGTATTTTTGGGTTATGCCTTACACTCCAAAGCTTACGGGGTTTTCAACAACGCTTATTAAAAATAGTTGAATACTGTTCATGTCTCATTTGATGAATTTGATTTATTAGAGCCACATGTGGCTCCAAATGTTGCTGATGACTTTGTTGATGTTGAGACAGGTACATCTAAACCATCAACCCCTCATATACCCAATCCTTCACCAGCAACTCAATCAAACATTCCTGACCATCACTTCTTATCAAACGGGTCACCAGAAGACTTCAACCCTGCTCAAGAAAACCCGTATCAAGAACCTTTTGTTTCTCAACCTGAAAATCCTATTCCTCAACTCACCTATGAACCAAATTACGAACACAACTCTCATCAAGACACGGTGATCTTCCTATAGCCCTCCTACGAACCTTGTCATGCGAGAAGCAACAACTCATCATATTCTATTTGTCACAAGAACATGCAAAGACCATCCGAGATCTCTCAAATCATTGGTGACATTCATGTTGGAGATGCGCACGAGAAGATCCTCAAGAATGAATGTATGTTACGTGCGCATTCGTTTCGAGAAGAAGAGCCAAAGAAGATCGAAGAAGCTCTTGAAGATCCAAGTTGGTGGAAGCCATGCAAGAAGAACTTCAACAATTTGAGCGATGCCAAGTATGGAAGCTAGTTCCAAAGCACTGCGATCATACTATCATTGGCACAAAATGGGTGTTCAGAAACAAAAGGATGAGGATGGGAACATAGTGAGGAACAAAGCAAGACTTGTTGCACAAGGATATCGACAAGAAGAAGGAATCGACTATGATGAAACATTCGCTCCAGTAGCAAGGTTGGAAGCCATCAGAATCTTCTTAGCCTATGCTACATACAAGGACTTTGTCTTTGTACCAAATGGATGTCAAGGCGCTTTTCTTAATGGTGATCTTCAAGAAGCGATCTACGTTGCTCAACCTCCGGGCTTTGTAGAAAAAGGGAAAGAAACTCATGTTTACAAGCTTAAGAAGGCTCTCATGGTCTTAAGCAAGCTCCTCGAGCACAGTATGAAACCCTTTCTAAATTTACGGTTGAACAAGGATTCGTGCGAGGCAAGATTGACACCACTCTCTTCATTCTCAAGCACAAAGGACATTCTCTGTGAGTGCGGATCTACGTTGATGATATCATTTTCGGATCCACAAATGAGAAGGCGTGTAGCGATTTGAAAGCGCTTATGGTGGCAAGTTTCAAATGAGTATGATGGGAGAACTCACATTCTTCTTGGGTCTTCAAATTCAACAGTCCAACAAAGGAATATTCATCGGCCAATCCAAGTATGCTAAAGATCTTGTCAAAAATTTGGATTGGAAGCGACAAACACATTTGATACTCGAATGGTGCTAGATGCAAACTTACAAAAGACTTACTACAAGGAAGAAAGTTGATATCACCCACTATAGGGGGATAATTGGATCCTGCTTTATCTCACGCCCGGCGGACGACATAGTGTATCTTTGTTGGAGTGTGTGCTAGATTTCAAGCGGATCCTCGTGAGTCACATCTTCTTGCGGCCAAAAGAATCATCAAATACGTATCGAGATACCACCAACTTAGGTATCGGTATCCAAGGAATCCTCTTTCAACTTGGTTGGATACTCGGAGCCTTGAACTATCTTTGGTTGTCAAATTGACAGAAAAAGCACCGAGTGGAACATGTCAATTTCTAGGAGGCAGACTTCGTCTCTTGGGCTAGCAAGAAACAAGCATCGTTTCAAATTCTACCAGAGCGAGTACATAGGCTGGGTAGGCTGCTGCTTGTCAGCTACTATGGATCAAACAGCGGTTAGTAGACTACGACATCAAAGTAGCGGGCCCAATCATGTGTGATAACACCTCGGCGATCTCTATCACATACAATCCGTGATGCACTCCAAGACAAAGCATATCGATGTTCGATATCACTTTCTAAGGGACAATGTAGAAAAGAGAAACATTAGTATGAAGTATATTTCAAGCGACCATCAACTAGCGACATCTTCACCAAAGCTCTAGAAGCGAGCAGGGTTTGCTTATCTAAGGGAAGCTTGGTATGCTTGACCATTGCTTAAATTTTATCTAAATTAACTTTTCATTATAATATTTCCAAAATAATTTTTCTTAAAATTTTTAAGCAGACTTGAAAATTTATTTTAAGCAGACTTGAAAATTTATTTTAAGCAGACTTGAAAATTTATTTTAAGCAGACTTGCAAATTTATCTTAAGCAGACTTATTATTATCAAAATCGAGAATTTCTAAAGTCACTGGAAGATAAATAAGCTTTTTAAACTATAATTTTGGGAGGGAGGCTTATGCAAATTGAGAGGGACTAATTTCGAAAATTGGTTGAGTGTATATTTGAAAAGGCACTTTTCTCTTTCTAAAAGCCGTCATTCATTAAGTCTTGTCATCTAAAAGGCGTGACTTAATGGCGTTTCTAAGTCTCTATGGTGATGGCACGCCCCTTTATAAACCCTCAACCGCCAAAAAGTTCTTTTTACCAAAACTGTCTCTTTCTATTCTCTCTCTCTCTCTCTAAAGTCTACTTCTCTCTACAATTTTCTGCTTCCTTCGCCCTGTTCGTTAGTTTACTCTGCAGATTCGCTTCACTTTTGTCTTCGTCTTCTGCAAATCTTCGAAAATGGTAAGAAATTTCGAACCTAACTTAGTAATCTCGGTGTAAGCTAAGTTATGCTCTCTTATCTGTATCGTTGCCATTATTATTTGTTCATGTAGCTGTTTGCTTCATCTCTTTTAAATCTTCAAATTTTCTTTGTTCATATCTTCTTATGAATGTTCTTACGATCGATTTTTGTATTTCAAGTTACATTTGATGCGGATGTGGTTCTTCATGAAATTTTTAGGGCTCATATGCTTAAGCGTGTTTATATTACGAATTATTGAGATTTTGCCTAATTTACGAAATGCCTTTAATTTGGTGGAACTTCTTACGCATCTGTTCACGACTTTCCAAATCTGCCCCCATCCACGTATCACCCAGGGATGTGCATTGACGAACCATCTGTTCGTGCTTATGCCTCTGGAGTCAAGATAATGGACGATCTGAACGATCGGCATTACGCCCTTTGTTCATCTTTGGAAGATGTAGATTTCAGCTATATGCTAGCTGAAGAATTTTTCCAGACGGCTCATGTAAATGAATCACGGTCTTCCATCACAGCCATCGTCAGAACTGTTAACTTTACCATCTCAGCCTCCCGAATTGCCAAGATCATTGGCGTAGAATTCGATGGCCCTACCTCTCTCACCGATGCTGAAAAGACCACGGCATGGTCCTACATGCGTGGTGAGAACACACCAAGAGAGGCTGCTGCTAAAATGAAACGAACTTTGTTTGAGGACGATGTCTACTTCATCAGCCACTTGTTTGACAAGAGCCTAATCTTCAAAAACGGCACCCACGACATCATGACCTCAGACCAGCTGGAGTATACATCTGCTGTCGTTCTCAACATCAGACTCAACTGGGCTCAGATCATCTTTGAGCTGCTGTGTGATCTTGTCGAAGCGATAAAGGCTTCTACGAAGCGCGGCCTTTGTCGAGGCTTATCAACACTCTTCTTCGGTCCAACACGACACTTCTCACTCATATGTTCAACTTTGAGAAGAAGAAGGTTCAGAAATCGATCCAGTTTACCAGCACCTTCATCATCAATTATCAAAAGGCGAAGAAGCGAGAAGAGAATCGGCAGGGTCTTCACCCTTTAGTCATTGTCCATGCCCTGAAGCCCCCACCTCTTAAAGTCATCAGGATCAATCCTGAAACAACCGTGGACTCTTTTATAGCAAAGCAGTTGAGCAAGAAGCTCTCAAAAGAAGCTGCTGCTGAAGGCTGCTCCTCCAAGACTGCTGATCCAGCTCCCTCAACTCACAAGAAGAAGAAGAAGCTCTCTTCTGCTGAGGAGGAGCCAGCCCCCAAAAAGAGGAAAGTTGCTTCCTCTACTAGCTCTGCTGCTGCCCCGCCTGCTGGTCCTCCTTCAAAGAGGAAAAAGAACACTGCTGCTCCATCTGCTCCTACTCCGATTGCAGAAGAGGTCTTGATCCAGAAGTTGCTCCCCTTCGTTCCCATGGCGAAAATCCAAGCGTGTTGAACCTTCTGAACCCTTCATTCCATTCATACCACCTTCTTCTCCCATATCTTCTTCCTCCCCTCCACTCACTTCTTCAACAGCTGCTGTTGGGGAGGAGACTGCTGCCACTCCTTCTTCCCTGTTCCCTCTTGACCCTGGCATTTGTTGAGGAGGAGCATTCTTCACCTACTCCAAAACCAAAGAAACGCAGACTTCGTAAGAAGTCTGTGGCTCCATCACCCTCTCCACCTCGAGACTCTATCCCTTCTCCACCCCATTCACCTGAACCCATCTCCACCATTCTTCCAGACACCTCCTTAGCCATTGTACCCGTGCTTTCCACCTCTGCTCCATCCACCTCCTCTCCTTCCTTTTCTATGCCTGACCATTTCTCTCCTCTTGCCCCTCACATCTCTACTCTTCTTTACCAAACCGCATTTCTACCCGAAATCTTCCCCCCTATTTCTCAATATCTTACCCCTATCTCCATTTCTTCTGATCTCTACCAAATTCTCTTTCCTTCCATCTCTTCTGCTACCCATTCCTTTCTGTTTGACTTCTCATCTATTTCTGATCTTCTTTACCCTTCTACTTCCCCTCCTAACTTTGTCCTTCTACCCGACTATCCCTTCCCTTCTTACCTCTTAGAAGCATCCTCTTCTTCTTCTGCTTCTCACTTCTCTGTCAGCAGCTTAGCCACTGACATTGAGGTTGATTCCAAACCCTCTTCTAATCACCCTGCTTCATCTGCCTCTTCTCCAAACCCTGCTCATCATCCCTCCACCAGCCATATCTCCATTAACCTTAACCCTTCTCTACCTACCACCGCTACTGATCCTGCCATTCTGGAGCTTCTTCGAGCAAACAACGACCAGCTCGCCCAGCTCAACAGGACAGTTTCTTCTATGGCACAGCAGATTGATGTGCTCAACTACGGCCTCAATGCTACTCATGCCACCATTTTTGACATCGGGAAGATCGTTGATCAACTAGTGAACGACACTGCTCAGGCCTTCACCACTCACAGGTTCCTAGTTCAAGATCAACAAGCTGCTCTGATCGGGATGCTGCACTCTCAACAAATCAGCATTCGTGGTCTTTTCAATGAGCTCAAAACCGGCATGGCTCGAGCAATTCTTAGCCGACGAGAGTTCTTGATTTCACCAATCTGGCCTCGTCGAAGAAGCCGCTGCTGGCTGGCTGAACAGCGTAGGGTTGGTGCCATCAGGGAGGAGAGAGCTACTCACTTCTTGAATCAAGCCCTGATTGAGGAACAGAACCGGCTACGAGAGCGCCTCAATGACAGAATCAGAATCTGGGTTGGAGACTACTTAGAGCGAAGACGTACTCAGCCTAATCTTTTAGATTACGTGGTATTTTGTCAGATCTCTGTAGTTAAACCATGCTGTTTTGCCAAAACTTCTGCTGTTTAAACAGCTTGTTTAATCACAGATGTCTCAAAGTTTAAATTGCTTCTTCATGATATATCTGCTCAATTTAAACTTCGCGTTTAAATCTTTATATCCTGCATGCATACTTATCTCATAGATTTAAACCTTGCTCTTCTTAAGTACTTTATCTTAATGCTTTTATCCTGTAAGTACTTAGTCTAGCTATCTCTCTACTAAGACTTCTTCTCTGAGAGGTATGTCTGCTCTTAATAAAAAATTCCTTAAGACATACTATTATCTCAGTGCATGATTCAAAGTCTGCTCACTACAAGAAAAATGAGTTCTTGTGACACTTTGTAAGAGGCTCTTTTTGAAATGCCTCATAAAGCTATCTATTGGGGCTTTTAAAAGTGTCATTTTACTAAGTAACACATTAATTTTCGAAAAGCCTCATAAAATGGTCTATTAGGGCCTTTTTAAGTGTTATTTAATTAAGTATTTTCTTCCAAGCACTTCACAAGCGGCCCAATTTTCTTGCCGCCCTAATAATTCCGAAACACGCGGATTTTTTTTACTTTGGCGCACAAACCCATTCCAGCACTTTTTACCTTTCCACTTTCCTACAGTAGTTATTTTCCCCAAATCCCATTCGTTTTCTTCTCTTCTCCCGCCCTTTCCAGTTTCCACTTTGCTACGATCGTTTCTCTCTTCATTTTTCTTCTTCTATTCGAAAATTGGGGTTTTGTTTTTGCAGGTGCTAGCCATGTAAGTTCATCTCTTCATCTCTATCTATAATTTTGCGCTCTCTTCATTTCTATTCTTCGATTCGAAAAAAATTGACGTTTGGATTTTGATGTAATTCTTCTTCCTTTTTGAAAGCAGAGCTTGCGGTTGGACAATACAAACGTGCTTTGATTTTGCAGCGATTTGATTTTGGAGGTGCTACCTGTGTAAGTTTCTCTCTTCATCTCTATCTGATATTTTTCCCTTTATCCATTCGAAAATTAGGGTCTTTTAGTATTTAATTCCAAAGCATGATACAATGCACCGCTCACAGATTGCGGTGAAACAAACTCAGTGACCTAGTGAACTAATAGAATATAAACCTTTAATTCTAAAAAATGACATGAAAGTTAATCATATTATCTTTAATTAGCAATGTATATCTATGTTGGATCACAGGGAAAAGTTGATAAATCATGCCTCACTTTTCTCTTGGGGAGAGAGAGGGTAATTTTTTTTTTTTTTTAAAGGAAAGATCGTAGTAGTTATAGAAGTTTGTTTGGCAGTTTGGAGAAATATTGGCTACTACAGAACAAGACGAGGCATTGATCATATCAGACATTGATTACTTACAAATTGAGCTCAAAAGGTGAGTGACCATATGACCTGCTGCACATTCCCTATAACTCTGATTATGTTGTTTATTTCTTAACCAGTAGACCTTTTCATATATAACTTAGGACAAACCTTCCACTGTAGAAACAACAGCGTGGTGATCTTTACAACCTGGTCGATGTACAGAGGTTGAATTCTTAACAATTTGACTCTAAAGAAAAGATCTTCTGGTGGCCTAAAATTTCGAATACAATTTTCCAAAATCAAAGATGTTGGTTGGTTCTAAGAATATATCTATAACTCTTGTATTTGTTGCAAAACCTATCTTCTTTGTTAGTAATGAAGAATTCATAGATCGTCTCAAACTCAAGAAAAGTGGTTGAGTTAAAGGTGTTGGTAGTTTACATAAGATATATAGATCTTTTCTGGGCAAGTTGACATGGGCCAAGTAGCATTTACACTTTCTTACTAAGATGCCATTAGAGTATATCTCTTTTTTTCTTGGTCCAATGTGGTCCAAATAAATACAAGTTACAACAATTAATGACATGCCTTTGATTTAAAAAGTGTTTCTTGGGACATACCAAAGAGTGCAGCACAAGTTACAAGATCAGTATTAAGTTCAAGTTCCAGACTTCCAGTTCAGATTCAGATGGTAGTGTTATGGAGGGGACTAAACTGACTTCAGATGAGGGTCAGATTACGAAATTGGAGAAGGAGATAGTTTTTGATTAAAGTGAATGAAAATGGTTATGAGTTGCACAAGATCAAATTTCCAAAGAACCATGCCTTATGTTTTGATCCAAATGGTGGTTCATTGGTTAATGAAGTTTCAACTTCTGGGAAGTCCAATACTTTTAAGGATGAAGACATGTTTTTGGCGAGTGGCGCGAGAATTCCCTATCCATCTTAGAAGCCAATATCAGTAACGACCAGACGAGTGTTTGGGCATTGGCAGAGAACTATGTTGTATAAATTTTGTATGTTATAGTAATTGCGTAGGCTAGCAAGATATTAAGGTTTGGTATCTGTTTTCTGTCAGAGATTGAGTGGTTGGATTTTTTTGATAGGTAAGTGTGACCCCTTGTTGGAATGTGGATTGGAACCAAGGACCTCAAGGTTTATATGATTATCTTTTATTTATATTCATTTTGGGGTTTTTCATATTTGTAACATCAAAGTTTTGCAAGGTTATTCCTGTGTGGAGCATGGATACATGGATATCTCCAAGTGAGGGTACCCCTTATTATATATACATGATGTTATAGTCAGATATATTTGAGAGAAAGGGAATTAGGGATGCAGAATCAGTTTTTGAATAAGGTTCCATATGAATATCCTGCTATGAATTATTTGCCAGTATTTTTCTAGTCAAACAATTGGCTAGCACGGGTTTGGCAAAGGTGGATTTCTTAATTTTACCATTTCCTTTTTGAATCTGACAGTGACATGATTATATCCTGCTAGGAATTATTCGCTAGTATTGTTCTAATCAGCTCTCATTGTTGAGAGCGTTACATGTGTACGAATAGGAAATCATTTTCAGCCTAGATATATTGGTCACATGTAGCTCAAGTTTTTCAGCTTGAGATCGTAATACTTGTTGGGGGTGGGGAAGTTAGGCTTCTTCACATTTGTATGTTAAAGTTGCATTGTATTTGTATGTCAATTTACTTCTTTTGAAAGAAGTCTAAAAACTGAGAATTTACAATAGAAAAAATCTTAAATATTGTTACTGAATATGAATAATACTACTGTTTTGTAAAAGTTTATGTAGATGAAATATCATAGCTGAATCTCTCGTTTCCCATCTTGTCCACTTGATTTCTTTGGCTATTGAAAGCTTCTCATAGTGGTGCTATTGTTCTGTGAAATTGCTTTCTAACTTTTTTCCACGTGTGTAATTTTTTTATTTTAAGCTATATGCTCTTTAGTTTGCTTGTGAAAAATACTTCTCCTGGGAATGGAGAAAAAACATTAGTCTTATTAGCTATGATAGTTATGCACATTCTGAAGATTTAGTGCTTGCTGATTATGTGAAATATGTATCATTGTTATGGTGTCCTTGAATGATGGGCATGGTTGGAAATGGTTGAAGTTGCTTTATTAATGATGCATGTTGTAACCATGATTTAGCACTACATGCTAAAGCCCGATTCGTCTCAGCCTTCTTCCCAACTGGTTAAATAAATTATTATAATCAACTCATACTTTCTAATAGTTAGTTCAATCTTCATTTCATATTTATTGTTCTCGAAAGCAAGTTAGATCTGATTATCTATGTCATTGAAGATGAAACATATTTTACCTTAAGAATCAAATGGTTACTTAAGGATGTTGACCATTACCACAAGGAAAACAAAAAAGATATTTGCGTGCAAAAGTTTTAAAAGTGTGTGTGTATACATGTATATTCAAGTTATCTATTCACGAGACAAACAATCCTTTTTGTCTTTGCTGCCCACTGAGCTTTGTCTTCATTGTTGCTGGGACCTTTTTGATCATATAAGAAACTCATAAACTGACCCAACTTAGCCAATTCCCAATCATGAAGGTTCCTCCGGAATACTGGATTGCTTCTCCATCACCTCAACCTTTATCACTTCCGAGAACTGCTGATAGAAAAATAAAGGGAAACCATCTATGTGTGTAGCCTGCAATTGATCTATGGAGGAATTCAATCTTCTTTTCTAAAGAAGTCAAAAGTGAGGAAATCAATTTTAGTTGTTTACTTCTATAAGTAAAGTTTAAAATTGGAAAAAACCTAGAAAAACAGGATTTTATTTTATCTAAGAAAATGTATATTTTCCGTGTATTGGCTTTTGAATTGAATCGTGTAAAAGTTTAATTTAATTTTAAAATTTATTTTTTTACACAATATGATGTCTTCACTTTCATGCTTAATGAGCTTCTCTTCATCTTTGAGTATGTTAGCTGGTTGTTGCTGTAATGCTGCTGGTCACCAATTGCTTGCATATATATGTTCAAGTATCATAAGGAGCATAACTGTTAGAAAGTGAAATATGTTTCTTGCTATTTTAAAATTAAAATGACTATCATGACAATCTATTTTACATGGATTTATTTTATTTATAGAGTCAATATGACCATTGCATCACTCATCCACCCTAGGACGTCCAACTATTCGGGTAATTCTCATTGGTACTTAAAGAAAACTATTTGCTTTTTTTAATATCATACTTAGGACTCAGTTATTCAGTAACTCCTTGACGTTATATTCTCGTCCTCTGCTAACTACTTTTGATAACCGATCACACAATGCTATCCCTTGATCAGTTTAATCTTGAGTAGCTATAGCGAGAACTTTATTTTAATTGCCTTAGACATTCTCATTTGGATGGGGCATTAGAAGTAAGATATTCTAACACGAATATGAAGAACAAATTCTAATTGTAAACACGAGAGTGGGGAGGGTAGGGAGAGAGAACAAAGAAAATTAAATTGGCATGCATACTTTATCACCCACTTTACATTGGTCAAGAATTCGGTACAAATCGCTTCCACTAGACACTTTTTTTCCATTTACAGATGTTATAATATCACCCAATATAAGCCTGCCATAAGCTTCACGTTTAGTTGATGGCAGACCCTGCAGAATTTAGTTAAATCAGGCTACAATATACCAACTGAAGCTACATAGTACAAGTGAACATACTGCTTTTCCAGTTGGACCTTTCATAGGAGCATCTAAGACAAGAACCACTAACTCCTAGTTTCTCTACGGACTGGTCGGGTGCAAACTTGATTCCCAAAATTGGTCTTGTAACTTTTCCAAACTGCACCAGTTGATCAACTATGTGGTGATTACAGTATAGCAAAGACCCACCATAGAAGCTAAGCAAGAAAGAAGAAGCTTCTTTCTAGATTTGCATTTACTGAACTGGACTTACTATTATTCGCTACCCACCAAATTCTTCTCCTTAAACCGGTAATTCCTTTTCTTTTTTTTTTCTTCCCTTTTCTTATTTATGCTTCTAATTCCTTCATTTATGCACATGTTTGTTTGTTTGTTTGATTTATTCAAGTTGAAAAAGCTACACTCAATAAGCTTGTTTTCTTTGTACTTCAATGGTGTTTTTAGATGTTTTAGTGGTCTGATTTGGTGACTATGGATTTTTTTAAATGAATTAATGCTCCTGTGAGGCTTAGAGAATCTCAGGTGTTGTGTTGCCTTCAAACTTTTCTGGGTCTTTCCTGATCTTTTGAATTGGTTGGTATGAATTTGTGTGGGGGGAGGGGGGTTAAAATTTGTGGGCATGGACTTTTTGAATTGGTTGGATCAACAATCTTTAGTCATACTTCCTTTCCGTTTTTACTTGTTAGCTTTTGGGTTTTGCTTTCAAGTCTATCACTACACATCTGCAACAATATAAATTTACCATCTGCAACAATATAAATTTACATGGGAGTATTTATGCAGAAATGGTTGCTCATGTATTTAAAAAATGTCATGTAACAAGAGATATTCTCTTTACCAGTTTCTTCAAGATTAATTATGATTTCTTTGAAACATTTTCTATTAATTGCAAATTGGTGCTTAGATCTAGTGTTGTTTGTTAATTTTCTTTTGATTACAATTTATTTATTTATGTTTTAGGCTGGTGCAATAATATCTCTCAAGAGTTTAGTAATTTCAGGTCGTGTTGTTGCCTAGGGAATTATCTCTTGTATCGATCCAAAAACACGAGTGGGAGGTGCTGAGTTAGGCCGTAATTGGTGTGAAGTATCCATTCAAGTTCCCGTGGAATGGAACGAAGAGTTAATTAGGCCATATGGATTTTTTTGCAACAGTTGGAGATGCGATTGGAGCACTTATAGCTTGGCCTTTATCATTGGTATGTTGGTATTACTTAGATCCATTTACCATATTCAAATTCGTGCACATGTATGTCTTTTTTTGACTTTTACTAATTTAAATTTATATATTTGTAGGTAACATCACTGGATTTTGATTCAAGTTAGTTGCATCCTCAAAAAGTTGAACATGGGGAACTTCTTAGGTTTGTTAGGTTGAAAGACATGTTTTGGTAGTGTGGATTATTATTCTTGTGTGTGTGATACAATGACCACACATGGTTAGCTTTATTTCGATATGCTTAAATTATTGAAACTTTTTTTTGGAGCAATGTAATTGAAATGTTGGTGATTAATATTATGATAACATTTTGATGATTACATGTCTTTTGCTGTTATACCTTGTACTATTTTTCATATTTTATTTATAGATCTTGTCCTTTGGGGGGTTCTATATGTATTGCCTTAATATTACTAATTATGGTTTTTTTAAAAAGTTTACTAATAACATGTGATATAACAACCTTTAGAGATTAACTATTGAGGCATTGTGAAGTGTCCTAATAACCGACCATTGAACTGCCTCCACATCCTAGCTATTGAGACACTTGTAAGTGTTGCTTCAATGGTTTTATTGAGGCATTTGATGGTAGTTAAAACAGTTTGAATTGTTTTAAAGGGACACTTGAAAGTGTCACAATAGTTAATTTTACACATTTCAAATTACTTTATGGGGCACATTAAAGTGACACTACATAAAATATATTGAGGCTTTTACATGAGCTTCATTATGTTGTAGTTTGTTAAGGCACTTGAAAAAGCCTCAATAGCCTATTGGGGCTTCAAAACAGGCGACACTTGGACCAAGTGCCTCCAGATTAAAAAAGCCTCAATAGGGTACCTATCGAGGCACTTTTAAGAGCCTTGAAAGACATAATTTGTTGTAGTGGCTCGTAGCTGAGATGATGACATCAACCAAATAGGAGGAGATTGTTGATTCCTATGATTAGATTTGGTTGAGTCATCTTCTGATTCTATCGTACATTAGGGGCTAAAAGGTCTGCTGCATCGATTAGTGTGCAACTGCCTTAGAATCACTTTGTTTAGAATAGTTTCTAAGTGTTAGTTCTAGCGCCCAACAAAGCAAGCTTCTACAAGAAATGGCTTGATGACCAGCCAGACTTTGAAGTCTGCTCATATAGCGGAAAATCAAATTTGGCCAAAATCAAGAAACAATGACACGTGTACACCTATTTAGATATTTTCGAAAATATCTAGTCATTATGTCTTCACCAGATTATTTTTCAAGAAGTCAACTCTGCATGATGACAACTGTCCAGACTGAATCCTGAAAATCTGAAGACTGAAGACATTACCCGTTTTGGCTAAGAAGACTTTCCAAGCTGCAAAGCCTGCACTCTGGAACATTACTCTGTTTAGTAATGTCTTCTCTCGCACACTGCATCTCTCGATGACCGGGTCGCTTTTTCTCCCAAAGCGCCGAATTGCATTCAATGCAAAAGAACGTTGGACTCAATTATCTCTGATTACAGACCAACGGTCAAAAGGTCTCTTCCTGGTATATATTCAAGTGTTGAAGATCTGAAAAAAAAAAACTCTTGCGCATTAACTCTCAAGCTTCATCTTCATCACTCAAGCATTCAAGAGATCAAAGGACAAGGGCTAACACTTCATCAAACTTTCTGAAGCTGCAAATTTGCCATCTTAAATTCGTTTTCAGCTTCATTTAGTTTGTCTTTAAACTGTTCTTTAATTCTGCACGTGAAGAGAACAATCATTCATTGATTGTCTCTCTCACCTTTATACACTTGGTTAAAAAAACTGATTTTGTACACGATCCATTAGAGATCTAAATCATAAACCTAGTGGATAAACAAGTGCACTTTTAAAATCCAAAGCTAACCACTTTGGTAGTGGATGTAGTACTATTCACAGTACGAACCACTTCAAATTCCTGTGTACTGTCTGAACTGTTCTTAGTACTCCACTTAACTGCCTGTGTTTAACAATTACGCCTTCTCAGACTACCTTAACAAAGAACTTAGTTCTTAATATATTTTGTTTCCGCCGCCAAACTCTTCTATTCAAACATTTCATAAATCTCTTAAGAAGTGTTCTTAAAAGAAAAAGTTTTATAAAAACATATCTAGGCTATTCAACCCCCCCCCCTTCTAGCCTAGATTGAGCCTACTTTGGGACCAACAATCATTTTATCAAGTGTCGGGAAAATCCATTAACTTGAACAATTAAAATCACATGGGAAACACTTCAATTGGAAAGGGCTTGGACATCATTACTAAATGAATATTATGGTTTTTAAAGACCATGTTACGAGAACTTCGTTAAGGGCAAAAACTTGGAGAAAAAAACATTCATTCATGACTCATGAGCCAACCCTAAAGAGTTGGAATAAAGACTTGAGTTCGTTAATACCATCCATTCACGACAAACTCGAGTTCCCGTAATGAGAGCTACCATGCTCAAAAAATCAAAAGTGAAATTTTTCAGAAATAACATGTAATTCCAATTTTAACGTGGCACTCGCAATCATAGTTGAAGACGTTGAGGTCACAAGAAAATGATGCAAATGCATCATTCACCTATCAAACTGATGCCTCAAAGTCACATGGACCATGCACAAATATGTCGGGATACCAAAATTTCCAAAACAGAGACAACATTGAAAAGACAAATATTAACCTTTAGACAGAGCTCAGATGCCATAAAGGATCCAAGGCAATCTATTTTTAGGGAGGTTTTACATCAAAAACACTTGCCAATACAACAATAAAGCCTTCACAGATTCTCTTCAAGTTGTATTATGAAAACGCTGTTCCAGATGATGGTACATGGCCATTGCAGGGGTGGTCACCTAGAAAAAGCCTTTAATTTATACAAGGAGATGATGAAGCATGGATTCATTCCTCATCACTACAAGAAAAAGTAGTATTTGGTCGCCAATTTTTAGTTCACATGTAACAAGGGACCCTAATACCTAGTTTTTTGGGACCGAAAGCATTACGAGTGTCCCCGATACTTTGCCTGTAATTTTTTTTTCCCCAAATCTCCTCTTGTATTTCACATAACCTATACAATTCTTCTCCATTTCCTCTCAAAAACTCTCACCCTTTC
>CM028377.1:111712304-111822981 GCA_013146195.2 Codonopsis lanceolata | reverse complement strand
AACCAACCCACTTCCAACGACACCATATGGATCCTCCATCTATAACCCTTCCCGAGCCAAATTCTTTACCTACCTACCCTCACGATGATCACAATCATCCGGCAAACCATCAATCCACCGGCCTACGCTGCAAAATCCACCATCACGATAACCCGCAGCTCAAAGCAGGTACCACACTTAACAATCCACGGCCTAGAATCCACCAACCCAAAATCTTTATCCGCCCGAGAATCTATCTTGCCATGTCCATATAGCCCAAACCCGTATCCGGCTCAAAATCCCTGACTTCGGAATCCTATCGGCCCAAAATCCACCGGTTTACATAGCTAAAACCCATATCGGCTCGAGAATCCATACCCGGCTCAAAAGACCCGGGAATCCATATGACAATCATACCCAAACACCGCGTAGGAAATTAACCCGACTTTCCCAAATCCTGCGGCATATACCTAAACCAACTCCCCGGCCACCAAATGGAAGGCGACATGGAAAACATGAAAACCATGATGCTCAAATTGCTCAACAAAGGGAATTTTCTCTGGCAGTGCATTACAACCTAAACGTCTTGTCTTCCAAAGTTCAAAATGCGGAGCATAGAAAAGTTCGGCGGAATTTGGATGCCACATATCCCATCTAAAATCCTACTCATTTTGGTATGCGGTCAAGAGGAGCTAGCTTTGAAGCTATGGCTTCCAATTTCCACCTCACTCTAGTAGGGGCGCTTAATGATAGATGTTGTCGGACGGTAGCACTACGAATACAGGACCGGATAGCGAGGAATTCCTTGAAGGTATAAAGGAAACTGACACTAAATAAAGAGACCTCAATCGTGCACCCAAAGGAAAAAAACATGTCTTTGAATTTGCGGTTAGGTGGAGCGAAAGTTGGCCGGACTTTTTGGCGGACTGATCCAGGAGTCATCTTGGATGTTCATCAAAAACCTCCATCCGTTGATGGTAGCCCCAAAAGTGTGATAGAATTAGGCTGGTTTTATGATTTATTTTAAGCAAAAATATTACACTTTTGGTGGGTTTTGTCTTTGATTGATGTAGGTACAAAGGCGTACGCAAGAAAGTCTTTGGAATTCGGGCAAAGAGGAAAACTTGGGATGTCACATGGGCACGTGATATCCACATTTTAGGAATTTGGCTAGTCAGTTTTGAGGCGGACTTTAGATAGTTAGACAATGCGGGTTATTTACGTCTAATTAGGTTTATGTATTAAATTAAAATATTGATTTGCAAGTAGTGGGCGGTTTAGGAAGTTCCGGTAGTTTTAAAACTCTTAGAGTAGTGGTTTAATGGGAGAGTGGGTGATATTTATGTATGTATTTCTGAACAATTAGAGGGGATGATCGAGAGAAAATTGGAGGCATCAAGCAGTAGCTTTGAGGTAGAGAAAAGTCACTAACAAAAGCTAGGAGAGAAGTGTAGGGAGCTGGAATTCTTCTTGTAAGTTTAACACCTCTTTGGAACATTAAACTTTTGCTTGTTGTAAGTTGTTTTAATTATGTTTAGTAGTTAAATTATTTCTTCCATCAATGAACAATTAAGCCTCAAGCATTTTACTTTGTGAGATCTAATAGATTTAATTCTTGTTTTATTTACAAATATTTGTTAAGTTCTCGTTTAACACGTTGGAAGATTGTTGTGTCTAATTAATGTTTGTGGCCAGAATATTAATTAACATAATAGTCTATAGCTAGTTACGTTGTTGATCGTAATTGTCCTCGATTTTAACAAAGTGGCGAGTAATACACCTTTTAGGCATCACAAGCATAATCGGACCGTGTGCGGGGAGCGGATAATCATTGTTACATGTTATTGCTTCAATATGCATGGCTTTGAATCGGTCTCTCTCTTCTTAATGCAACCGGGTTATTAAATCTTACGGCGTCTCGGGGTTGTAATTCGTTAGAGCGATAATTAACGGCGTCTTGATTATCAACACGATGGCGAGATTAGTGTTAGGCGTTTGTCGACACTTATAACCGGTTTATTTGTAATTTAACAAGATATTTTTGCATCTATGATCAGAAGTAAAATGCGAGACGAAAATGGTTCATTGGCTGGAATTTATTTTATTGAATTAAGTCAAGCATTAATTTGTTAGTTTAATTAAAAGCATTAATTTTCAGTTAATTAGTTTATTTTTAGTTAATTAAAAATATAAATTCGTATGCATTATTTACTTAGTAAAATTCTAAAAAGGAATAAGTACAACGTTCCCTGTGGATACGATCCCGACTTACCTTATACTCGTTCTTAGGGAAGTATGTGAATCAATTTTGACGAATTAACACTCGTCACCCATATACCTGGAGCACATGCGGTATCTCCCTTACAGCAGCTTTAAAGAAATGGTGGAGATAGGGGTTCGTATTGATGAAGATATACGGACCGGGCAACTAAAAGTCAATGCACCTTCCAGCTCTTTCCGATACTCTAAAGGAAAGACAGTCGCACCAGCACCAGTTGTCAACATGGTAGGAGATGCATCTTCCACTTTTCCTACTCAAAACTATAGTGCTACTCCATGGTCCTATGGGCCGCAGTCTGTCAACTTCGATCGGAGGAATAATGGCCCAAGCACGGAACTTCGAGCCAAAAGTCACCGGTACTTTGACAGATTGCAGGCTCCTCTGTCTGTAATATTGCAGGGGCTAATGGCTCAGGGAGTATTGAAGCCTTTGAAAAACTACAGGCCACCAAACCCTCTGCCTGACAACTGGAACCATGCCCAGTACTGTGAGTATCATTACTACAGTGGTCACCTCACCGACAGATGCTATACACTCAAACATGCTATCCAGGATTTGATAGATGACAAGGTTATTGAAAAACCTCCTCCCGGACCAAACACAGTCAATAACCCTCTACCTCAAATCAATATGATTGAGGTTGATGAAAAAATCACCGTGCCCAAGTTTGAAAAAATTAGCCACCCATTACCATATATTCTCATTCCATTCTCTCCATCTACATCCATAAAAGAGCCTAGCTGCAATATGCTCTCTTGGGACACTATCCTGGGTAGCCAAAATACTTGCAACATCGGAAAAGCCACTTGGGTCGGTGGGGATGTTAGCCACCTTACTAGATCTGGCCGAGCCTACCAACCAAACCTGGAAAAAGGTGACCACTCAGGCAAAGACAAAGAAACAGATACTGGGGCTAAGGAGGTGGAAGATACTCTATTAGCTCAAATGAAGAAAACTCAGGCCAACATTTCCATCTGGGGCTTACTTTGTGCTTCAAAAACCCATCGTGATACCCTGGCCAAGTCTCTAAGTCAGGCAGTCGTTCCCATTGAAACCTCCCCGAATGAGCTTACTCAGATGATCGGTAACATTCATTTTGGGAATGTCATAATGTTCACTGATCTAGATCTGCCCAAGGAAGGAACAGACCACATTGATGCTCTTCACATCACTGTGGGAATAATGGAAAAGCGGGTTCCTCGAGTTCTGATAGATAACGGGTCCTCTCTGAATGTATGTCCCGCCAGCACCTTAGCCAAATTGGGTACAAAAATATCAGAACTCACTCCTTCCTCACAGACAGTAAAGGCATACGACAACACCAGTCGATGTGTCTTAGGGGTGGTCACTTTGATGCTGACTATTGGGCCACTAACTATGCCGGTCGAATTTCAAGTCTTGGACATACCAGCCACTTTCAGCCTGTTACTGGGACGCCCTTGGATCCATGGGGTAAAGGGGGTAGCCTCTTCATTGCACCAACGTGTCAAATTCATCCACGATGACCACATAGTAATTATTCTGGCTGATAAGATCGTGGAAAACAAGGAAAGCGAGGATATCCCAATCCTCGAGATAGAACATGAAGACACGGGTATTTTCCTCAGTGGTTTTGAGGTTATCCCCCAAGTTGTGGTCAACGCCCTTGAATACGGTCGAGAGACTGACATCACTGAAAAAAAAAACACATCCCTAGGAAACATGGTCCCTTTAAACATGTTCCGAAAAATGAATTATATGCCTGGTCTGGGTCTTGGTAGAAACCAACAGGGGCTTGTCAATCTAGTCCAGGATGGACTTAAGGAATGTATCCATCCCTTTGGCCTAGGATACACACCTACTCCAGCTGAGGTAGCTGCTGTCATGAAACAAAAACGTGAGAAAAGAAAGGCAGAAAAAGAAAAGCTTCCTTACACACATCCCCCTCTCCAACCATACAGAAAAACCTTAAATGGTTACTTTATAAGGAAAGGGGAAACAGAAGCCTATCTCATGTTCCCTGAGCCCTGGATAGACCAAAATGGGAAAAGGTGCCCTGGATGGGAAATCTTTGAAAATGTCAGTCTTCTCACAGACGGAATGGAACAGTCACCACAGCCCCAGTAGCTTGCATATAAAGCGCCACTTTTGAAAACACTTGGTCTATAGATCAGGAGGATTATTCTCTGGTCTTATTTGATGATGATGGCCTGGGAGACAGCTTCTTGGATATGATAGACGGAGGTACTGAGTATGAAAAACTCCCCGATGAGTTTGAGCTTCTCACTGCTAAGCCTCTGCAGAATTGGTATGTTACTACCGGCCCACTCTTGACTCCTGCAGAATTGGTAGACCGCTTCGGATATACTATCCCCCTTCCTTCTCCTAGCTTTACGGATTGGTCATCTACCAATCCGCTCCCTAATAATGAGGATCTCAAACCCCAGGTCCTCAATAATGTAATAAGCCCCGTGCAGTTTGCTATTAATGATAATATGAATGTCTTTGCTTATTCCTTAGTTGCACCTACATTAAAAGATACATTAAATAATCATAATAATGAGTCACTTAATGAAATGGACCCAAAAGATAAAAAATATTTGCTTGAGCTTGTAAAGTCAGTTGAGCAACGAGAACGACATCACTCGATGGCGGCGGTGAAGACTTGTCAATCATCAATCTGGGGCTGAACAATCAAGTCAAAGAAATCAAAATCGGCAACTACCTGCAAGGTTCTGAACGGGTAGCACTCATCGACCTCCTCAAAGAGTTCGTAGATGTTTTCGCCTGGTCCTATGAAGATATGCCAGGGCTAGATCCAGCCATAGTCGAACACCGGATCCCTATCTATCCAGATGCTCGGCCAATCAAGCAGAAACTCCGCCGAATCAAACCAGAATGGTCACTGCAAGTCAAAGAAGAAATTATGAAGCAGCTCCATGTCAACTTCATTCGGGTGGTTGAATACCCGATCGGGTCAACATAGTGATTGTTCCCAAGCCCAACGGGAAGGTTCGAATCTGCGTCGACTTCCGCGACCTCAACAAAGCGTCGCCCAAAGATGACTTCCCGCTACCCAATATTGATATTGTGGTAGATGTTGTTGCTGCTCACAAGATCAGATCCTTCGTCGACGGCATGCTCGGCTACAATCAAATTAAAATGGCAGCAGAAGACCAAGAGAAAACTTCATTCACCACTCCTTGGGGTACCTACTGCTATACTGTCATGCCATTTGGACTCAAAAATGCCGGGGCTACTTATCAAAGGGCTGCCACCACTCTCTTCCATGACATGATCCACAAAGAGATCGAGGTCTACGTCGACGACATGATTGTACATTCCAGCGACGCCAACGGTGCTCATATCAGAGATCTTCGGAAGTTCTTCGAAAGACTCAGAAAGCATCAAATGAAACTCAACCCCACCAAATGCACATTTGGGGTCACCAAAGGCAAGGTCCTGGGATTCCTAGTCACTGAGCAAGGCATTGAGATCGAGCCGACAAAGATCAAAGCTATCATAGAGATGCATGACCAAAAACTCCAGACATAAGTCAAAGGCTTCCTAGGCCGACTACAATACATCGCTTCATCAGACCTCACCACCACTGTGGGCCCCTCTTCAAGTTTCTAAAGAAAAATCTTGACCAAGTCTGGGACGAGAAATGCCGGCTAGCCTTGAAAAAATAAAAGCCTATCTCACCAATCCACATGCTAGCCCGCCCATACACATAAACCTCTCCTCATATACTTAACCGTCACAGACACATCAGTGGAGCCATGCTCGCCCAAGAAAAGAAAGACTCCTACATCGAAAACGCCATATACTTCATCAGTAGGAAGCTGCAAGGAAGCGAGCTGAATTATTCGGCACTGGAGAAAAGTTGTGCTGGCCTAGTCTGGACAACCCAAAGGCTCAAAACATATTTACAGGGACGATCCATCAAGCTCATCTCCAGGATGGACCCTATAAAGTATATCTTCGGCAAACCATCACTTTCCGTAGGCGGCTAAGTGGGCCTTCCTTACGAGCGAGTTTGACATCACATATGTCACGCTCAAATCTATCAAAGCGGCGTCATCGCAGATCACTTAGCCGATCTACCCTCGAAAGCCGAAGATGCTCGAACCCGACTTCCTGCGAAGGTGTCTTGGAAATCACTGACCACGACACCTGCTGGCAGATGTTGTTTGACGGAGCCGCAAACAAAAGAGGTTTTGGCATAGGAATCCTACTCATTGCCCCTGCACATTCTATACAACTCCACAGCCCCCTGGCCCTTCTCAACATGGGGTATCGATGTCATAGCCAAATTCACACGAAGGGATCCAATGGCCATGAGTACGTTCTAGTAGCCATCGACTACTTCACAAAGTGGGTAGAAGCCTCTTCCTACAAAATCTTGAATGCCCGAAAAGTGTCCGAATTCATCCGAGCCAATATCATATACCGCTATGAGGTACCTTTCGAAATCATCTCCGACAACGGCTCTCATTTTGAAGGGGACGTGAATCGTCTTCTCGACGAATTCAAAATTCAAAGACACAAATCTTCCCCCTATCGGCCACAAGCAAACGGTGCCGTTGAAGCTGCCAACAAAACCCTTGAGAACATCATCAGAAAAATGGCTGACACAGGAAGAGACTGGCCAGAAAAATTGCCGCTAGCACTCTGGGGCTATCGCACTTCAGTTCGAACACCCACCGGGGCTACCCCCTACTCTCTGGCATACGGCATGGAAGCAGTGCTGCCTATTGAAGTTGAAATACCATCATTAAGAATAATGATCGAATCTGACATAGCAGAAGTCGACTGGGTCAAAGGGTGGTTTGAAGAATTAGCCCTGATCGATGAACGGCGCTTACTAGCCCTCGAGCACACTCGAGCCTATCAAAGACGCATAGCCCGGGCATTCAACAAAAAAGTCAAAGGCCGCGACATTTAGGTCGGAGATCTGGTGCTTCGAGAAAAGCCCCCTAGTTATGTCGATACTAGGGGAAAATGGAAATCTCCGTGGATGGGACCGTACATTGTCAAAGAGATCCGGTCAGGAGGTGCCGTACTCCTCACAAACCAGGAAGGAGAAGACCTTGTTCAGCCCTTCAACCTTGACAAGCTCAAAAGGTATTATGCTTGAGCCATTCTATCCAACAAAAGTGCTTCCTTCTCCAGCTCGCTAGGTTGAAAACCCGAAAGGGCGGCCTAGGCAAAAGTTAGAGCGAAAAAAAAAGACAATAAAAAGGAGAAATAAGGGCTTGCTAGGTTGAAAACCCGAAAGGGCGGCCTAGGCAAAAGTTAGAGCATAAAAAAAAATCAGGAGAAAAAGGAGAGGGAAGACACTCTTTTCAATCCTCGGCATACTATCTTCGGTTTTCAGCATACAAACAGGCTCAACCGACAAAAGAGAAAGAAAAACCACAACAGAAGCTCACATTAAAATACTTAAAATATATTACAAGGTCCTAAGGTGCAACTTAGGAATATTTATGTAGGACATTTTTATTATACATTAACTGCACTGCATATATATACATATTCCTACCTACACCCCTTTTTTGTTGTCCCCCAGATACTTCCTTCCTTTTGCAGCTCAGTTTCCTAGCGGTCTATCCATGCCTGCGGCGTCCACCGAGCCGGGCCCATATCCCTCTTCTGCGAGGCACAGAAGAGCCCCTGTTCTCAGAACCGCCAGAAGTGTCTCCTTCATCATCACCGGCATCTCCATTCTCATGGACCGTTGTGTTGCTAGGTCGACTCAGTTATCTCGACACCGATCCCCATCCAGTGAGGGGAGGAGCGGCCGGTTCCCATGGATTATGCTGTTGATTTCCATCATCAGGCCTTATATCAGTGCCCCATCCATTTTAAGGGGAAGGGACAACTTCTTCCGGCTCCCAAGGATTATGCTCTTGACCTGCATCATCACGCCGAGGAACCTCATAATCAACATATCTGAAGCCAGTACCCCATTCAGCCTCAGGGGGGGGAGCAGCAGCTGCCGCTTCTTCCCAATTACTGGGACCTACCTCATCTGGTCCGGGAGCCACCGGAGTACCAAGGTTATGCACTTGCCTGAAATCTTCCTGCAGAACCTGAGGAATGACCAAGCCTGAGCTCTCGATCTCCTCGCCTATCTCCATAAGGCGAGCGTCAATGCCCGTGGCAACATGGCGGCTAAACAAATTCCTCAGCCTTCGCCGAATCCTACGAGAAGATTCCTCAGCGATCACCATTATCCAGGCCAAGTATTCAAGGGACAAAAATATGTAGTCGGAGAACAAATAGGCCACCTGAAGCCTATCAAAGTCCAGACGCCACATCCGATGAAAATTAAAAGTCAGAGTCATGTCATTCGCCATCTCCAAAAACATCGGGCGAGTAGTGTCTGGAATAACCCGCTCCAGCCCAAACTGACGCAGTATTTTGTCAGCACTATAAAAAGAAGTTCTTCTGATGCCCAACATCACGACTTGAGCAAAGCCGACAGAGTGCAAAATAAAGTGCCGAATCTCCCAGTGGTTAATCACCCAGGATATGTCCATGGAGCCCCTCCGAAAGAAATCATCGGTCCAATCATAGTCAGAAAAATTGGTTTGAGGAAAGCGGGCGCAGAAGCCATAAAGCCCCGGATCATATCTCCCCCCGAAAGGTGCAGGAGCCATCACGCACTGAAAATGCTCCTCCAGCCACATATGGATCAGAATGGGACTACCAGTAGGGAAAAGTTCGTCGCCACCAGAAAAGGCATCAAGACCAGCCAGAGTCTCTGCTAAGATTACTGGAACGATATTCGCTCGGCGATCACGGGCCTGCAGAGCAAGATCTACCACTCGCACATCAATAAATCCCTGATGGCCCACCAGCAGATATCTTCCCACCAGACATAAGAAAAGAGCCGTCAGCCGGCGCCTCAAATAGTCCACGTCGTCCTCTATGAACTCTGTAAATGATCGCGGAAGAACGGTCAAATCAAAGTTCACCCCGTTATAGAAACCCGGGGTGGCTTGGCGAGTAGAGCAAAATAGCTCCCTAATTGCCATGTAGGGACGCCTCCGAGGCGAAGGCACGGCAATATTACGAGTGGCAGCAACTCCCAGCATGGCACAAAATTCTTCAAAGGCTGGGCACATTTCATTCATCCCAAAATTAAAAAGATGATCTTGACGAGACCAGAACCTGGACGCTCCTCTCAGCATGTCCCAATTGATCACGATATTCCTCCAAGAAAGAAGGCACCTAAAGCCAAAAAGGTGATCGAACCAGTCACGCTCATCGGCTCGGAGGGAAAGAATCCAAAGGTCGAGGGCATCTTCATAGATCCCTAATTCCAGAGGTGTATGGTAAGGGGCAGCCATTAGAGCAGAAACAAGAGGTTTTCTCCGTCAAAAGAATGAGTAACTGAGAAGGAGAAGCTGAGAAGATATGAAGCAGATTGAAAGGAAATCAGGCGTAAAGAATGCAGGCTCGCCGGATCTCCTTTTATAGCAAAAATGAAGAAAATCGACAAAATGGACGAACAGTGGAGAACAGTAGCCAAGAAAAATCTCCCAGGAAGGCCATTTTGGGCGCCACCCTCATGAAGTTTGGGCATGGCGCGCAAAATGCTTATAAGCCATGCCCAATTTGCTCTTTTACTACCCCTGCTGTGCTAGTTTCTGTCCAAATCACTGATTAATACCTCGTCTGATCACGGGAAGGCCTAGCAGACATTAAAGAAAGGCTACATGGTTCCAATTATGCTTCTTCGCACAGGAGGAGGCGGCTGCCTCTTCCTCTACCCGCAGATCGCCAGAAAAGCCCCTTTAAACTGAAGGTGTGTTCTTTTCAAATTCATTTCTAAAATGCAGCGTGCCATTACCCTTAGAAGTCGGTATAGCTTTATTTTTTGCATGTATTTTGAGTAGGCATTTTATTTTACCATGACATTTAAAATTATATTGCATTTTATCATTCAAATTTGTACAGGCACTAATTACTAAGTACAAATAAAAAGAAAAAAAAAGAAAAAAGCTGACATGTGCAGGGAAAAGAAGCTAATAATCAAATGATGCTCTGCCTCTGCTCGAGCCACCTCCCCTGACTCGGGGGCCCATCGTGCCATCAGGTCTGCGTATCCGTCCCCTGCTCCGAGCGCGACTCGATCCTACATCCGCATCATCATCATCATCGTCACTGCGACGCCTGGTTTGCCGCATAGCGTCATTGCTCCGACAAGCAAAGTCATCCATCAGGCGCTGATAGAGTTTGCTGATGCCGACGAAGCCCCGCAAGAGTCTCTTGTATGTGGACACTTTGACCTGAAAATAAAAACATCAGTCAAATAAAAAAAAGAGATCATCAAATCAAAGAAAAAAAAGAAAGGAAAAAGAAAAATAAATAAAGTCATGAAAAAAAAAAAGAGTCAATCAAAAGAAAAAAAAATGAATGAAAAAATGAATAAAAAAATGAATGAAAAAAAAATGAAAAGGAAAAAAAATGATGGAAAAAATGCAAAAAAGAAAAGAATGAGACCAAAATCCCCAGCAGAGGTGAACTACGTTGGTCTGATTCCTTGAATAAGGATACGTAGGCAGCCTATTTCGGTAGGCACGACCATCACAAAAAAAAAAAAAAAAAAAAAAAAAAAAGAATAAGTTCCCCAGCAAGACTGGCAAAAATACCAAGATCAGCCGAATCCGCGGCAGCCATCCCGGCGCAAAAGGTAAGTTAGGTACAGTATTCTTACCTTGACTATTAGAATAATTTCCTTTTAAGGAAAGTTTGCTTTTAAATAAAAGAAAGACTCTTTTTCAAAATGAGTTTTGATTTCAAAAAAAAAAAAGAAAAAAAGAGGAATATTCAAAAAACAAAAAAAAGGGAAGAAGAAAAGAAAATTCTTTATCGTGTCCAGCTGATTTTTGATCAGTTGGATGCAGTTTTTGAAAAATTTGAAGAATGTTCTTTATCGTATTCGATGTCGGGTATTGATCGGTCAAGTACAGTTTTCGAAAATCTGAAGGTCCTCTTATTGTGTTTGGAAGAAAGGTATTGACCAGCCATATACAATTTTGAGACTGATCTCTTAACATATTTCCACGATAGGTATTGACCGGTTGAAATATGGTTTTCGAAATACACAAAAATCTTCATACCGTATTTGACAACGGTTTCAGACCGGAAGAATACGACTTTTCAAAAAACATGAAAATCTTTTCTTCAAATTGGTTGTTTGTTTCGGCTTAGGCCGAACTACGTTTGGTCTGATTCCTTTTATTAAGGGATACGTAGGCAGCCTACATTAGTAGGTCCGACCATCAGAGCATTCAGTTTGCATATCTGCTTAAAAACTGCGATAACCTGCTATAACAGACTAAAAATGTCTAGGATATGGAGGTTTGATAAATTGTTGCATTATAACTGCTACCTGCTGCATATTTCTCCCTCGTTTTGAAAAGAAACGAAATTGGAGAGTCTATTCTTATCAACGATGTTCGTCTACTCAGTAAGCTGCGAGTTACCCGTAGACTCCATCGTTGAGGGGCTCTGTAGACACCCCAATTTCGTACCCCTGGTATGTGACATGACAAAAAATATCAAGACCTGTTAAAACATTAACAAATGTCAAGTTACAGGGTCAAAAGTGCAAAAGGACAAAGCAGGATGCGCAAAAGGACAAATTGCAGGGACTAGAGTGTCAAAAAGGAGCCTAGTTTGAAATTTGGGCATGGCTCCCATGGAGTTTGGGCATGGCGCCCAAATCTCTATGGAGTGGCGCCCAAACCCACTTCTCAGCCACTGTTCATCCATTCATTTGCCGTAAAACACAGCTGATCCAACGCACGGTGCAACCATTTGATGCGTTTGAGAAGAAAAGAAATTATGCCGATGTCCCAGCTCTCTCCTATAAATAGCAGAGGCCGGCTCCTCATTTCGACACAGAAACTTTGCGTAAGGTTTCTCCGCGTTAAAGTTACGCTGGAGAAATAGATAGTGAGTGATCACCTTCAAAGCCTCGAAACCCTGCCAAACCTCCGCCAAACACAAATCCAACCGATAGAAGTGTACCTTAGCCCCCCAGCTAGGTATCCACCCTATTTCCCCGGTCCAAAAATCGTGGAAAGAGCAGTTGCTCTGCCCGATTTAAAAGGCCAAATCAGCCAGTAGTAAGCCGTTACTCTGCCCGATTTTAGCCTACCTCAGTCAAACAAACAACCAGAAACAAACAGTTACCCTGCCCCGATCCCGAGGCCGACAAGTAACTTTCGAGGCGATCCAAATTCACACAACACACAAACACACAACTTCAATTCAAAAAAAGACTCTCTCTCCCGGGACAGAGCGAGCACACCCCTGTGCGTAAGTTTTTATTGTTAAGTTTTTCATTTCCATGTAATAGTATTATTTCCAGGCCCAATGTAGTCATATAAGCAGGTTGTCTTTGCCGGATTTAATTAGGAAATAGTACTAAATGTAGCCGTTATTATGGCAAAATGTTTTTAGATAAATTTGTATTTATTTACTTCATTTATTCAATAAAGTCTTTATTTGTAAATGTATTATTTCCGGTCCGGTTCAATATCAATATATAAGCAGTTATGCTGCCCGGATTTATTTAGGAAATAATATTAAATGTAGCTGTTACTATGGCTAAATATTTCCAAGTATATTTGTAATTATTTGTAAAAGAGTCTGTTGCAAGTCCGTAAATAATATAGATGTAATGGATGTATTTGTAGGAAGTTAATGCTTTATTTATCTGTTTAATAAATATAACAAAAAGCATACTTTAGCCAAAAACCGTTTTGAGACCGAAAGGGCGAGTTGGGTGCCTAGCACCTTCCCAACTCGTAACTTAGCCTCCGAACCCGTTTTCTTCATCTCTGGTTTTGCTTTATTTTTGCCTTAAAATAAAGATGGCGACTCTAAAAACATTTTGGATCCAGTGGGGCCTCGCAATATCTTTCTTTGCACTTTCACGTTTTCCCCAAAAAAGGGAAAATGAGAATGGAAAGGTGATGTATTCCTATGTCCTGATATCCCCTAAACAAGGGATAACTTGGCGTAGAAAACCCAAAGCACTCATAGTGATCCGAAATAGGCCATAAGGCTATTAATAAAATCCATAGTGGGGGCGCCGCAACATCTTTCTTTGCACTTTCACGTTCTCCCCTAAACAAGGGAGGATGGGAATGGAAATGTGATGTTTTCCTATATCCTGGTATCCCCTAAAAAAGGGATAACTTGACATAGAAAATCCAAAGCTCCCATATTGGATCAAAAATCCACTAAAGGCAACCGAGGCGCATTCCAACGCGCTATTCCGACAGCACTCCTCTCGCACTTTTGATTTCGTCCTCCCCTAAACAAGGGAGGCTGGAACGGGAGCAATGGATGTCACCGCATCCGCACGGACGCGCACCCCTATCCAAGGGCGCGCGGGGCGCGGGAGCACGCATCCCGGTAACCCACAGCTACTCGATGAATTTTGATTTATTTCAACGTATTGGGCCCACCACTTAGGCATGTTTCAAAGGAATTGCCAGGTTTCAATAAATGTGAAATGTTTTCCCTCATCACGTTCATATATACTATGAGCCTTCTTAATGATATCATCATCGTTCCACCAACTTTGTTTACAGGCTAATGCATGATTATATGCTCCAAAGAATTTTGCGACTGCCCTAGACATTTTGGAGAAATGATTTTTACATTGGCACATATTTCGTGGATTACCATCGCCACGAAATTCGTTGTAACAAACTGTCACTTTTTGCCAGAATTGTGTTGAATTTTGGTTTGTGCCAACATAATTGTCGGTACTCACGTTCTCCCATGATTTACACAAAGTGACAGTCTCGTTTGTGCCAACATAATTGTTGGTTGAACTGTGAAGGTAAATGAGTATTCCATGGAAATGCTTGTTGCGGCATATTGGGAAATGGGGTAAGAAAAATCGGAATTCCTCCAAATTGAGAAGCATTTGGGTTTTGAAATTTTGGAATTCCTCCAACATTTGGAAAATTATGGAATTGTTGCGATGGAGGAGGATTCGGGTAAGTTGATGGTTGGTTTTGTGAGCTTGGTTGAAGAATTTGTGGAGTAAATGGTTCGTTGGGCGTAGATGAGGGTTGATTATCTCGATTTTTTTTGTTTTTGCCTTTTCGGGAGAACAAACGTGAAGCCATTGATTAGGTAATTAATAGTAAAAATAATATTAACAATAATAATATTACTAATGATAATAACAACAATAATAAGAAGAACTTATTCATTGCTAATATAAAGTAAATAACAATAGTAATATAATAATGACAGTAATAACAAAACAATTAGCAATAATGACAATAATATTAATAGCTAAATAATAATAATAATAATAATAATAATAATAATAATAATAATAATTAACAACTAAATAAAATATTAGTACTAAATTTAGTTAACACAAAAATCTTGAAATAACTAAATATGGTTAATGAAAAATATCAAATTTTGGAAAGGAGGGAAAGGAAAGGAAGGAAAACTCAAAAAATTGTAGAAAATTGAGTTGGTATCCAAATTCAACAAACCAAGTCTCTATTTATAGATAAAAATGTGTAGATATTTTTTAAAAAATAATTGAAAAAAAATTTTGTGATGAAAAATAGGCCAAAAAACGGATAAAAAGAAAAAATTATGTGACCAATCAAATGACGCCACGTGGAAAGGAGAGGAAGGGATATGTCGGCCACTATTCAATGCTTCAAATTGCTGATTGAATGGTATCCCCTAAACTACACCGTTTCATTGTAGTTTTGTTCAAAAAAAATGTGTCGTTTCATTCCTTCATTTTTGCTGATGAAATTAAAGCTACGGTAGCATTGGAGGCTACCAAAACTTTTCCATGCTTTTTCTGGCTACTGAAGCTATCCCATTGTTTTCTAAAATCTTGTAACTTGCCACCTTTTACTACTGAAGATATCCCCATTGTATTTGCTCTTATTACTGTTGGATCCCTATAGTATGCTCATTACATAGACTAGAGAGGGGTTGAATAGTCTATGTTACCTACATCAAATTTTCATCCTTCTTTTGATAAATCAAATGAGGTAGTAGATAAAGTTTCTCAGGCATAAGTGATTTCCTTACTATTGCAATCTGTTAATGAAGAACACATGATAAGGCAGATTTGAAAGTCAACCTGATGTACAATTATATAATTTGCTAGAAAGATTAGGCAGCAGAAATCTATATTATAATTAAGCTCAGTATCGCATGTTTGAGATGAGAAAAACTAACTAATAGTCAAGATTTGTTTTTACCAAATATAACTATAAGTCAAGATTAAATCTTTTATCCAACAAGCGTATGAGAACGATTAATTCTTTGCTCCAACCACGAAACACAGGTCGCTTTTAATTCTCAAAATTAATTGGTAAAACTTGATTACGGGTAAAAGGTTATTATTACATTTTGTTAATTATCGTTAAAAGTTAATTACGCCAATAATTGATTTTGTAATTTAAATTAATTGGTAAAGTTAATTATTGGTCAGATTTATTTTTTTCAAACAGATTTAATTACTGGTAAAAGTTAATTACTCCATATAACAGATTGTTTAAATTAATTGGTAAAAGTGAATGACGGGTAATTTTTTTTTACATTTTGTTAATTACCGATAAAAGATAATGTTATTTAAATTAATTGGTTAAAAGTTAATTATGGGTTAAAAATTATTTATATATTTTTTAATTAAAGGTAAAAGTTAATTACGCTCGATAGTTGGTAAAAGTTAATTACGCCCAATAATAGGTTTTTTTATTTAAATTAATCTCTATTTTTCCCGGTAAAAGTAAATTAAGAAACACTGCAGTATTACTAGGTCGGGATATATTTTTAAATGAATTGGTAAAAGTTAATTACATGTAAAAATGTATTTTTACATTTTGTTAATTACCGGTAAAAGTTTCGATATTCGAATGGATGTAGCTTGAGTTATTGAATTATTTAATTGTTTTATTTTAATTAATTATTTGTTTTACCTTTCTTGGTATTTACATTGATTAATTATTATTGTTACACCTTTTATAAAAAAGTTATTTTGGAGATTTTATATTAATTGGTTTTTATGGTTTATAAATTATTAATCTATTAGGATTCCAATAACAAATGAGGAAGATCTTAGGTTCATTGATCCCATTAAAAAAGAGGGGGGGGGGGAACCTAAAAGACGTGTATTTGAGCCTAATCCTCCCCCCCCCCACCTAAGAAAAACAAAAATTGCACATTAAAAACCTAGGACCTCTATCTACACTGATTTGCATTTTTGTCTTTAAATGAAATCGGTCAATTCAAGATAGTAGAAGAAGTAAAACCTAATAGAACTTGGGATTGTGATTTGTTATTGTGACAATAAAATCCCGATACTTGTTTAAAACTCTCTCTTTTTTTAAAAGTGTTATATTTGATACGTTACACAAATTAATTTAATAAATGAATTATATCATAAATATTTGCATAACATATACATTCTCCGTTCCATCCAAATAGTCCACATTTAAAAAGTCTAATTATTAAAGGATATATAATTATTGTTGAGTTTGTCATAACTACAATAATGCTTGAGTAATAATTAATATGTTTATAGGAATATGGAGGGTAACGATTGAGATTGTAGACATGATTTTGTAAGTACACTTTTAAAAACATCACAAAGTTGTATAGCAAACTCCTTGCCTGGAAAAAAGGAAATATTTTTCAAGGGTGTCAGTGTATGATCCATGAATTAAGTAATAATCAAATCAAGGTGAAAAATGTTAATATTTAAAACAAATGAGTAGACCGTTTTACGACCCTTAATTCGAAAAATGGAACATAACCCTCTCACAGTTTAGTACATTAATACAAAATAAGTTAGGATAGGGATATCCATCTTACATAAAATATTAAAAAAAAAACAGTCTTTCCTAAGTTGTTACCAAAAACAATTGTCATAAATTAAAAGATTTAATCCCTTTTTATGAACGAAGAGTGTACAATATAAGGAATCAACTTAGTAGGTTTTGTATCTTCAGAATTTGGCTTTGCTTTGTCTATATGTAGTTCGTTTTGTGTTTGTAGCAGAAGATACCTAGTATTAGGTTTTGTGGCCGTCAAAAGGCACAAAATCTTTGTTTGGCTTTATTCAATCTATTCATAGTAATGTACGATGAAAAACCTAAATTCTTGCAGTCACGTCTATAAGTATTCAAAATCTTTATTGGATATATGTGTCAATAACATGAGATTATTATTAAAAAAATCACAAGTAAGAAAAACGTACGAGATTGGATACTCACTTTGATAACAAAAATCATACTTTTCTTTGTCTCCAAATACGTTGATCAGTTGGTCAAAGTCTAGACAAGATTGCTTCTGATTTTCTCCAATGAGATAACATAAACATAGGGTTAATTTCCTTTTACACCTCGTGATTTGCTCACTATCGCAATTGGGATAAGTGATTCCCGTGTTCAGTGGCTGTTCAGTGGTGGATCCAGGAATTATGTTGATCGGTATCTAAAATTTTAACTACTCTCTCCATCCCAAAATATATGACGTTTTAGGGTTTTTTACATAGATCAAAGAAACATATTGTAAAGACTAAACTGCTCATATCCAAATATTAATGAAGTGTCTTGATATTCTTATCTAAAGAGCCAAACACGGGTTACAAAGTCAATAAATATGGTAGAATTAGAGAAAAAAAAGGGAAAAAGTTCTTTGAAAATTACAAAGTGTCATCTATTTTGGAACAAAAAAATTCTCTCAAAACGTCATATATTTTGGGACGGAAAGAGTATTACATAAAAAAATTAGAAATTACAATTTGTCCTTTACGCGTTTTCATACATTGAAAACGCATAATTACATCATAATCACCAACATTCATTAACATGTCTTTTTCGATATAACATACAAGAAAATCATTTGAAAATTGATCGGCCATTCGATTTCATAAATCTGTCTTGACAATATTTTTTACAAAGAATTTGGGAGGAATCCAATTGTCAAATATCACAAACATACTCTCAATTTTTTTTATTGGGCGGTGTCCATGGACACCCCTAGTCCTCATGTAGACCCGCCACTGCCCGTGTTCGTACTTTGGAGTCTAAGGTCAAAGTGGGGTGGGTTTTCGTTAAGTAATGAATGGAAAGTCGTTATCTGCATCCACATATATTTTTTGCAGGTCGTTTCCGTCTTTTAACCACTTGGTTATTAAGGATATTTTCATCTATCACAAACAACAAGTTAACCGCTTGGATTTTAAGGTACATATTTAGCTCAAAAATTGCATATGGACAATGGATGGCACATGACGACTTCACGTCCAAAAGTTAAAAGGAACCCCCTTTTGACTTTCCATTACATAAAAAATAGAAAATTTGTAACCACATACCCTCAAGGGCAAATACAACCAAACTATAGGATAGTAAAAGGTCATTAACCCCAAAATCAATAGACTATAAAAGCCTTTGTACATTCCTTGCAAGACCCCCAACAATAATCAAGCCAAAGAAAAGAAAAAAAAGCTCCTTTAAGCTATATACATATTATTGATCAATGGCACAATTGCGACTAGCTCAAGGAAGTGATACAATGCACCAACTCCCACAACACACACTCAGGGATAGCAAACATCCTTCAGGTATCAATATCATTTTATTCTTAATTATATCGCTGAGTTATTGTCACATTTTCGGATGTTTCACTTAAAGAGTCAACTTTCAAGGTTATATGGTTAAAATTAGTTTGAGTAGATCTCTTATAATACTGTCTTACGGATCTTAATTCGCATGATATGTCTTACAAAAATATCCATTGAACCATGTTACACAAGTTTTTACTAATTAGTTTTATCAAACTATCAATTCTAATTTCTCAAAGTCAAACTGATTGGTTTTCAAATTCAGTTTATTTGACTCAAAATGGGAGT
Organism: Codonopsis lanceolata; assembly: GCA_013146195.2. NCBI lineage: Eukaryota > Viridiplantae > Streptophyta > Magnoliopsida > Asterales > Campanulaceae > Codonopsis > Codonopsis lanceolata. Next base: position 111,803,803 of record CM028377.1, on the reverse strand, counting down.
CTAATTTCTATAAACCAAGTGAAGGATTAGAGTTTGGCTCAATCTCATTTGGTGCATGTGTATATTCTTTTTCCATATTTACATAAATAATAACCAATTATATTTTTATGTTTTATTTTTCCCTCAAGCAGGTTCTTCAAGTAAGAGACATATAATCAAAGCAAACACCAATTTTGATTTGGTAAGCTAACAACATACTTTGTTACGTGTAGCTCACACACTGATCAACACATTATCTAGGGTCGCACATGCCTATCACAAGTGTACTCAAAAAATTCGTGAATGATGTTAATTTTGGGTCACGAAGTCGTTCATTCTAAAACATATCTAGAAGATCTTGGATTCTCATCATTAGAGTTTCCTAAAATGAACAAAAAAAAAACTGAAATAATACGATGTGAAATATCCAACTGAGAATTGGTCAAATCAGCTCAAAAAAATCAAGAGTATGTCTTCAGTGAGACACGACAGATCGAGTCTGGAAGATTTGTTTTATGGAAAATACCCGTAAAACGGTTTTCTCTAACTTTTTTGCCAAAAATCAAAGTGCCTTCTTCAATTCGGACAGAAAGAGTATTAGCTAACTACCAGATCACTCAAAAACAAAAGTCATTTAATTTTGCTTACTTGAATGAAAGCGTAAAGTTTTTGTATTTTATTATTATTACTCCGTAATATTTATTGTTTAAATGGGGGAAAAATACTTACGTACAAATGAGTTAGGTAATACCTTTTTGTATAATTATTAATTATCATCATCATCATTTACCTTCGAGTAATTTTAAATATAACACTCAAATCCTTAAACGTAACTTCATTTAATGCATAAAATGACTTAAGTACCCTTTTTAACATTTAATAGATACTCACTTACAGTACACACTTACAGATATTTTATAAAACATCTGCTACACACTAGAGGATGTTTTATAAAACATCCGCTACACACTTGCGGATGTTTTATAAAACGTCCCCTAGTGTGTAACGGATGTTTTGTCCGAAATCGAAAAAATACAAATCAATGATTTTTTGTTCGTAATTGAAAAGAAAAAGTAAACATAATCAAAACTAATTCAATTCATATGTGATATCATGCATTAACAATGGAAACCGAATCAACAATGACACGTAATCAAAATTACGTGAAGGGGGAGGGAGGGAGGGGTAGTATAATTTAAATGTGGAGAGGGGTAATGAAGTAATTTTATCAATTAAATGGTGTTACGTTTAGGGATTTGAGTGTTACGTTAAGGTATTTTGTTTCCCTTTCTAAGTTTATCTTTTTCTTTAAGTTTGTTCTAAAATAAAAGTCTACCTTCTACTATTTTCATTTTTGAATGTTATTTTTATCATTCTACCTTTCATATGATTCTTACTTTAATTGATACGACTATTATCTCATGGCATATTCGGAAAAGATACGTTATTCTAGTATTTATAATAGAAACAATTAATTTTTTTATATTTGTTTCGAGTCAAACATGACAATTTTTTTAAAATTGATGATGTATTCTCATTACGGTAAAGATACTCGGCCAGATTTTATTCGGCCAGAAATGACATTTTTGTCATTTATCAAGTGAAAAATAATGTATAATATATCATTAATGAGTTGTTCAAATATGACCAAATGAGTCGTTCAAACGACTAAAGTAATAGTTTAAATTACTTAGATAAAATAACGATTTGTTTAAATTCGTTTAAACGACCTAAGTGAGTCGAAAAAACTATCAAACTGCTAGTCGTTTCAACAATCAAGTGGTACTTTTAAGTGTATAATTCTAGTATGATCTTGGATAGCCAGAATGTGACGATATAGCGCAGTCTTTCTTAGTACTCCCTCTATCCCCAAATTATTGTCCTATTTTCCTTTTTTGTCCGTCCCAAAATCATTGTCTTGTTTGAAACTTTTCTTTTTAGGACAACACTTTTACCATTTTATCGTTATTTTTTCATCTTACTTTAATTATGGGCAACATATATATGAGCTTTAAAGTAAATTACATATCAAACTAATATTAATAATCTAGTCTCGAGTGTGTTTTCTTAAACCGTACATAAAGTCCATCAAAACGATAATTTAGGGACGGACGGAGTAATATTACTGCCATGTACATATATATTCCTCAAACTAACTAAAATGATCTAATCAAAATTGCAGACAAGGCAGGATTCAGTTGAAAGAATTAGACAGAAGTTTGTAAGGACAGATTTGTCAATATCATCTTACGACACTGCATGGGTGGCAATGATTCCAAAAAAGGAAATATCCATAAATGACAGCCAACCTTGCTTCCCAAAATGTTTGGATTGGGTTTTACGCAACCAAAACTCGAATGGTTCTTGGGGATTGAACAATTCATCCTCAGTAAAAGACTCCTTGTCTTCTACATTGGCATGTCTTCTTGCCTTGCAAAAATGGGGAGTTGGAGAAAGACTTATTACCAAAGGTAATTCTCAGATTTTTACCTTTTTTTATCTACTTTAATTATAATAATATAATAATATGTTAATAAGTATTAAAAGAAACTACATATTTCATAGATATTTATAATACAGTAGTCAATTACTTTTCTTGAACGGTGTATCAATTCAAAGATGATAATAACTTGAAAACAGAAGGAGTATTTTTTTTTAATTTCAAAACTATTATTAGGCCCAACGGTTTATAACTAACTTCCGAGGTTTGGTCGGGCACTAGAAGTAAATTTCTTTCTTAAAGTAATTATCTATATTATAAAATAACTCAAAACTGATTGAATTGTGATAAAAACAACTGACGGTTCAGATTGATTCGTAAGTATGTAAGTTACAAATGAACCCCTCATGCAGTTATGAATTATGTTTGAATTATTCCTCTATAATTACATATAAAACCTTTAGTTGTGAGTTTTGTTTAAATTAACCCCTCATTATATGATTTTTGTTTATCCCGACCATTCATTGAACTGATCATGTATACGACATCGTGCCTCCTATGTCTCGGACACGTATACTAGTTTGCATACAAAAGGACTCGAAACTGAATTTTACAGCTGAAACGACTGGAACTTCTTTTTCCTTTTTCCGAGCAACCGAAAGTCCTATCTAATATTCCTGAAAATTACTAACCCTTGATAAAATGTTTTATTCTTCATGAGAAAACTCAAGCAAGAACCTTTACTAATTTAGGTTATATGAATGAAGTTGATATTAGTTCATTGGATTTGAGATTTAATGACTTGATTTTTTGGTTTTAAATTTTATTTTTAATTACTAAAATAGAAAAAACATATGCAAGAGAAAGAAAGCTAGTAAGGCTAACGAGAGAAAAGTCTTAAACCATAAACAAAACCACTAAATCGCTAAGGAGATTAAACAATAAAATGTTTAATTCTACAAGTGAAAACTCAAGCTAGAACCTTTACAAACTTAAATTATAATACCTTGTCTAAATAATTTATCGAAATTCATAAACATTTATTTATTTTATGAAATTTTGAAAATTATTATTGAAATTTTCTTAATATTTTTTCGATGATTGAAATTTTATAATTTCAAATATAATAAATAGATGTTAAATATATACTTCTTCGTTCATAAAGTTATTTGACATTTTTAAAAACAAATTGGCTGTTTTTCAAATTATTATTAGATGTGCATACCATTATATGTTCATTTTTTAAAAATTATAAAATATGTAATTTGTAGTACCAAAAAAGTGCTACTTACGTGATTATAATTTTGAAAAATATATACGCTAAATTATATTCCCTCTGTTTCGGGTAAAAAATCCACTATTCTATTTTGAGATTTTTCACTTAAAAAGTCTACTTTAAAAAATTAATACATAAAAATGTCATTTTAGTACTAATGAACTACTAAAAATACCAAAAAAATTTAAAATGACTTTCAAACGGGGATTCTTTTCTCGGAACGGAAGGAGTATTAGAAAAAAGTTTGTTTTTGACTCCAAAAATTCAAATAAAATTATAATTTAGAAATCGAGTGAGTAATTTAATATTATCCAAAGTTAATATTCGAATAAGAAATAAGACAGCTCCAAATCATCTATCTCACTTTCTTTTATATTTTTTTGGCCTGTTTAATTTCAGTAAATAAAAAAAAAAAACCGAAATGTAAAAATAAATTTTAATTTGGAAAACATCGTAATATAAACTGAAAAATTCAAAATTAAATAAATAACAATAAAATAATAAGAATTAACATCAAAATAGTTCTCCAATAATCAATGGAAGTTCTCCAATAATGATAAAGATGATTTTCGAAATCGTTAATAAATGTAATATAATATATATTATATAATAAATAAATTTACCGGTTTGGTTTGGTTTTTGAGATTTACACCCCTAGGAAAGACTATTAAATTGAAATGGAGTTTGTGTGTGTGTGTGTGTGTGTGTGTGAAGTTAATGATACCCAATCATCTACCTTTGCAGGTCTTGACTTTATTGGATCAAATAGATTAGCCATCTATGATAAGAACCAATCAAATCCAATTGGGTTTGATATAATATTTCCTGGCATGATTAGTTACGCCTCAGAATTAGGCTTGAATCTGCCCCTGGACTCGCATGCAGTGGATTTCATGCTCCGTATTCGTGATCTTCATTTAGAAAGGTACACTTCTTCCATCTCATTTTTCTTTTTCATATTTTTTTATGGATACTTTTATCTATTTTGATGGATACTCTTTATGTTTCTAAAAATGATTCTACTTTTCTATTTTTAGATTGTTTCAAAACATTGTTCACTTTCTGATCTTTCTTTCTTTAGAAATTATATTTATTAGTTTATCGGTCACGATTTGATTCTAACTTTAATTGACGATCTTAGTCTCACGTGAATATCTTAAAACAATAAATGCTTTAATAAAAATGTTACGTTTACGACTATTTCTACAACAAAGTCTTTTTGAAGGACAAATGTGTTTTAGTGAAAAATACTCTGTCCCTTTACGCAAGCTTAGTTGTAGCAAAAGTTATAACATTAGTTATAAACCTAACATTTGATTTTTAATGTTAATTATAATATTTTTTTAGAAGAGAGAAAGTGATGATTATCTTCACAAAGATGGGATGATCTTTTGATTAATACTTTCTCTGTTCCTAAATTTTATTTTTGAAAACAGAAAAAGTAATATTTATAATGTGGTTGATTAATTTTTTGTGTCACATTAAACAAATCTCTTTTTTAAGAGCAAAGAGAGTATAACAATGGTTATCTTCAGATAGTTAAAACTAAAGTAATACGTCTCTTGTAAAATAGTATTACGCATTTTAATTCGTAAGACGAAACTCACTTTCTCACATGCTCAATCCAACACATGGTGGATCCGGTAAAGAAGTTCTGTTATGCAAAAACTATCCGTAAACCGTTTTACCTAAGTTTTACATAAAGTAAAACGTAAAAACTTGGGTAAGACGGTCTTACGGTAATTTTTTGTAAGACGGATCTGCTTTACCCGGCCGACTATGTATTTGTAGGTTAAGCTTTGAGAGAGTGGAGCTATGTACTACGAATTAAGATCCGTAAAACGGTGTTACAGGAGAGCTACTCAAAGTAAAATACTCTTTCTTCTTGTTTTTTCCCTTGTGGTAGAAAGAATATAACCTCATAAAGGAAATTTTCAGGGAAAAGCTTAGTTGTTTGGGATACGTTGCCGAAGGTTTAGGTGAATCGTATGATTGGAAAGACGCTATGAAGAAGCAGAGACATAACGGATCACTTTTCAATTCACCAGCTACCACTGCTGCCTCTTTAATTCACCATCACAATGATAGAAGTTTCAACTTCTTGCATTCTCTCCTTGAATTATACGGAGACGCCGGTAATTAAAACATCACATCCCTTCATCAATTTTTGGCAAAAGGAAAAACTTAGGTTGGTAGGTTTTATGTATATTTTTTGTAAGACGAATCCTTCTTATCCAACCCGCAGTGTGTTTGGTGAGTTGAGCTGTAAGAGAGTGTGATTTTATCTTACGAATTAAAATCCATAAGACCGTCTTACAAGAGACTTGCTCATGGAAAAAAAGAAAAAAAAAACGGGTTTTTTCAGTTACAGTTGGTTTCAATGCAGTGTTAGTGTTTGAATTAAGACAAAAAACTAGGTAAGACGGTCTTATCATCACTTTTGGTAAAACGGATCCTCCTTACCCGATCCATCACGTGTTGGTAGATTGAGCTGTGAGAGAAGGTGTTGTACTACTTCATCTTACGAATTAAGATTCGTAAAACCGTCTTAGAGGAGACTTATTCTTGAATTAATTGTGGTCTTTCATTTTCACGACTACAAACTAATGTTTTTCTTATATAAGTTGCGTTTAAAAAAAAAAAAAGAGTGGCGTTAGCGCGGTGTCCTAAATGTTCACCAAAAGTTCATTGTTTTGGTTTCAACATTATTTAGTGGTAGGACCTACAAATTATTTAACCGATCCAAACATGCTACTTTTACGGCACATAGTATTACCCTTTGAAATATCGGCATTTTAATTTATTTATTTATTTTCATTTTTGTAGTACCTACGGCTTATCCTTTCAATGTGTATACTCGTCTCTCCATGGTTGATAATATTGAAAAATTGGGTATCGCTCGCTATTTCAACTCTGAGATTAAAAGTGTTCTCGATGAAACATATAGGTACTGTAATACTACGTTTTCAAGTTTATTTACCGGCGAATATGCGGTTTATGTAGTTTAATTTGACCTAATTAACTTTAGTTGCTAATTTATAGTTGTTGGCAACAAAGGAGCGAAGAGATCTTCATGGATGTCGCATGTCTTGCCTTGGCATTTCGACTACTAAGATTGAACGGATACCAAGTTCCATCAGGTTAGTCCAAATTTTGGGTAAACTTCATATACTCCCCTAAACTATTAGCTAGGTTCAAATTTCACCCCTGAGCTCACCCCCCCATTATAATTTTTTCTTTAATCACATTTTTAACTAGACGCTTTGTTCGAATTCAAGAAAAATGCTTTAATCTGAGACTAACGTGACCTTTTTTTTTATTATCATCATGCCTTTTTGGTATTTCCATAACTATTTTACTCTTGTTGTATTGACTATCTTTGTAGTTCTAATGTACGAGACCGATAAATGATTGTTGCATTCATCTCTAAACATCTTTTTCTTGTGTGATATCTATGTTTTGTCTTCAACTCTTCAATTCAAAGTGAAGATTCATCGATGTACTTAAACAGAATAAGCAGCTAAAGAAGACGTTATAGTTGAGGCACGCACATTGTTTCAGATTGAAGTTGGCCCATAATTCGAGGAGGTTTATCTGTAATTCATTATTTATCCTATAATTTTGATGGAATATACTCAATTGTACGATATTCTTTTGGCAGATGCACTCGAGGATTTTGTGGAGGAAGATCATTTTTTCGACACGGTAGGTCTAGAATCGAAGGAAACATACGTAATTCTAGAGTTGTATAAAGCTTCAGAAATTACATTGTTGTTTTGAACAAAATAAATGATTGGACAAGTTCGTTCTTGAAGAAGAAATTACTAAATGAGCTCATTTGCACTCGAGGATTTTGTGGAGGAAGATCATTTTTTCGACACGGTCTCGAAGGACATACGTAATATAGGGTCCTTGCTTAATTAGCGAAACAGTTTTGAACAAAATAAATGATTGACAATCGTTCTGAAGAAGAATGAGCTCATTTACGAGGAAAGATTACACAAAAAGGTATAATCTTATTTAGTATATGATACCATGTTCTTAATTTTTCCAAAATTTGTTTTCAATTATACATGGCTGATTAATATTACTTTTAATTTAATTAGGTGGAAAATGCTTTGGAGTATTCAATCGACACTGTTGATCGTATTGCCAAAAGAAGAAACATAGAGCTCTATGATGTTGATGATGTGAGAAAGCTGAAAACATCATTTAGGTAAAATGAAAAAGAAAAATTATTATTTTAAAACATTAATATATACACACACACATACATACACAGTGTGAAAATGATATTTCCTTGACACGAGCATGTATACTAGTATTTATTAATATTGTTTCAAATTATACCTTATAAATCGAACATAATTCTCACACCTACTCAATATGAAATAGGGTATTATAGTAATTATATCCTAACACGTAACTATTTAATGCAATAAACAATTATGCAGTCGATAAACAAAAAATATAGTAAAATAACTTTTACCCCATATATATTCTTGCTTCTCTAAAGAATCATATTTAATAGTTAATGTTCATCGTATAATTCTTTTACTGCTTTTACATCTTTATCATATAATTTGTTTCTCTGCAGGAGTTCCAATATCTACTCCAAGGACTTGCTCAGTTTTGCAATACAAGATTTCAACAATTGTCAGATTGTAATGCACGAAGAAGTTCGACAGCTTGAAAAGTGAGAACCATCCATTCTTAACAGCCTTAATTTGTTACGTATATTTTCTGTAAGATGGTTTTACAGATCTTAATTTGTAAGACGAAGTTTTACTTTTTACAGTTTCATTCATCAACATATGGTGGGTTGGGTAAGAAAAATTTATCTTACATAAGTTTTCGTCTAATTTATTTATGGTGTCTATAAGTAGTGTGTAGCCAGTTTTAAGGCACACACAAGTCTCACATAGATTGGTGATATTTAGGCATGACAATTACAACCCAAAACCCATTTATTCATCCAACCCGATTTAAAAAGTTACCCATTTTGACTCAAAAAAAAATTAACAGATCGATTTGGGTCGGGTTAAAGCGAGTCGAACCCATTACCCATTTTGACCAATTTTATTTTTTTTAGCTATATAAATGTAAGTTTTTTGATAGAAAAATATGGGTCAAAACGGGTCTACCTTTTTAGACCCCACCAATTTCGACCTATTTAATTTTGGATTGTAACGGATCATGACCCATTTTAACCCATTACCCGTTTCAATCCAACTCATCAAATCACCCACCCTAGTGATATTATGTCACTACATTGTGCCTAATTGATATGCTATGTATGTTGCAGATGGGTTAAAGAAAACAGATTGGATATGTTTGATGGGAAGATTTTGATGACAAATTATGTCTTATATGCTGTGGACTATTATACCCCTGAATTATCAGAAGCCCGCATGCTTACAACCAAAATATGTTTCTTGGGAACATTGGTGGATGATTTGTTTGACGTTGATGGTTCCACAGATGAATTCCTCAATATTATCGAATCGGTCGAAAGGTAACATATTAATAATAAAACATAAACATTAATTTATTGATTAGTTAAAAACTTTTAAAATTCACGAAATTAGCCTTTTTATATTTAGTTTTTACTCTTCATTACTTGAAAATAAATTAATCATATGTTTGAAACATCGTAAATGAGAAAAAAAGCTGAATCATTTCTTGGGTAGCTGAAATCATTTCCATTGATCTATTTTCCTACTCATTTTCATTATGTATAGTTTAATTGAAAAAAATATATATGTCGTGCGTTTAACGTACGAGTGCAAAAACTAGTTCTAGATAATAACTATAACCCTACTCATATATAGATTTATACACATATGCAGATGGGATGACCGATCCGCCCTAGGTTTTCCCTCAGAGCTAATTGAGACGGTGTTCTCCGTACTCCATCGTACTATCAATGACTATGCGGCAAAAGCTTCGATTGCACAAGGCCGATGCGTCAGAGATGAATTCATTCAACTGGTTGGTCGTATAATTCGTTCATATTTTCTGATATCTTGATTTGTGTTTCTTTAAATTTTATGATAAATTTGGTATATTATATCTTAGATTGTCACACATTTCGCACCTTTGCTTACAAGTTTTTACTTTTAATTTTTTTATCACTATTAATAAACGGTAGTGTTGTTCATATCGACTCTTATTTAAAGCATAATGAATAGATTCTTAGTCTTGGCCCTATTGATATACATGACAGTGTTATCATTGAACTCAATATTTACTCGTATTTTCAATTTAGGTAATACTTGGGTCATTCTTATTTTGTATTGAAATATAGGTATTCTGTGATATGACACATTCTCATTGGCTGGAGTGCTTCGACCCACAAAATGTTCGACCAATGAGAGTATACCACATCATAGAATATTCATATTTTAATATAAAATGAGAGTGATTCTAGCATTGCCCATTCGATTTACCTACTCTACTCAAACAATTTTGTTTCATTTGATTTATAGTGGTGCGATCTCGAGAAAGCTATGATGACAGAGCTAAAATGGTGGAAAAATGGGACAACACCATGTCTAGATGAATATGTACGAAATGGGGTTGTGACTATAGGCACTGGACTTTACTTGATGGGTGCTTATTTTTATGGGTCAAAATTGACACCTGAAATTCTCAAAAGCAAAGAGTTGGATACAGTATTCAATCATGGTGGTACCATTGCTAGACTATTCAATGACCTCCAAGGATACCTGGTAAAGTATTATATTATATATTGAATTTGAGTATTTCACCTGTAAAACCGTCTTATGAATCTTAATTTATAAGATGAAATCCACTTTTTCATAGCTCAACTTACCAATATATGATGTGTCGGTTAAGGAGGATTCGTTTTATAAAAAATACTCATAAACTTTGTCATCAAATTTTTTTTTTAATTTTTATTTTGTTTACACACTACATAGTCTACATGTATATACAATGAACTTCAAAATATAGATTCTATTTTTTCAGAATTTTGATTTCTTTAGATATAAAAAATACTCTCCCCGTTTCTAAAAAGAGTGTTAATCTTTTCTTCTTTTTAGGTCATTTTAAAAAAATTGTCCACTTTCTAATATTTTCTTTTTTGAGACTTGTCTTTACCATTTTATACTTGATCTGATTTTCACTTTAATTAATAGGTCAAACTTTTAAATATTGTACTCAGCTCCAAAATTTTAAACTTGTTTATTTTGTAGAAATTTGAAATTTTCAATTACAAAAAGTATACCTATCAAGCATGAATAAAATTTTCATCTTTTTCTTCTCATTTGTTTTCAAATATGTGAAGTTGCCACATTTCTATCCTACTGATTGTAATACTCCCTCCGTTTGTAATTCCGAGTAAAGAGTCCCCATTTGAAAGTCAAAATTTTTAACAAAATGAAATTTTTTGTAGTCTATAAATAATAAAATAACACTTTTATACCTTAATTTTTGAAAGTGAACCTTTTAATTGAATATCTCAAAATGAAATAGTGAAATTTTTCTTCGGAACGGAGGAAATATTAATTATAAAAAGAAAATTAATATTACAAGCTAATTTGTACACCTCTCACGGTTCCTAAAACAGAGTTCATCTTTTCTTTTAAAGTCGTTTAAGAGAGAGTATCTACTTTATAATCTTACTTTCGTAACCCTAACAAAGATACTAATTATAGAAGACACCTATTTTATTTTGTTTGCAGAGGGAAGGAGAACAACGAAAAGTAAATGGTTATCATATGCTCATACAAAAGCAAGGGGACGTACCGACCGCCGGAGAAGATGCGAAAAGAGAGATGGACGGAATAATCGAAAATAGTAGACGAGAATTGCTGCGAATGATGGTTCAAACTAACGGCAGTGTGGTTCCGAGGGAGTTTAAGGAGGTATTCTGGAATTTGAGCAAACTATGCCATTATTTATATACAGGAGGGGATCAATTTAGGTGCCCAACATTTTTATTAGATGATATTAGAGGATTACTATATGAACCCCTCCCCCTCCCACCACCGCGGCGCCAAAGCAAAGAGGAAAAAGATATTGTTTATACAGAAATTATAGAATATACAATGCACTGAAGTATTGTAGATTGTTCGATTAATGCATTGATAGTTGTATTGTACAACTATTTGTGTCATCTTTCATACCATTTGTATTTTTTGTATTATATACCTAAGCAAAAATAATTGAGTTAATACATGATATAGTACAAGATTGGATGTTTTTTATTTTTAAATTTGTTTATTTTTACTTTTATTGTAATTTTCAGATTTATCATTAATAGGTGAGTATTTTTATATTTAAAAGTAGATTTAAACTTTTAATTATTGTTTAGTTTTGATTATTGATATGTGCTGTTGACGGATGACTATTGACTGATTACTAGAGTTGTTTGATTTAATTTTTTGAAAGTGTTGATTAGCTTACATATGTGTGTTTGATTAGTAAGATGAAAAATTATTGAATTCAAATATACAAACTAAAATAACCTCATCGCTAAATGTGATTTACATTATTATAAGTATTATTATTATCATTATTATGATTTATATTGATATTATTTATATTATTTTTATTTTAATAATATTCATATTAATTTATTATTATTATTATTACTTATTATTATTATAATTATTATTGCCTTTATTATTATTATTATTATTATTATTATTTTATTAACATTAATATTAATTTTATTATTATCATTACTCATTATTATTAGTATTACTTTTATTTATATTATTAATGTTTTTTTATTATTATTAATATTACATTATTAATATTTATTTAATATTGTTAATGTTATTATTATTATGGCTTATTACATATTATTATTACTATTAATTGTACTATATTATTATTAATATTAATTTTATTATTATTATTAATATTAATTTTATTATTATTATTTCTATTAATTTTTTATTATTATTATCATTATCATTATGATTATTATTATTGTTAATGTTATTATTATTTGGGCAAGAGCTTTATGTGTGTGCATTTTATTCATTAAAGGTATCTTTGCCATTTTACCACCAAAAAGTGTAATTTAACGGTTAAATGAAAAGAAAGTGGATTGGAGAGGGTATAATTTCCAAAAAAGGGACCGCCCGGTTATCACCCAATTATTAATACCAATGCATTCACCATGAGCAATCCACGTAAACCATTTATTGTCTAAAAAGCAAGGTTCTAAAAATCGTTAGGCGGCCGCTAGACGTCACACTAGCGCCTAGCGCCTAGGGGACTAGTCGGGGCCTAGGCGGGGCCTAGAATTAATGCATAATTACCATTTTTTTGATAATTTACATCAAAGATCAAACACATTGACTACAAATTTTTTTTTTTTTATGTTTGTCATTTTATCAAACACTTGTCTATATTTGTAAAATGAACAAAAATATACAAACCTACCTTTAATCCCAATTCTCAACAACCCCAAATCAATAAACCAGCCAACAAAAATATACAAACACTTGTCTTCATCTTTTTTTTTCTTTCTTCTATCTATCTGGCAGACCGGTAACGTAGGTGCCGACTTGATCGATTAGGCGGCGACTAAGAAAGTCGCGGCGGTAGAGAGGGGCCTAGCGCCTAGGCGGGGCCTAAGCGGAGCTAGGCGGGGAGTTTTAGAACACTGCTAAAAAGGACTGACCTGGTTGTGCCCCTATTATTTTCTTGTGAAACAAGCATAGCCTTTTATATAATTCAAAAAAAAAGTTGGCAACCCAACAATTTCATGCACGAATAAATGACAAGCAAATGATAGTAAGAGCGTCTACTCCATATATAATTTATTGGGTAAAATTCTAGTCAGTCCCTTTTCCAAAGTTTTTAACCTCAAAAGTCTACCGTTCTTTTTTTCAATTGCAAAAGACCACTTTTCGAAATATTTTTCTGAAAATGTCATAGTTTCCTTCAACAGCTCTGGAAACACACTTTGAATTTGAAAATCACCAATGTTGCGTAACGAAACGGAGATCGACCTACCCGGTCAGGTCGTCGGGGCAGTGCCCCTTCATGGGGGTTTGGGGGCAACGCCCCCAAAAGGTACACGGTTTCTTTGGTCACCGGGACAGTTAAACTATTGAACCACGGTGCAAAATTAATGCAATAAATTTGATGAACCGCGGTGCAATTAGACTAGGCAGTTAAACTATTGAACCGCAGTGTAAAACTTAATGCAATAAAATTGATGAACTGCGGTGTAATTAAACTGGGCAGTTAAACTATTGAACCGCAGTGCAAAATTAATGGAATAAAATTGACGAATCACAGTGTAATTAAACTAGACAATTAAACTATTCAACCGCGGTACAAAAATTAATGCAATAAAATTGATGAACCACAGTGTAAAAATAATGAGCTCCATAGCGTGCATACGGTTCATTAAGGGTAGCGTAGTCATTTTGCTACCAAATGCAACTTTTTCTGGTTGAAAAAAAATGGTACTTTAATGACTAAAAACTTAAAAAAGTGGACCGGCCCGCAACTTTTTCTAATTTAATCTAGGGTAAAATTCTGGTCGGTCCCCTTTTTCAAATGTTGTAAACGCAAAAGTCCACCGTTCTTTTTTTCAATCGTAAAAGATCACCTTTCGAAATATTGTTCCAAAAATGTCATCGTCTCCTTTAACAGCTCCAATAACACACTTTGGATTCGAAAATCACCATTGTTGGGTAACAAAATGGGGAACGACTGTCAGATCGCAGGGGTTCGTGGGCAACGTCCCCGAAAGGTAAACGGTTTTTTAATTCATGAAATACGAAACTGTAATGGATCTGTGCTCGGTTGAATAATTTTTCAGTTGGGACGAAAGCGGAGAAGGAGGAGGAAGAAGAAGACTTACGACAGAGGAGATGAAAGAAGAAGTTGGAGGACGTGTTCTGGTTCATTATCATTTTGTATCACCATGCACAAATAGATTAGATAATATTTTATGTTTGCGCTTCAAAATTGGATTAGTTACTTAAGACTTATGTACCGCGGTTCAAAAATTGTTTCATCACGATTCAAAAAGTGTTTCATCGCGGTTCAAAAATTGGATTAGGTAATTAAGACTTATGTATTGCGGTTCAAAAATTGTTTCATCACAATGCAAATTTGGATTAGGAAATAAAGACTTATGTATCGCAATTCAAAAATTGTTTCATCATGGTGTAAAAAGTGTTTCATCGTGGTGCAAAAAATGATGCAATAAAATTGATGTATTACGGTGCAAAATTTAACCTCCGTAGCTCGCCTTCGGTTCATTAAGGGTATCGTAGTCATTTTGCCCCCAAAAGTAACTTTTTCGGTTGAAAAAAAGGGGGTACTTTAGCAATTAGAAACTTTAAAAAGTGGATCGGCCTGCAATTTTTCTTTATAATTGCACCGCATTGTATCGGCCCAGTTATCACCCTTCCTTTCATCTACTAAATTTTTGGTCTTTTGATAAGATAGAGAAATATTTATTCCCAGGTCAAACCGGAGAGATGAAATAAAATTGAAATAAGCTTTGGGGCAACACAACTGTGGATCCAAAGATGAAATAGAGAGGTGCAGAATCAACCCAATTTTCTTTTTTTGGGAGTTCTTGAGAAGTGCTTAATGTTTGTGACTTGATCAGGTAAATCAATCAGAGTAATTGCCATCGATAGAAAACTTTTTAAGTTTTAGAGAGATATCTCTATGAACACTTGGTCTTCGCCATATGTGGACTCGAAAAGGGAGGGAAAATCCGCGTTCATAGTAGATTCTCCTCTCACATTTGAATAGAAACGATTCAAAGGAATGGGTAGGCATCTATAGCGTTCATCTAGTTAGCTGAATGGTAAATTATCGCATAAACTTGAAGTTATATTTGCAAAAATGAAAATCACTAGAGTGATAAGTACTGCAAGATTTATGAACTATGCATCTTTTATGGCGGAAAGTAAAAATTATTCATTCATGTTATCATGAAAAGAAGCAAAGAATTTAGGTACGCAATCTTTGACACTAAGCGACCGCCTTGTTTCCAGTAGCTTGGTCCGAAGTAATCACGAGTAGGCGATCTCCTAACACCTATACTAAGCGACTGCTTGTCCAAAACTTGACAATTCGTACCTATGGTTTACAGTAACTATGGTTTGATAGGTGGAGCAAGATTTTCTTAGACCGAGTTACAGATTAATATTCATGCACTTCGTGTATAATACTTGCTTCATATCTTTAAATCATTGTATATGTCTCCAAACCAGATATCGACAGAGCAACTCATTGAAATATGTATGAAATGGGCTGGGAAGCATGGCTGTTAGGGAAGGATAATTGGGAGGTCAACAACATAGCGCTTTTGTTTTTCAGATTCGGTGGGGATCAATGGAACAAGCACTTCATCTTGTCAATTGAGCAAAATACTAACTTGATTAATAAATAAATTATATTGGGCACTCTACTGTTTATAAAATAATATAGTTTGGATTAAATAACACAACAATTTTATTAATCAAACTCTACATTTACCCTTGGGTTATCCAATATCTCCATGATTTCTTCATAGCTTGGATTTTGGCATGACTTCCAATCGCACATTCTAGGTATTTTGGGCACTTCATTGTTGATTTTTGATAGCTCATATAGTTCTTTAAATCCAGGAAAACCATGGAACAACTCAAATACTCAAACCTGCATTTTCAAAATGTTACGTATTAGAAGCATATCAAATTGAAAAAATCATCTAACCATTCAATATAAAAATCAGCTACAAATGTTTACCTGTAATGCCAAGGAAAGCCGTTGCATACAGAAGTCTTAGCACCAGAACTAGCCATCTTCATCACTGAATTGAGCAGGTAGGTATAGGACTTTGTTCCCCATGGATATTTATTGAACAAATCCAAGTTCTCAACTATACTCAAAACACCCATATCAATACCAGTATTAGGTGATGCATTCCTCAGCACATAATCTCAAACAAGTGGAAGACCAATCTTCAACTTATCATCCATGTCAGTTACCTCACTAAATATTTGCCTTAACTATTTAGGCTTCACTGTTTTTCCTCTCAGTCCAGGAATATATTTCTCTTCTAGTGCCTCGGTAATAGGGATTTCAGGGACATAATCTTTCAATAATCCATGTTTTAAACTTGTGATTAAGGTGTAGTCCGAAAAAGAAAATCTAACATTTTTACCACCTATACAGAGCCATATTTCATTGTTTATTGTTTCTAGGTAACTCAATCCTAAAAAGTGCCAAAACATAAATCAACACATTGCTCTTATTAATATTTTTTCTTATTCTATACAATTTACCAAAAGCTGATTTCCTGAATAGGGTTTTGTGTGCACGATCTAATGTGTTATATACCTCATCTAACATTAACAAATTGCATCTTGTAGTAACCTTGCATTTGTACCGGTCATCACGTGAAACAATATATGCCATCTGTAATAGAAATATAAATAACATTAAAAAAAGGAACTATAATATATGGCTATTAAAACAAAGTTTACTTCCATGGTTGATTTAAGTGATCATATGAAATTGCACATGGTTTACTCAAATGGTGGATTCATATCTCAGGTTATAAAACACATGGTTTTCTAACCTTAAACAAAAACCCAAGTACATGGTTTACGGACATGGTTTAGTGATGAACCAGATACATTCAAGAGAAAATAAATTTTTTTTGTCTTAACAAACCAACTACATGGCAAACTGATAAACAGAAACATAAGCCTGAACATAGCAATAAAATTCAATTTTGGACAAGTGTTCATGTTTATTTAAAGTGATCATATGAAATTACATATGGTTTACTAACATGGTTTATTGATAAACCAGATGCATTCAAGAGAAAATAAAATTATTTTTGCCTTAATAGACCAACTACATGGCAAACTGATAAACAGAAACAAGAACATGAATATAGCAATACGATTCAATATAAACAAGTATTCATGTTTATTTCAAGTCGTCATGTACTCATGTTCATTTCAAGTGTTTTAAAAGTTGGGGTCGTAAAAAATGATCGACTGTAACTACAACACTAAAACCCTAAGCGAAAAAGCAATGTGCGGTTTATCTGGTTCTGAATTGATGATCACCAACGAGTTAGGGTTTCGAATAATTGAGAGCTCCTGAGTTTTTAATCGCTATGGTTTATCAATGGTCGTCGTTGAGAGGGTCAAGGTCGACAAGGCTCTGTTATACCGCAATGAAATGAACTAAGTGTTTTTTCACTTTCACTCGTGTTGTATACGTATTTTTTAATCAGCCATTATATATCGTGGTCGTCAAATGATTTATCTAATAAACCAGTGTATATGTAATTAAAAAATATTGTTGCTCAAATTTATTCATGGTCGACTAGTCGACCACTTGACGACCAAGGTCGACCAGGACATGTACCGGGGGCCGTTTCGTCAAATCCCTTCGTTGGCTAGTCAAAGGCTATAAATGTTCATCAACCGGGTCAAATGGTCATATTTGACCAATCCCACGATGTTTCGGTTACCTTATTTTATTGCCCTTCGATTGGGTCGGGTCGAATTCTGCAGTCCCCAGTTCTTTTAGGGGTGTATTATACCCTTGTGTAAATCAGAACTATATTTTCCTGCATTTTCTTTATTTGATGGGGGTAAAATCATAATTCAGCAATTGGGTTTTACTTGTATGCACTTTATTGAATCGGGTTGTGTTGGTTAAGTGAGGAAGTTAGTTTGGCAAAATTGATTAATGAAAGGGCTGTCATCAACTGAAGTTGGTTGTCTGTGTCTTCTCTCTTGGGATTTCTACACAACATTAACCCACTATGTTGGATTGTTGGTTTGTTTTGTATATGCATACTAGTTTTTAGTTACTATACCCAATACAGTCCATTAAGTTTGAAAATTATTAATGCAATTCCTGTGAGATTGGAGTTGCACTAGTATCACTTGTGCTACTCAGCACTCAGTCTATCATTAACTTTTGTTGGTTAGTGTTTTAGTTAGTTTGAATTCTTGTTGAAAGTGTCTACCTTTTGCTGTTTATGAAGAAGTTTTCAATTCTATTCCAACCTGACACAAACACACCAGCCGTTTGAAAAAATTTCTGAACAAGAAAATTATGATTCAGTATTGTCGAAGTGCAAGAAACGCAATAAGCTGCCCTTGATTAGTGTGGATAGTGTAATCGGTTCTGGGAATCTGTTCTTAACTTCTAATTAGGAGAGCGAGGCTGCACAGATCACGTTGAAGGATAAAATGCCTTAAAATGGTTCAGATACCTCTTCTCTTGATATGTATAAAATGGTTCAGATACCTCGTCTCTTGATATGCAAAATGAAGAAGGATTTGGAATTGTCAAGTTTCTAAGGAGAAAGGGGTTCGTCAGTACTCATGAGAGCAGAATTTTGGGGAAAGGTTCATCTTCCAATGTTTAAATTCTTGGGTTTATTATATACATCCATAGTAATCAAAGGCGAGCCCCTCGCTCGCCTGAGGCGAGGCAGGCGGTAGGCGAGGGTGTTGTGCGCGCCTCAAATGAGTCTGAGGCTATTTCGCCTTTGCAACCTAGGAAGGTCGCCTTTCACGCCTAGACACAAGGCAAAAGGCTTTAAAAGGCAATGAAAGGCAAGCATCGAAGGTCTTCGGCCCAGATATAAAAAATTTCCGGGCCAGATCTAATCCATCTTCTTTAGATCTAGCTTCCAATCTTCACTAATCACTAAATCTAACACCACAAATACCATCACCTTGACACGGCAAACTCATTTGTGGCTTCGCCATCACCGGAAGTTTCTGGAATGAGGCTCATGTGCCAGTGCCGGCGTCGGCGTCGGAAGGTTTTGCCAGAGTTGCCACAGACATGGTCACCTACCCATTTTAACCTCTTCCCAAAGTTGGTTTGGTGGTTTGGGGGATTCAACATGGGCTACGTAAGTTTTTTGTTTTATTTTTTCTTTTTACCCACAGTACTCTGCCTTCTTTGCCTCAAATGTCTTTGCTTTTTTGTTTTATTCATTTTTTAGGCTTTTTGTTTTATCTTATTTTAAATTGCGGATTTGGAATTATTTTTATATTGATATTCTGTTTTTATTTTTCAATTTACTTTACTTTTTTTTGTATTTTTATCTTATTTCCATAACTATTTATTATTTTATTTGACTTTTAATAAACTCGTAATCTTTTACTATTTGGATGTTGAATTTGTGTTGGTGACTTGTTGCTATTATATGTGAACTTTATTTCTTATATTATTTTCATTTATACTTGCTTTCGTACTTGTTTTAGTAAAATAAATGTATATATATTATTTTTCCTAATATGTCGCCTTGCTCGCCTTTCAGTCGCCCGCCTCTGGCATTCCGCCTTTAATAACTATGTATACATCTATATAGAGATGCAAGTATATATATACATGTGTTGTTTGAACTAGCCGGGGCTTGCTTAATTTGTCTATCTTGAGGTTTGCCAATTTTATGAATTTCTTGAAATGCAATCTTACCTATGATAATACATTCCTATTCTCAACGTTCTTGTAAGTTCTTTTTTTAAAATCATCATAAACAACAATTTTAAGTCTTTGTAGTTTTTCCGGAATTTACTTTTTGACATTCCTGTTGTTATTACTATTTTTGTTACAGCCGTGACAAAGCTAAGTAAATATATATTTTGTTCCATTGTTACAAAAATGGTTAATCCCTCCTGCACAATACGCATGCGAGGGTTAGGCGTGGTGGGGGTGGGGGAGGTGGAATTGGCATGACACGTTGCAATCTGGAATTAACAACAGTTTGGAATCTTGTTGCTCTCCTTGTTAACCAGAGACTTAACCATACCAGTTCATAATATTTCTCCATATATTTGTGATCTTTCATGCATGGCATTTGACTAGTTAACTTTTGATTGTTATGAAGTTGGACTTCTTGGCTTTGCCTGAAACAAAGACATAGTACGCTACGATATATGCAGAAGAGCTTGTCTGTGCTTGTGTGTGCACATATTTAGAGAGGATTTGCAACCACAGTTCCTTCATCATATTCTGTAATTGCTACTGAACCTAAAGTAAGTTGCAGTGAACTTCTTGTTTCTAGCCCCACTTTATTTCCTCTGGTTAGTTTGTTATTCGGGTGCTCTTATTTGTTGTATGCTTATTTCCAGAGTTTTATTTGTTCTAGTTCCAAATATCAATATTCCGATCTTGATTCAAGAGATGGATCCTAGAACTTTTACCCGTTAACATCGTTGTTTCAGCAGAGGATGAATTTTGTGGAATTTCGTCACTGACATCTATGAGCAGTTCAAAGTTTATATGCCTTGTCTAAGATGTCCACACCCAGAACTAGCAACTCCCGTTTTGTGAATAATATCATTTAGTATCTTGACATATTTTCTGTTGTAGCAATAGAAAATGAATACAAGTGGGGGGCTTAATACCTTACCACTTTGAATGCCCCAAGGCTACAAGAAAAACAAAAGGCTTAATAAAACTAAACAAGAACACTAAGAAACTCTAATTCGAGGAGTACTGTGATTGTCTATAATGACACTGCCCCGAATAAAATTTGGTCAGTGGCGAGATCGCAGCCAAGATTTGCTAGGTTGTCCGCAACAGTATTGGCCGCTCTGTAGCAATGCTGGAAAGTGAACGGCATTTCACTATGTACGGTGAGAGTGCACCTGATAAGATGCCAGTATTTCCATGGAATCAATCTTCACAAAAGCTTCAGAATAGTCATGATTTTGCAGCCATAGAACACCTAGCAGTAAAACTTTGACCTCCGCATTCGTGTGTTGTACCTGTGCCATAAAATGTGAAGTATGCATAGAGAACATGACCATCATTATTTCAAACAATACCACCATCTGCGCTAAGCCTGGGGTTACTTTCTGTTGCAGTTTATTTGTACTATAATACCTTACATGTCGCACAAACTTTAAATCAAAATAAGGCAAGATGAAGTGAAATGAAGATTCACTTGTCAATTATGTACCTACAGGCTGCTTTTAGAGGATATTGGTGCCCAGGGATGTAGTAACCTTTTCATTTTAGTCATTGGCCCGCTCAAATTAACATGAGAATTTTAAAAATATTTGGTTCATTGCATTAATCTCTTCAGTTGCTTCAACCTAGAATTGCAAGGACAAAGTTGAGGCAGGGGTGTGGCTTACTGACCTGAATTTAAATTTATGGGGGAAACTCGTAGCAGACAACAGACGTACCCGAAGTGACATTTCTGTAAGTTTTCATCATGTCAAATCTTTGAAGTTGATTATTATTCTATCCAAATTTCTCAGTCATCTATTTCAATGTAATTTTGCGTGTTCTTTCTCCCTTAGTAGGTTCTTGTGAGTTGTGTATACTTGCCATGAATAGTTGTGGTAAACATACGTAATTTTGCTGTCACGAGTAACAAGGTTGTACCAATAGGCTGGGGTTGGGATCCATGTGAACTTGAAATATACAAAACCAGAGAAAGGTGAATGAATGAAACAGAAATTTTCCTAAAGGAAAGCAGGAGCAGAAAAACAGCAAAATAAGTAAAAACTGAGCAAGCGTCATTTGTCAGAAATACAGAGAATGCTTTGTGAACTCATAAAATGTCACTTGCTTCATAACCTAAAACTCACGGCAAATCTTTTCCTTAAAAGTGTTTCATTCCCTCTCTGCAATATGCTAAACAGATAAAGGGTGTCTACCCCTTGTGAAATTTTAGAGAGATTTCTCAATGAACACTTGGCTTTTACCATCAAAAGCGGAGGGCGAATCCACGTTCCATCAATGAAACTGTACAACTCCATAGCAAATTTCTCTCCCCATATATCACGACCCCTGCAGATCTTGTAGTATCCTTCCTCTCCCCAGTTGTCTCCCCATGAGTTCTTTATGATCCAGTAAGGCTTTTCCTTAAACCTGATAGGAGCATAACCAGCAAATCCATTCCCAACCAGAAGTACCCCGTGATCTAAGTTCTTGCCACAAATTTAGGGGCAAGAAACTTTCCCGATGTATGTTTGCATGAAAACTGCATTAATTCCAACTGTATAGAGGAAATGTGTTGAAAATGAGTCAATTAGTAACTCATTAGCTTGAAACAAACTTATCAGAATAGATGTATAATTCCAAGTGATTTTCTCTAGTGCTAGGCATGTAACTTACTTGCAAGGGTTCCATGCTTAACCAAGTTTGCAGCAATTTGATCTTCATTAACAAATTAGTTACAGATGCAGCAATCTTGCTATTATCAAACTTGCACTGACCATCTCTTCCGGTGTAAGGATAATCTTCTTCTCGTTGAAGTCCACCAACCTTTAGTGCATATTCAAAGGCATTATTCATGAGACCACCATTGCAACCTGAATCACATGAATTACGTTCTTCTGGATCACACTGCTAAAGAATCAGTAAGCAAGGATGGTATAGTAATGACATTCCAAAAATTACTATATGAGTTTAACTTTTGACCTTATTGATGATTTCTTTAAGCATGAGTTTAAATTTTGGTAATAATCTACGTACCTGGGCAAAATTGAAAAACTAATATAGGAGTAATTTTTTTGTTATATCAGTTGATGATATCAGTTGTTGACATTTCTCCTTTTTGCTTCCAATGTTATCAAGGTTGGGCTTATTAGCTTTGCTGAAAATAAGAATGTGATATATAGAACACTCTGTGGTATATGTCTATAATCGCTCTGCGTTTGGGGCCTTGTGGTAATCAAGGACGTTGATCCATTCCTATTCACAACAATCCAGAGTTCGTTCCTGCATCATATTCTGTAAATGCAATTAAACCTTAAATTTTTGCAAAGGAAGTAGCAACGACCTCATGTTCCACTGGTTAATTGACATCAGTTGTCCAATATGCCTACCTTATATCAGTTGGTTCCTCGGGTGCTCTTATTTGTTGTATGCCTATTAGCAGAATAGCAGAGCTATTATTTTCATAGTGCTAGATGTCAATATATTGATCTTGATTCAAAGGGTGGATCCTAAAAAATTTACCCCGTTAACATCATTGTTTTAACATGGGATGACTATTGTGGAATTTCGTTTTAGACATTGCTATGAGCAGTTCAAAATTTTCCAATCACAAATGGCAAAGTTCGTCGTGTAAGATGTCATAACCTGGAACTAGGAACTTTTGCTTTGTGAATAACACATTGTTTAGTATCTCGATCTTTTAGCACAGCTTTTGAACTGTTCAGGAATTATGCCTTGCCATTTTACAGTACATATTACATTATATGGTTACTCCTGGTTTCTCGTTTTAGAACTTCAACGTTCCCTATATGAAACTCATATCTCCCAGAAATACGAGTGTAACCATTTTCAGACAGAGATAAGAACATTTAATCAGATTGTAAAATAGGGGCAAAAATTATAATGAAAACAGTAAAACATATATGTAATGTAATGTACTTATTGAAACAAAAAGAAGTTAATCAGTTCATTCATGTTATCATGAAAAGAAGCAAAGAATTTACGACGTAGTTTTACCTAGAACACGTAACTAAAATATGTCCAAAAGACAAACAAAAACATAAAACGAGACTCTAGTTTACACTAATTGTCATAAATGAAACAAAATCAGTAGACAGAATGAAGCTTCATTGCTTCAATCAGCAGTTGGTTCGGCCTTTTGCATTGTTGCTTTTTCACTGGAGGCTTCTTTGATTGTGCTTGAGGCGGCTGAGGTTTTTGGAATTCAATAACTTGAATGCGCCGTCTCTTCTTCTCATTCTCAATGAGCTCGTATTGTTGCCTGAGCTTTCTCTTTGAATTTGTTAACTTGATTTCATCGTCTTTGTTACTCATCTTCTTCACAGTAGAAGCTATCTTGTTGGCTACTTGTGCTTCATCAGCCGGAGTAGGCTGCCAAGGGATAGTCTTGGTTACCCTTTTATTCTCATCCCTGTTCTTCAACTTGTTGGGTTGATTTTCCTTCTTGAAGCCAGGGCCCATCAGTTTGAATTTCTCCGGATCAATCCATGGCCTTTCAAGAATTTCTTTAACAATATCTGAGGATTGGCTCTTGCTGGAAATACTAGTCTTCCTCGGTTGAGTGGGCCATGAAATAGGGTCGATCGTCCTGCTCCCCACTTCGAAAGTATCCAGATATTCCCCGCCATTAAGAAACCGAATGAACTCTTTGTAGGGAAGTGAAAAAGGGTTGAACTCAGCCATGGCTAATTAACAAACTCACACTCTGTTTTCCAACCACTGAATTCTCCTGTATTCGTTGATTGA
The DNA here is from genome assembly GCA_013146195.2 of Codonopsis lanceolata. NCBI lineage: Eukaryota > Viridiplantae > Streptophyta > Magnoliopsida > Asterales > Campanulaceae > Codonopsis > Codonopsis lanceolata. The sequence goes on along the minus strand of CM028377.1, from coordinate 111,778,901 downwards.
TCTCTGTAAGTATGTGATTCCTAATCAAGAACCTTAATTATAGTAATCAATCAATGAAGTGAGAGTTGAATTAAATATATAGGTGGGTTTACTCAGTATTTCTTGTAACCAAAGTAAAATTTTAAAACACCAACGGTAAAACCTTCATAAAACCCAATTGGGTCGGTTTGTCTGAAATCTTTAGATTCTGTAATCTTTAGATTATGTGGTCGGTTTGCTCTGTTTCTTAATTTCCCTGATTAAATTTTGCCTCTTGGATATTGCCGGAGAGTCTCACCCGGTAATTTCAAATTCAAAAGCCACCGCCTTCTTGTTTTGGGCTTTTTTTTCACCTAAAAAATCTAATTTGGTAATTCAAAACCTTTTTTTTTTCACCGCCTTGTTTTGAGCATTCATAATTTACTAATATGTGCATTAATATATTAAAACATATTTTTTGTATTTATTCATATATTATTTTTCCTAATTTTTTTTGTGTGTTTGTCAAACACCCATAAATATTTGCTGAAATATTTTTAAAAGATTTATCAAACACCTGAAAATAGAATATTTTCTTTTTCGGAAATCATTTTCTGAAAATGATTCTTCGTGAAAGAAATGGAGCCTTACATGAACAATCAACTGCAATTCCTATGCAAACAGATTATAACATACCTACACAGTATTGTAGCGAAAATATTTCGAAAATGAACTTTAGTGATTGAAAAAAAAAAGAGGAATTGTAGCGAAAATGTTTGGGAAAAAGGTACCGGCCAGCAATTTCTCCTAACTAAATAAATAATGGGCGTTAATTAATTTTCAGACATTTAAAAAATGGCATCCAAAAATTAAAAATAAAGAGGTAAATTTGGGCCGGTCCACTTTGATAAATTTTCAATCACCAGTATCTTATGTTTTTTTATCGGAAAAATCACTTTTGGGGCGAAAAGACTATGATACCCTTAATGAGCCTGCTGCACGCTATGAACCACCTACTCAGCGTTCATCGAGCAACATCAAATGCATCAATTTGAACTATCAAATTCAAGATACATCGTCATTCATGCAAGTAATCTAATATATATATATATAATGGCAAATATATATCAAATCCAAGATACATCGTCATTCATGCAAATATATATATATATATATATATATATATATATATATATATATATATATATATATATATATATAATGGCAATGATAGATTTCTTCCTCCAAAATTTCACTTTTGAATTATTAACTTTTCAGTTACCATTTCACTCTTTCTCTCTCCTATCTTCTCTGGTTATATTTCTATTTCTCTCTTCCGTCTTCTCCTTATTATCTCTCTCATCACCACCATCTCATCTGTTTTAATTATATTTAAACATTTTTCTCTCTTTAAACATAAAAAATAGTAACTAAAACAAAAATAATAGTTTCGGAGTTAAGAAAACACAAATATAAGAGGTTAGTAAAATAAAAAATAATTTATGGAACTAGCCACTATAAAAATAAAAGTTACAGAATCAACAAAACAAAAATAATTTAATGCGAAGGTTAGTAAAATAAAATAATTTACGGAACAAAAGTTTAAAACAAATTCTTAAAAATATATATGTAAAACAAAAATACATTAGTAAAATAAAAACTTTTGATGAAACAAACATAATAGTTACATACTTAATAAAAACAAAAACAATTTAACTGAGGTTACTAAAATAATTAAAAAAAATTAAGGAACAAAATTTTAAAACAAATTCTTAAAAATAGCTATGTAAAACAAAAATGCATTAGTTAAACAAAATTGTTTGATGGAAAAAAAATAATAGCTACGGAGTCAATAAAAAATAAATTAAACTAAGGTTAGTAAAATTATAAAAATAATTTACTGAACAAAAGTTTAAAACAAATTCTTAAAAATAGTTATGTAAAACAAAAATATGTTAGTAAAATAAAAATATTTGAAGGAACAAAAATAGTAGTTACAGGGTCAATAAAACAAAAAAAAATTAAACTAAGGTTAAGAAAATAATAATAAAAAATTACCGAACATAATTTTTTCATAAAACTAATTCTTAAAAAATAAAACAAAAATAATAGTTACGAAGTCAATAAAACAAAAAATATATAATGGAAGTTATTAAAATCAAAATAATTTACAAAACAAAAATAATAGTTAATGATAAAAATAATTTCGTTATTTTGATTTTAGCTTATTTTTCTTCTCATAAATTTCTTTATTCATAAAATACAAATATAATTTAATAAAAGTAATCATTTAAAAAGAATAACTTATTTGAGTTCATATTCTATTTGAACGACAGAAAAAATTCAAGTTTGTTCGAAAACATCTATTATACAGAGTTTTTTAATAGTATAAAGTGTTTGGGGTTGTCAAACCATGAATTGACACTTAAAATTAGTGTTCCAGTAATGGTATTGAGAAACATTGACCATGATGCAGTGTTGTGCAATGAAACAAGACTAATTATCATAAATCTTGGGGATCATATTGTTGAAACAAAATTTTTGAAAGGAAACAATGTTGGAGAAAATGTTTTTATCCCAAGATTGTCATTAACTCTATCTAATGTAAGAATGTGTTAATTTCAAGTTCCAGAGAAGGCAATTTAATTACATTACTGGTATCATATGCAATGACAATTAACAAGTGTCAAAGTCAATAATTGCACGTATGTTTCTATTTGAAAAAAAAAACAGTATTTAGCAATAGACATTTATATGTCGTAGTTTTTAGAATAACAAATTATTTTGGTTTGAAGATATTGATATGCGGTGAAGATGAAAAACCAACTAATAAAACAACAAATGTTATGTATAAGGAATTTTTTTAGAATCTATAATGATTAGTGATATATTTATGTGTAATTGTTAATAAACTGATCCTCCTTATTTTGTTTATGTATGATTTAATTTACGTGCGTTTAACGCACGGGTTAAAAAAACAAGTTTAAAACTAAAAACAAAGGCATCAATCTATATTTAAAGTTGGTTCGGTATGGAGTTCTATTATCGTGTTAACTCACCACTTTTTTGATAATTTTTTATAAATAGAAAAACTCTTGGTTTTTTAACCATTAACTAATATAATACATAATAATAATTAATATGATAAAAGATATTAGTATTAGTATATATGTAATATATAATTTCTTCTATTATCAATAGTAGAAGATTTATATTTAAAAAATTTTATAACTAATATTATTTTTAACCAATGTGGGATAAAACTCTTTAATGTGAGACATTACTTCTAATGACTAACTTCTAACACTATACTTTAAGCGTTGATATCTTATTCATCTAAAATGATTTGGACAAATAAATATATCATTTCGATGCGTTTGCCGAGTAGAACATATTTGCACATTTGTTAAAAATTAGTGTTCATTTTTAAAATACTATTATTACTAATAGAAAAAATGTATACCACATGGTTAAAAAGAGATGTTTGTTTTAAAAGTTTTTCGATAAAAGTCTTAAACTTTTATTACCAATAGAAATAGAAAAGAAGTATCTCATATTGTTAGAATATGAATAATGATTTTAAAAGTCTCAAAATAAATATTTTAATATCATAGAGTCCAAAATTTAAGGTGTCTATTAACGCAGATATGTTAAAAGCTTTCATTTGGACGAAAATTTATTTTTCTTTTCATTTATGACAATGATGATAAAATTATACAATATTATTTTTATTATTACTATTACTATTGTTGTTGTTGTTCTTGTTGTTGTTGTTTTTATTATTATTATTATTATTATTATTATTATTATTATTATTATTATTATTATTATTATTATTCTCAAGTGTTCATTTATGGCTCATTATTTCTCAACCATTACCTATTAATAATATGCATTAATAATTAATACAACAATGAGATATTAATTTCTACTATTAATATCTTCTATTGTTAATAACAGAAGTCTTATATATTTATAAATTTACAACCAACATTAGTTTCAAACCAATATGAGATACAATTCTTCTATTAGTAATAAAATGTTAGATTTTTAATCTAATGACTTTTAAAACCAAAATCAATTTATAACCAATATGAAATATATCTCTACTAATATTACCAATAAAAAAAATGTATCTTACATTGGTTATAAATTGATGTTAGTTTTGAAAGTATTTGGATAAAATATTTCTACTTTTATCACCATAGAATCGATGTATCTTACATTGTTTAGAAAAAAATGTTAGTTTTAAAAGTCTTATATTAAAGACTTATATTCTTATTACTAATTAAAGATATGTATCTCACATTGTTTAAAAATAAATATTGGTTTAAAAAGTCTTTAGATTAAAGACTTTTTGTTACAAATAGAATATATGCATGTATCTCACATTGGTTATAAAGTATTATACTGTTATTAAGAGATGTATCTCATATTGTTATAAATTAATGTTGGTTTTAAAAATACTATTATTACTAATAGAATAGATGTATCATACATTTGGTAGATGGTAATGTTGGTTTCCAAAGTCTTTAGATATAAGACTTCTACCATTATTACCAATAGAATATGTATATCTCACATTGATTAGATAGTGATGTTGATTTTAATTTTAGATAAAAGACTTTTATTATTATTACTAATAGAAGAGATATCCTATATTGGTTAAAAAATTATATTGGGTTTAAAAGTCCTTAGATAAAATATTTTTAGTTCTATCATCAATATAATAGAAGAAATGTATCTCACATTATTTAAAAATAGATGTTGGTTATAAATTTTTTAAGATAAAAAACTTTTATTATTATTACTAAATGATGATATATATCTCACATTGGTTAAAAAATGATATTGATTTTAAAAGTAAATAGAAGAAAATATTTCACATTTGTTAGAAAAGTGATATTGGTTTAAAAACTTTTTAGACGATGGATCTCACATTGGTTACAAAGAAATGTATCTCACATTACTTAGAAATGAGTATTGGTAATAAAAATTATTAGATAAAAACATTTTTATGTTATATCCAATAGAAAATATGTATCTCACATTTTTTAGAAATGAATGTTTGTTAAAAAGTCTTTTATCTACTACTATTATTACTAATAGAAAATATGTACATCACATGATTAGAATGTGGTGTTGGTTTTAAAAGTCTTTAGATAAAATACTTAAACTTTCATTACTAATAGAAATAGAAAATAAGTGTCTCACATTGTTTAAAAATGAATTGTGATTTTAAAAGTTTTTAACAAAAAGATTTCTAATATTATTATCAAGTTAGATGTTAATTTTAAAAGTCTTTAGATCAAAGATTTTTACTATAAAAGGGAGGGTTGAATAGCTTAGTTAGTGATAAAGTTAACGCCGTTAAGTATTTTATAATTCCTTTCCTATATTTAAAGTGTTCTCCTATATAGTTCAACTGAGCGTGTTAGAAAATTTTGGATTAATATATAATTTGGTCCATAAACTTGCCAATTATGATTTACATGCTAACTGATGTTAAAAATTTCATATGGTGGCTCTTCAACCCAACTTTGAGCTTCATGTTAGTCCCTGGTGATGTTATCTTTGGAAGGAACGTTAATTTTTTTATAAAATGACAATTTCGCCCTCACTTGAGCTAAATAGGATTTACACCTGTAAATATTTTTATGGCGACCCGACCTGGACTCCAATGCAAAATCCCAAGGTCGTGCCGTCAAGACAAGCTAAAAGACGGACAAGCACCTGCTAAGCATAATGGTGCGAGTCAACAGTTGTGCCAACAAGCTCTAAACAGAAATGTAAAGCCATAACGGTAATACGAAATAACAAAAACTAAAACCTGCGGAAGCAAATCATTAGATGGAACCAAGCCTTCAATTCCAAATCGTGGAATACAAGGCTGAGAGACGACTATCTCTCGACAATTCTACGACTCACGTGATGCAACACTGCGCATGAGCAACAAACCATCGACAAACCTAAGGCTGGCGAAGCAACAAAATGCCAACCTGATAAACAACCACTCAACGGCTATAACATGCCGAAGGGACAAATCAACTAAAAGAATGAGAGATTAACTACTAGACAACTAAACCAAAATATCACGACTAAAGTTGACGGAGATAGAAACAACAATAACACAATACTAGAATACGCGAGCTAAAACCTTGCTCGGGAAGACGACAGAATAACTCCTGAAAAAATATAACAGCTCGACCAAACAAGTAGGCTCCCAAAATAATACGATAATAAAATACTAACATAAACTACCCAGGTAAAGTTTACATAACTTTACATCCGTGTCTCACAAGATAAGTAAATACAATGCTAACAATAACTCCAAGCTATTGCCCGGAAGACCACTTGCTATCAAATACGCACCCGCAGCTGCAACACGCACTAACGAGCTCACTGCACAACTAAGGAAAACAAACACACGAAATGAGTCATAATGCAACAGAATGGCATAGCATGGCATGGCATGGCATAATGCACCAGTATAAATATAATCGTGGCATCATAATAATAATATACCAACAATAATCATGTACAACCAGAATACGGGCCCAACCCTTAATAATTAAACCATGGGTTCAACCCTCAAATGATCACAACATGGGTCCAACCCTCAATGATCACAAATTTTCACATGGTACGTTGTTCACATAAGTGCGAGTATTAAACCATACAATAAGATATGTTATGGACCCGGCCGCTTCGTAGCTCCTGCAACAAAAACACTGTTAACCCAATATCGTGACTACGATGCTCGTGTCTTCGCATCGATATACCGAACTCCACCGGCTAATAGCAGCCTGTGACGTACGTATTGATACGGCAAAGGGGCTACTTCCCCATTGCGGCCAACAATGGAGGGGTGTGTGAGGTCCCAGGTACGGCGATCCATAGCGAATACGAATCTTATGATTCGTATAGGCGATGTATCGTCCCACCCTGATATAAAAATCATACCAAATAATGCCAGCTGGACTCAATGCAATGCACAAGTAGATATTTACTCGTCAAGACCAAATAAGGATCGAATTTGACAAGAGCGAACCCGTCCGACCAAATGCTCAAGTAGGTATTTACTCAATATAAACAAGTAAGGAACGAATTCGACAAGAGAGAACTCGTCCGACCAAGTAGGTTATTATTCTCTACCATAAATCGAGTCAAGACAAATACATTGCTTACACCCAATTAATCTTAAAAGATCTCAAGTCACCAATTAAATCAAGAATAGCATATAAGCTCACCAAGAATCATACTATGAGGTCTATAATGGTCCTCTACTCGAAATCAAACCAAAGACTACCCCGTAGTCATAACCTCGCAAGTGCCTTCATGTGCACACGACCAAATTCCCTAAAAGTGAGAACTCGCTCAATAATTATTTCTCAACCATACTCAAGACCATAGGTTGGTCTCTAATGTACCGTGCTCTCACGAGCACGCTCTAAATAAATCCCCCAATGAGTATCCATAGCATGGGTGTCACAAGTGGACACAAAGCGAGATGCTCGGGTACGCACAAACATAACCATCCAAAACCCGAACATCGTAGGGTTTGAACCCAAGGCTCATTATTATATTATTGATATTTCAACGACTCCGTTGAGTCCTAATTCTACATTTCATTCTTTATGTGTTTCATAAACCCACAATTTAACACTCCATTCAAATATACAACAAAATCTCAAAATTCATTCAGGCTTGACTCCCAAGCCTAAAAATCCAAGAACTCATCGTAATCATAATCCCACTTAGAGTTGAGAAACTAAGTACTCCACAATCATAATCAAACGAAACCAAAACATTGTAGGATTTCAACCCAAGTTCATTAATACATTATTGAACTTATAATGACTCCGTTGAGTCGTAATACTAAGTTTCATTCTTTACACATTTCATCAATCTCGACATTAACACCTACTTCAATTATAACAATTTCCCCAATAATTCGGGCTTGATTCTCAAGCCCTAAAATTCCTAAAAACTCAACATAAATCATAACCCATTTCTTACAACCCACAATATCATTCTAATCATCTTATTCATGATATTAACAAGTTCATAATTCCAAGAATCCCCAAAATGGGCATGCATAGCATACCAAGTGTTCATTACCCACAAATAGCACATAGATTGTTTTCCTTAGGGCCAATGAACCAAAATCAAAAGAAAGTAACTTACCTAGCTCGGACGAAAACTCCAAAGAACGAAAATCGGATCGGTGAAGTTGTTCTACTCGTCGAGGGCTTCAAGAATCCGAAGTTTGAAGGTAATCCGACGGTTGGATATTCATGGATCGAAGAGAGAAGGGCTAGGGTTTCAAATCTCCCATGAACCCTCTCTCTCTCTCTCTCTATAACTCACAATTTGGGGGAAAGAAATGAAGGAGGAAAATGGGAAAATGGTTGGGGGTTTGTGATTATAACACCCACAATTAAAGAGGGTAGAATAGACATTGCATTGGTACACTTAGTGAATGTTTAGGGTTGATTGCAACTTAGTTTAGGATAATGATGCTCAATAAAACTAACCCAACACTTTAGGATTCAATTAGAACTAACTAGGAAGGTTAGGTAGGGTTTAAGATAGGTTTTAGTAAGGGTGAAATGGGTAAAACCTCAAAAATCACAAAACAAGGCAAGGCTGGTCGGGGGCACCATGCGGTCGCATGGTCCCCAAGCCATGCGACCGCATCCTCCTGATGCACAACTCCTGGAAATCTCTGGTGACTTTGCGGGGGCAAGGTCATTCCACCTTGCGACCGCAAGCCTTCCAGAGCAAAAAGGCCTTAGAATTCAACCCCAAATGACCTCAAACACTCAATCAAACAAAACAAGGTTCAAACCCCATTCAAAGTAGGCCTAGAACTCCCATAGAACACTCACAAACAACCCCCGAAACAACTCGGAGCGAAACCGGAACAAGGTGCAACAACGTGCCACCGAAACGACGAATGAACTAGCAATCGAACGAGTCACCTTAATAGGGGCTGCCAAGCAATGGCTAATGTTGTCAGACAATAGCACCATGGGTACTTGGGGCCAAATAGCCGAAGGGTTCCTAGAAAGGTACAAAGACAACACCAGCCCTTAAAAAAAGGGGGCCTTGAGTCGTGCACCCAAAGGGAAAAAGAAACATGTGCTGAGTTTGCAGTCAGGTGGAAAAGACAGTTGGCTCAAACATTCGACAGACTTGATCCGGCTGAATCATCCAAGATGTTCATTAAAAATCTACAACCCATTTACCTGGAACACATGCGGTATCTCCCCTATAGCAATTTCAAAAAAATAGTGGAGATAGGGGTCCGTATCGATGAAGATAAACGGATTGGGCACTTAAAAGCCAATACGCCCTCTAGCTCTTTCCGATACTCTAAAGGAAAGGCAGCCACGTCAGGACAAGCGATTAATATGGTAGGAAATGCATCAGCCACTTTTCTTACCCAGAACTATAGCACTGTTCCTTGGTCCTACAGATCAAACAGGTCTGTCAACGCAATGGGAGGAAACAATGGCCCAAACAGAAATTTCAGGAACCAGAACATGGTAAACCGATATTATGATGAATTGCAAGCTCCCCAATCTGTGATACTGCAAGGGCTAATGGCACAGGGAGTGCTAAAGCCTTTGGAAGATTATAAGCCGTCGAATCCCCTGTCCAGGACATGGAATCATGCCCAGTATTGTGATTACCATCACTACAGTGGTCACCTCACTGATAAATGCTATATACTCAAAGATGCTATCCAGGACGACCTAATAGATAATAAGGTTATTGAAAAATCTCCTCTCAAACCAAATATAGTCAATAACCCCTACCTCAAATCAATATGATTGAGGTTGATGAAAAAATATGTGTACCCAAGTTCGAAATGAATAAACATCCCTTACCATATATCATTGTTCCTTTCTCTCCATCTCTATCCATAAAAGAGCCTAATTACAATATACTCTTTTGGGACACTATCCTGGGTAACCAAAATACATGTAACCTCAAAAAAGCAACTTAGGTCGGTGGGGATGTGATAGACGTATTTTGGGTACTTTTATGACTTAAATTGAGCAATTCCACAAGGTTTTTGGCTACTGATATGTGTTTTTGAGCTATTTTATGAGTTTCAGGGTTTTAGGTGAATTTATGTGATTTATGAAGCTTTTAGTGAAGATTTCGAGGAAGGGTGCAAAGTGAAACATTGGAAGAAAGACAAAAAGAAGAATCTGGCCACCTTGCGGCCGCAAGGTCAAAAGACCTTGCCTTCGCAAGGTAGACAGAAAGTTGGCTTCCCAGAATTAGACCCTTATGGACGCAAGGTCAAATCCCAATGCGGCCGCAAGGTCCCCAGAACCGACTTCACAGGGTTTTTGAACTGAATTGAACCTCCTATTCCCCTACAACTCCTTGGTATAAATAAAGGACAGTAGCCAAAGCCAAAGGACGTCGAAGAAGTGTTAGAAAATAGCTTTAGCTTAGGAATTAGATTGTATTACGTAGTTTAGTTGTTGTAATTACAGTTTTAAAGATCGATCCATGTATTCTTTCATCTCATTGTGCAATTCATCTTCAAGGATGAACTAAACTTCCATTAATCTAGGAGTTGGGAGGTAACTTGTATCGAATCTATGACAATATATATTTTTATTCATTCAATACTTGTTGATCATGGTGTTTATCAACCCCTTTATTATCTAGCTTTGAACAAATGAATGTAATCACAAGTGATAAAGGCCTAGAGGTGCGGATAACTGCACGGCCAAATGCATATGTCGTACACTGGCTCACCATCATGATAAATTGAACCTATCGATGCACGAGAGTGATAAGTTAGGGTCAGGTTCTGTATATGACCTAAGTGACAGTTAGGATTCATATGTTCTTGTGCTTAGGATATAGAATGGATGAATTATTTGGAAATGGAGACTGAACGGTAATTTGATAGGCTATATCTATCCTTCCTGAACGAACCCAAGTTATTGAATGATACTTTATCTAAATAAGCTGTAGATAAGATACAAGTGAAACCCTATCCTAGATTTCCCTCCTCCATAAGATCTTTACAAACTGTGATTGCTACTTAGTTCAATTAGATTTATTGTTTTAATAGAATAATTAGTTTAGATAAAATCAATAAAAACCCCCCCTTAGTTTAAAATTGCTACCGATATTCTCACTATTTGTGTTCTTCTTGTCTCTGTGGTTCGACTCTTGCTTCCCAAGCTATTCTAAAATAGTCTTGTCCACTTGCAAGGAATTAATTAAAATAAGACACGATCAAGTTTTTGGCGCCGTTGCCGGGGACAAGCTAGTTTGCATAGTTAGTTTGTTGCTAGTGTAGTTTTAAATTCAGTGTTTACAAAAAAATAAAAATACAAAAAAATTATTTATTTTTAGTAGTTAGTTTTTAATTGTTTTATTTGCTTTATTTTATGCACGGTCGTAGATCTCTAAATCCTAAGCTGGTAGAATTAAATCAAAATATAAATAATCTTGGAAAGAATCAGAAAGGTCCTAATAATTTGGAAAACCAGCCTGATAATCAAGAGCAGTTAAATCAAGAGGATCCTCTGGTTGATCCTCCAATGGATAATAATAATCAAAATCCTGAAAATCCGGTTCTTCCGGTAAATGTGAATCAAAGAATGAAAGAACCTGTTGATAGAAATATGGAAGTAATAATCAATCAAAGAACTATAAGTGATTTTGGTCGTCCTATGTTGAATGCAACACCATCATGTTTAGTCTTGCCAGAAGCGGTAAGAAATTTCGAACTTAAAGGTTATTATTATAATATGATGCCTTCATTTCATGGACCGCCATCTGAAGACCCAATAAATTTTGTTAAAGAATACAAATTCATGATTGAAACTTTCCCGTTTGGAGGTTTGACTGAAGATCGATAAAAATGAAATTATTTCAATATGCAGTAAAAGATTTGGTGAAAAGATGGTTTATGAACCTAACACCTAGAAGTGTTTATGCTTGGACTCAATTATATGATCTGTTTATGGGTAAATTTTATCACCATGCATCTCTTTCAGAATACAGAAAACAAATTATGTCTTTTCAAAATGAAACAGAAGAGACATTTCATGAAGCATGGAATAGATTTAAAAATTTACTTATCATGTGTCCTTATCATAATCTATGTCAAGATGTGTTAGTAATTCAATTTTATCATGCCCTTTCGCCTGCTTTACAAACTATGGTTGATAGTGCGGCCGGTGGTTCTATTAATAGAATGACACCAGCTGCATTAGAAGACTTGCTTGATATGTTAAGTGCAAATTCTCAATAGAAAAGTACAAGAGGTAAAAGTAGAAGTTTATTCCAAGTTCAAGAAAAACTAGATATGCAAGCTCAATTTGAAAATTGGCAAATTCAAGAAGCATGTGCTATTTGTGGTTTAAATTCTCATGCTACTAATTTGTGTCCCTCTAGTGTTGTATATCCTGAACAGGTTAATGCCATGAACATGTACCCTCAAAGACCAAGGAATGATCCCTACTCCAACACATATAATCCTGGTTGGAGGAATCATCCTAATTTTTCATGGGGAGGAAATAAGCCATTACAACCTCAACAGTTTCCTAAGCAAGGGCAATTGCAGATTGAAGAAGTTCCAAAGTCAGAAGGAGCAAGCAAAGGTCAAGCTGCTGTTAACAAATATTTGCTAGAAGAAGTGGAAAATTTAAGGAATCAACTCGCAAAAAGGAAAGAAAAAGAAAGAGAAGAAGGGAAGTTCCCTAGTCAGACAGAACAAGCAAAATCTATCACTACTCTGCGAAGTGGTAGAGTCATTAGAGAAGAGGTAAGTAATCCTATTTAATCTTCTGATGTGCATGATAAGGTAGATAATTCTGGCAAAGAAGTTGAAAAAGATAAAAGTGAAGATATTCAATTAAAAGATAAAGAAGTAGAAAAAGAAGTGTCAAATAAAGATAGTAAAAAAAAAAAGATAGTCAAGAAGAAGTGACTCAAGAAAAAGAGCAAGAGGCAGAACCTCTTGAGGAACCTTATGTGGCACCACCACCATATGTTCCTCCAATACCATTCCCTAGAAGACTTATAAAAAACAGAATGGATAAGAAATTTTCGGAAATTTATAATATGTTATCCAAAGTGAACATTAATCTCCCTTTGCTTAATGTTATTAAAAATATTTTGTCCTATGCTAAGTTTTTCAAGGATCTCCCCTCTAAGAAACACAAATTTGAAAAGATTGAAAAAATTATTGTTTCTGAAAACGTGAGTGCAGTTTTACAACCCGAACTTCCTCCTAAATTGAAAGATCCTGGTAGTTTCAATATCCAAGTCTCCTTGGGTAGTTCTAAAAAGATGAAGGCTATGTTAGATTTAGGAGCAAGTATTAATTTGATGCCTTTCGCTGTCTATAAACAATTAGGGTTTGATGAACTGAAACCCACTACTATGTCCCTACAGTTAGCTGACCGTTTGATTAAACATCCTTTAGGCATAGTAGAGGACATTCTAGTACAGGTAGATAAATTAATCATCCCAATTGATTTTGTGGTTCTAGAGATGGAAAGGAAAATATACACAAACAATGAAGTTCCTATTTTGTTAGATAGACCTTTTATGGCCACTGCCAACACAATGATTAATGTCAAGAATGAGACACTTACAATGTCAGTTATGGACGAAACTGTAGAAATTTCAGTTTTTGATGCATTAAATAGACCAAGTGACATAAATGCATGTTTCTCAATGGATGAAATTGAAAATCTTACAGCCCAAACTTTTGAAGAAAATCTAGACGATGATGATTGTGAGAAAGATACATATGTAGGATATGATGATAGAATCTTTTATCCTCAAATAGCTTAAATAAAAGAGAAGGAAAGACTCGAAGCTCTTAAAAGTAAAGATAAGAACAAAATGGAAGACCTCCAATTCAGAAAATAGTTTTGATAAATTAGAAATAGATGAAAATAGTGAAGAAGATGTGGAAAATCAAAAGTCTGATTTTGATAATATAAAATTAGATGAAGAAAAAGAAGAGAACTTTAAGGAGGAAGATAAAGAAGAGATAGTGAAACCTGAAATTCCTGAATCTATTCCATATGTCAAATCCCCTCCTGAAGTAGAATTGAAGCCATTACCGTCCCATTTAAAATATGCATTTTTAGGGGAATGTAAAACCTTACCTGTTATAATTGCTGCGGATTTAACAGAAGAGCAAGAATCAAGTCTGTTAAAAGTTTTATGGACACATAGAGAAGCTATATGTTGGTCTTTAGGAAATTTGAAAAGAATTAGTCCTTCTATGTGTATGCATAAAATTCATTTAGAAGAAGGTAGTAAGCCTTCTAGAGAAAGACAAGGAAGACTTAACCCTCACATGGAAGAAGCAGTGAGAAAAGAAGTACTTAAGCTTCTTGATGCGGGTATAATTTACCCGATATTTGATAGTGAATGGGTTAGTCCAATTCAAGTAGTTCCTAAGAAATCAGGAATTACAATTGTTAAGAATGAGAAAGATGAGTTAATTCCCACGCGAACTATTACTGGTTATAGAATGTGCATAGATTTGAGGAAATTAAATGCGGCAACAAGGAAAGATCATTTTCCCTTGCCCTTTATTGACCAAATCCTTGAAAGACTAGCTGGTCATGAATATTATTGTTTTCTTGACGGTTTTTCGGGTTATAATCAAATCACAGTAGCACCAGAAGAAGACCAAGAGAAAACCACTTTTACATGTCCCTTTGGTACTTTTATGTTTAGGAGAATGTCCTTTGGACTTTGTAATGCCCCAGCTACTTTTCAAAGATGCATGATTTCTATATTTTCAGATCTAGTGGAAAGATGTGTTGAAGTATTATGGATGATTTCTCAGTATTTGGGAATTCTTTTGATCATTGCCTAGAAAATCTAACATCGGTTTTGAAAAGATGTTGCGAAACAAATTTGACCCTAAGTTGGGAGAAAAGTCATTTCATGGTTAAACATGGAATTGTTTTATGTCATGTTGTGTCTAACAAAGGAATTGAGGTTGATAAGGCTAAAATTGAAGTTATATTACAACTACCTCCTCCAACTTCAGTCAAAGGTGGACATGCAGGTTTTTACAGAAGATTTATAAAAGATTTTTCAAAAATCTGTAAACCTTTATGCAATATGTTGGCAAAAGATACCGAATTCATTTTCGACCAAGAATGCTTGAATGCATTTAACGTATTAAAAGAACGATTGACATCAGCCCCAATTTTGACCAGCCCCGATTGGTCTCTCCCTTTCGAGATCATGTGCGATGCTTCGGATTTTGCAATTGGAGTTGTGTTAGGACAAAGAGTAGACAAGAAACCACATGTAATTCATTATGCTAGTAGGACATTGAATGATGCACAACTTAATTATACAACCACAAAAAAGGAGTTTTTGGCAGTTGTGTATGCATTAGAAAATTTTAGATCATACTTGTTAGGATCAAAAGTTATTATATTTTCTGATCATGCAGCCTTAAAATATCTTTTGAGTAAGAAAGAGGCAAAGCCTAGACTCATAAGATGGATGTTATTATTGCAAGAATTTGACATTACTATTAAAGATAAAAAGGGAACGGAAAACGTTGTAGCCGACCATTTGTCTAGGTTGGAATTTTTACCTTTGCTTGAACGTCAATTTCTTGATAATAAAATACCCGTGAATGAAGACTTCCCTGATGAATAATTATTAGCAGTTAAAGATTTTG
This sequence comes from Codonopsis lanceolata, assembly GCA_013146195.2. Taxonomy (NCBI): domain Eukaryota; kingdom Viridiplantae; phylum Streptophyta; class Magnoliopsida; order Asterales; family Campanulaceae; genus Codonopsis; species Codonopsis lanceolata. The sequence continues at coordinate 111,763,228 of CM028377.1, read as the reverse complement.
ATCCTTGGTATGCTGATTTTGTTAATTACTATGTATCTGATATCATCAATCCTGACTTTGATTTTTATCAAAGAAAGAAATTTTTAACAGATGCAAAACACTATTTTTGGGAAGAACCTTATTTGTTCAAAATATGTTCCGACTCTATAATTAGGAGATGTGTTCCAGAACAAGACCAACAAAGTATTATGGCATTTTGTCATGAATACTCTTGTGGTGGTCATTTTAGTGGTAACAAAACTGCTAGGAAAATTTTGCAATCTGGATTATATTGGCCGACTGTCTTTAGAGACTGCGACATATTTTGCAAAACATGTGATAAATGTCAAAGAACTGGTGGAATAAGTAAGAGGAATGAAATGTCCTTGCATATGAATATAGTTGTCAAAAATTTTGATGTTTGGGGTATTGATTTTATGGGTCCTTTTCAGTTTCTAATGGTTGTGAATATATTTTAGTTGTTGTTGATTATGTGTCCAAATGGATAGAAGCCATAGCTACTAGAAATAATGATGGCCAAACGGTTGTCAAGTTTTTGGAGGATATTTTTGCTCGGTTTGGAGTACCGAGGGCTATAATTAGTGATCAAGGAACACACTTCACTAATAGATTACTAAATTCAAGTCTTATAAAATATGGTGTAACTCACAGGTTAGCTACACCTTATCATCCTCAGACTTCTGGCCAAGTTGAAGTTAGTAATAGACAGATAAAAGCAGTTTTAGAAAAGACTGTGAGACCAAATCGAAAAGATTGGGAGCCAAAACTTAAAGATGCTCTTTGGGCATATCGAACTACATATAAAACCCCAATAGGTACGAGTCCTTATCGGATGGTGTATGGCAAGGCCTGTCATTTGCCAGTAGAGATTGAACACATGGCCTATTGGGCCATTAAAGCTCTTAACCTTGACTTAACTCTGGCCGGTGAAGAAAGACTTTTCCAGTTAAATGAATTAGAAGAGCATAGGTTATATTCGTATGAGAATGCAAAAACTTATAAAAAAAAAAGACCAAGAAATACCATGATATGGGATTGGCCAATAAGATGTTTCGTCCAGGATTAAAGGTACTTCTTTTTAATTCTAGACTCAAATTATTTCCCGGAAAATTAAAATCAAAATGGTCTGGTCCTTTCATTATAGTTCGAATTTATCCTCATGGAGCCATTGATATCAAGAACCCAAAGACCAATGAGATATTTAAAGTTGATGGTCACCGACTCAAACCGTACCTTGAACCCATGTCAGTTGAAAGAACAATAGAACTCATCCGTCTCTCTGACAATGAACCCCCGAGAGATTAGGTTTGTAGTTGGGTCGAGCCAAAAACGTTAAACAAGTGCACTAGTTGGGAGGCAACCCACTTTGATGAAATTTTATTTGCTTTCGTTGTATAATTTAAATATGTTGTTCTCCGTCTTATTTAATTATGGGCATTTAATTTGAATATTTCAAATATGTCATAATTCAAGTTTGGGGGAGAAGAGAATCTTAGTGTTGTATTTATATGTTGCTAATAATTTAGTTTAAGTTTTTGTAGAATTTTCAAAGTGTAGGAAAGAAACGGATCTAACGGAACGTAACGGAACATAACTGAAGGACTAAAACGAAAAAACTGCCTAAAGTTTTGAAGCAGAAATCACGAAAAGCATTCTGTGGACCTTGCGGACGTAAGGTATTTACCCCTTGCGGCCGCAAGACCCTATTAAATGCCAGATGCGTGAACTGCCTCCTCAGATTCTGTGCATTCAGTTTGACTGAGCACCTTGCGGACGCAAGGCATACATACCTTGCCCCCGCGAGGTCCCCTTTATAAGCAGCAGCCGGGCAGCCTTCAGCATTCACAATTTCAAGCTCTCTCTCTCTCTCTCAAGCAAAGTAACCGACAATCTCTTTCTATTTTCTCACTCCGGCGAAGCTCTCCCTTATTCCGGCCAAGGTTTCAAGTCTAGTCTCCCTCCTTCAAGCTTCATTTCACCTCCACCCTCCATCTCTCTCCATTCAAGCATTAAAGAAGGCGAACAACATTTATTCCGCCGAAGAAAGGTTCGAGTTTCCGGCCAATCTCCTACTACGATTAAAGCACGCAATCCAAGTATCTTCTATCCCTTTGTTTTAGTTAAAAAAAAATTCTTCAAAATTTGCATGTTAGGGTGATAGACATAGTTTTATTATTTTTGATTGCATGTTTTATTTGTTTCAGTTAGGTTGAGCTATTTTAATTTTTAGAGAGTAGATTTTATATTTTTGTGCTTAAAATATAATGGCCCATAAACGTAGGAATACCAACCCGTCCACTTCCCGCTCCCAAGAGGAGGAGCAACATTACGACTTCCACCATTTTATTTCTTTCGAGGCTTCGAAGAGCTATACTAGAAAGCTCTCCAAGAGCATAATCCCTAAAAGGGGATTTAAGGCTGAAGACTTTGCTCTTCTTGCCCCATTCAACCACCGAAGGTGGGGCAATCTTATTGCGACTCCAGGCGTGGCCATTGTGGCGTTAGTCCGAGAATTCTATGCCAACGGGTAAATTGGCATGGCTGGCGAGGTGCTAGATACTATTGATGTTAGGGGTAGGTGCGTTGACTTTTCGTCCCATAGCATTAACCGTTATTTCGGCACTACCAACTTTGCGATGGGTGCTGACCAGTACAGCCTCCACCTCTCTGACCCTGTTACTCTCCAGGTGGTAAATGTGGAAATCGCAACACCTAATGTGGCTTGGACCTTCAACTAAAACCCACCATTCTGCCCCCGCACCATGGACGAGACCCATCTCACGAACACTGCCAAAGTCGTGTTCAAATTTATCTGTGCACGTCTCATGCCTTCCAGTCACCAACATACGATGTCCTGCCCTAAGGCTGTTTTGATCTACACCATCCTTACCGATGGGTCTGTCGATGTTGGCCGTCTGATCAACGGCCAAATACAGACCCTTATTAGAGGTACGACAAACGCGGGATTCGCGATCCCGAGTTTAATTATCGGATGTATAGTGGGGCTGGAGTCGTGTGGACTCCAGATACGGGGAGAATTTGGGAGGTGCCCAACATATCAAGGGCACTATTGTTTGACCACCCTCGCCAGCCACGTGAGAGAGGCCCACGTGAGGAACTGCCAGAGGAGGAGGATCCCTTGGAGGCTATCTCCAACAGGCAGGAGGAGATCATGCTCCAAAACGAGATGATGAGTCAGCAATTGGCACAAGTGCGTGCCGACCAGACTCATTTCTTTGGTTGGGTTAACCATGTGGGGCAGAATGTCTCCACATATTTTGGGATGCCACCTAGCACGATCTCCGAGTTTCGTCCTCCTTCGTTATTTCCTCCCGACTCACCATGAGTCAGAGCTGTTAGTCCCAAAGGGCACAATAATAAGCTAGAAGGGGGGGGGGCTGAATAGCTTATTAGACACTTAAAAAAACTTTTCGTATAAGTTCCTAAAATAAGCACTTGCAATCTATTAAGGAGATTGAAGTAGAGGAAGTCTTGTAAGGAAGACAGTTCAAGTCTGCCGATTAAGAACTACCGGTAGACTTGACTGAATACTCAAGTCTGCTGATGAAGAGATAAGTAAAGGAAATAAGAAACAGTTCAAAGCAGTAATCAACAGTAAAGGAAGACCATAAGTATTTGAGATGGTTCACACTATAAAGAGTGCTATGTCCATCACCAAGGCAGTCAACCTTGGATTTAAAATGTGCACTGTGTTTTCCACTAGTTCTATTACAAGGAATATATTTAATGGATTGTGTACAAAATATCTGACTTGTGTTTGGGGATTTGGGAATTGAATATCTGGATAAACAAGATATTCAATTGTGCAGAAGAATAGTTTAAGGGAACAACAATAAGAATCTTAAGATAAATGTTGATGCAGATCTTCTTGATTGTTGTCGAGGACTTCTTGATCAGTTTATGATCTCTTGAATGTACTGAGTATAAAGACTTTGAGGTGTTGAAGAATTTCAGAGCATTTTAGGACAGACAATTGTTTTCTTCAGTCTCTAATGGCAGTATTTATAGCTGGAGCATTCTTGAGATCCGTTGGAGAAGATGAAGTGTAACATCTCTATTAGGTTGAATGCATTAAATGCATGGAGCTGTCTTGTAGATTTCGTCCTCGCTGATACTGAGCAGGGAGTGTTGCAGAGTTGTTTGCAAGAGTTGTGTAAGACCCCGAACCTTCGTGTATTTGACTTTCTCGTGTTGCATGCTTTGTTGTTAAAGTGTTGAGTGATCGTCTTAGCATGTTAGCACTTAACTAGGTCTCATTGGAGTCTTAGTACCTTGCATATATGACTTATAATGTTCATCTTGATCATAGTATGATTGGTTGAAAGTTTAGAAGCTTTGTTGCTTCGTTTGAGTCTTAGGGTTTCTCGTGTTTGCCTTCGTTGCTTGTATTGTTTGTGTTTCATCTTGCGAGGTGTTCATTTGAGTTCTAGACCAAGTGTACTAGTATTTCTTATGCTTGCACAATCATTATTCATGGACTTGTTGCATTTGGAAATAAGATGACCAACTTATTACTTCTCAGATTCAGTCCGGTTTTTGGGCGAACTTCAAGAAAATTCTGGTATCAATCTACCAAAGAGAATTTTCTAAAAATTTAGTATGTTTTTCCTACATATGTTAGGATACTCCCTGTAAAATATGGTATTTTTCCAAGGTGTATAAGTACCTCATTTAGGTCTTGACTTACGGCTGTGCCAGATTTATGTTTTCAGGAAATCAGCTTCTGTACTTGAAGTTGTAGTAGCCATATTTTGATTAATATAAGTCCAAATTGAGTAATTTAAAATGCTAAACTATATTTTAAAGAGTCTAGTTTCATAAAAATCAATAATCACCTCATTTGGAGGTGTGAGCTATTTTTGGTCGATTTTACAAGATTGACTGTCTGTTTTCCAAAATCTGGTTTTGTGAGTTTTGAGTGGGTTTTGGCTATTGACCCTTGAGCCCTTGCCCTTTGGCCGATCTTGGTGACTCAAAGCCCCCTTTGTTGACTCTTCAACAACCCCTTTGAGCCCTTTGATGATTCCTTATCAATGGTCACCCTTCCTTGGCCAATTAGAAGCAAGATAATCACCATCACTTGGATTGGGGGGTTTGAGGGGAAGTATTTAAACCAAATGTTCAGCCTTTCAGCCATTGTTGATCAACAACAAGCTGAACTTCAGAGACTTAGCTCAAATTTCGTCCATGGAGGTCACACCAACTTGAGAGACCATTTCCCGGAGATCCGGTGGTCCGATCGACGAACCGAGACCGCCAAATCGAAGCCCTCAACCTCCTCTACAACAATCCTTGCTCTAATCAACCTTTCCTCCATTAATCTTAGGACTAAGGTACGTTGAGAAATCCCTGAGATTTTCATGTTCAATAAAGTAACATGACCCCTTCATTATAGTTGTTCTATTGATGATTATGAACACTTTTTGTGAAGAAGAAACCACCAATTCAACCTATAAAATATGTGTAAGATTTTATGAATTCTTATTGAAGTTGTGATTTTGACTTTATGCAAAGCATGAATGTTGTTTATAATGAGCTTAGGAACAACTCTTGTGAAAGATTATGTTTCAATTCAAGGTTTAACAAAATCTCCGATTCTAGGGTTTGAAACTCAGGATTGTGTTTAAGGCTAGTTTAAGATCATGAACGGCCTAGTTATCGAGTTCTAAATGAAAGGAGAACTTAGGAAAGGGCAATGTGATGCATAGAGTATCAATGCTCAACTTGGTTGAATTTTAGTAAAACGCACCGGAGTTGAAATTAGGGAGTTATTGAACAATACCGACTCCACATTCAATCCCTACGACGTTTGTAGTGCGTTAGACTAATATATTAGCCTACGTGACTTTGGGATGGATTGAAGGGCAAGTTTGATATGAGCGATTATAAGACTCAATCGAGTTCTTATGTGGTTTATGTGATTGTGTGAAGCAAATGCACAATTGAGAGCATGTTGTAGAATGATGTATCTACTTGACGGGTTGAATTCGCTCTTGTCGAATTCCTACTTGATTCTTTAATGAGTAAAAACACCTACTTGTTGAATAATGAATTTGAGGACTATTCTATGAGAAGGTTTGGGTTGGGGCTTTCTTAGTACTCTATACATGGAGTCTACTTGTATAAGTCGCTAGGATGACCATGTTGTTATCTAAGACTCACCGGTATGGTTTGACCTTACGGGTTATTACCGCTCTAGTGTTGCTTAAGTCTTTGACTACCATCGACTTTTGTGTTATTGAATGAGTTACTACACTAGGAAGAGTTTAGTAAATGGTTTCACGATCCGAGACTAACGGAGTAGTCTTGGATAGTACTTAATGGACTGATGGTTAAGTTGTGACTCTGCTGAATTTCATAAGTGAATTTGGAATACTGTGTATATTTTACATTATGACTAAATGCATGATTTCCTACCTTGTCAAGAATTGATTCTTCTATGTGTTTCTATGATATGACTTATGAGCATATTGAATGTATTTGCCTTCGTGCTCGATCCGCTCTACGATTAATGAATTGTGGTGAACTTGGATTCTACTATTAAGTGGAATTATGAATCAAAATTGAACTAAGCTTGATTTCACAATAATCAACTTGGGCTTCCCTTATATAATTGACTTGGGACTTGAACTTAGATTCCTAAATGGAATGAGAACCTGGCTATGCCTCAAACGAGAACATAGAAAAGAGTCTTGGAACACATATAGTGTTCAAACTCTATTTGGATGGAATTGTAGTAAAGACTCAATGGAGTCGAGTTAAGGAACAATTGAACCTTACGAGGATCGTGGTGAGATCCTATGACAATTATATTCCAGTTGACTAGATTACTAGCTTTTGAGACTTGAATTGAATAGAGTGAACAAACTTGGCACTTATGATTTAGAGACTCAAATGAGTTCCTATTGTGGTTTTGTGATTTATGTAACAATGTGCATAATCGTATGAGTTTAGTAGGTCATTATATCTACTTGAGAATTAGCAAGTAAACATCTACTTGTGCATTGCATATAAGTCCAGCTGGCATTACTTGAGTTTTCATGATGATGGTGGGACGATGCATTGTCTTCACGAATTATGGGATTCGTGGTTGCAATGTATCGCCGTACCGGATTCGGGTTTCACACACACCTCCACTGCTAGCTACAGTGGGGAAGTAGCCCCTTTGTCGTAACCAATTGAGCACATTGGCTAGGGCTATTTTCCTGAGTAGAGAGCTCAGACCCGAGAAGAGAGCTCGGTACTTTGATACCTGAACACGGGTATCACTGGCACGATATGATTAACAGTTGTGATTGCAGGAGCAATTACGACGAAAGTGATTTGGTATCTTCTCTATCCTTTATGTGGCTTACTATGGGCACTTATGTGATAACAAAGTGTTAGTTGAACATGAGATCTTATTGACCATGTTTGTATTGGCTGATGATATATGAGAGATTTGATATGTATATATAGATATATGCATACTTGTATATGAGATATATGAAAGACTTGATGTGTATATATATAGATATGCATACTTATGCATGATGATTTTATGAGCGATTTGATATGTATATTTAGAGATATACATACTGATATAGGTGTATATATATAAACATGCACCCTTACACGTGGTAACAATGTGAATAGCTTGATTCGTATATATAATGATATGTATACTTGCATATGATGTCTTGTGGGAACTACCATCTAATTCATTTGATTTGTGTGTGAACAGGGAATTACACCCTGGTTCATTTGGACGGTTTAGTAAGTAAGAAGGAGTGGATATCTTGTGGAGTATCGAAACGATACGACGCCTCTTCACGGGTTTTTCTGTCATATATTAAATGACACCCTGGTTATGTTTATGTTACATAATTATATGTTGCATATATATTGTAGTAGCGTACTGGGTCATTATGACTCATCCCGTACTTGTTTTTAGTTGCAGTAACTGATCGCTGCACTGAGGTCGAGTAGATCATGACTGTAGCAGGGCGCAGCTGGTCGATAGATCGAGGTTAGATCGTGTGGTTCGTGTTTGTAGCAGCCGACTTTCTCGAGTAGCAGCTTGTGGAGTCTTGTTCCTTTTTAGCATTGTCATTGATTTAATGTACTTTGCTATTCTTGTGAGATCGACATTTGGTAAAGTTAATTAGACTTTACAGTTGGGTAGAATACTTGGGTATTTGTATTGGGTTTTCTTGGGCCGACGTGTTGTGTCGTGCCTTGTTTGTGGTTTTAGTATTTATTTCAGTTGTCTCCCGGGCACGCAGTAGCTTTGGGGGAATTTCCTTATTCTAGTTTTTATAGTTGTTGGTTGACCCCGGTATGCTTTAGCCGTTGGGTAATTGTTATATCAGGTTGGTTCTCTGTTGAAACGCCGGCCTGGAGTGCCGATGGTTTGATTAGCGTCTGCAATGTTGCGGCACGCGAGTTTTGTTTTTCCTCATTTGAGAGATAATGTCTCTCTTGGTTTCATTGTCGTTGGTTTCGAGCTTCATAGTTTGAGACTTCTTTCTTATATTGCTTCCGCTGATTTGATTTTTGAAATACCGTATTTTAGTGCGGCGTTATGTTCATGTTTAGAGCGAGTTTGCTCGACTGTTTGACTAGCACTACTGTTTATCAAGTGCTTGTCCTCTTATTAAGTTAGTTCCAGCGGCACGACCTTGGGATTTCGTGTTGGAATCCGGGTCGGGTCGTTACAAGTTGGTAGGTGAACAATCAGAATTTCAGACCTGCAATAGTTGGTACAGAGCGAGTGTCAGTCTGTTCACTGCTTTTGTCAATGTTCAAGAGGGTAGGCGAAAGTCTTCCTGCTTTTCGAAAAGCTGTTCATGCGTGTCTGAGAAGTTAGGGGATGTTTGAATTCAAATTCAAACTGATAAAGGATAAACATGAATTAATCCACTAAGTCTTGGTGACTGGACACGTCATGCTTGAATACGTGCAGACAAGGTCTGCCGCTGGATACTGAAGAAGGTCTTCCGGTGAAGCATTTGCTGAAGTCTTCCGCTGAACCTGTGAAGCCTATAAACAAACTATTCTATGGCAAAGTTTTATACACAGTTGCCACGCTAATTGATACGCAGCCCAATTAGCCACTGATGTATAAAACTAATGTAATGTATGAACAAATGTGAATCAAAATACAAATGAGAAACAACAATCTCCTCCTATTTGCATTTGGTCATCATTACTTACAAGTGAGGGTTGTAAGCAACTATATGATAGATAGTAGCATGCCAAAAATAATTTTTAATTTTAAAATGGTAGACATGCCTCTATCAAAATAGGAGAACACCTCAAGTGTAAAAATCTAATCTAAGTGCTCACAAACGAAGAAAAGTAAAGAACATCACAAGGATTAGTAGTAAATAGTTCAATTATGGATTTAAACTGAATGTTTAAATTCTAAGCATATATATGAATTGAAATAGCAATAATTGAACAATAGACATTTTTGAAAGACAATTAATCTTCTGTATTCAAATGAGAAGTTTAATAGTACAGAGTTTTGAAAAACAAAGATAGATACAAAGGTTAAGGGAGAAAAAAAGAGGGTACAACAATACCATGGTCTTTTCCCTTTGCCTTTGTCTGCTGCTTCCTTTTCTTTTCTCTGTCGTTCTAGTTCTTCGGCTCTTCCGACGTATTCATCATCGGTAGAAGTAGGAGGTCTGGTGGATCGAGAACGGTAGTCCAGTTCTTCACGTAGACGGTTGTTCTCTTCCATTAGCATCTCGTAGATAGACCTCATTTGTCTCTCCTCCGTGATGGCCAGATCACGATCACATTGAGCATTGAGAACATTGTGAGCCGAATCGTGAGCAAGTTTGTTGAGCTCGAGAACAGGCGGGTTGTTGTGGCCGAGATGGAGAGTGATGGCGTGGAAAAGCTCGTAAAAAATAGATGAGACGAGCCGTGCACATTCCGTACGTTGAGCTTCGATGTTGATCTTGACATCAGTGAACTCGTGCTTCATCTATCCAAATCTGGTCAACACATCATCCTGGATTTGTCGTAGGAGGGCAGCATTTCTATCATTTGCCTTGGACGCGGCAGAGGCAAGCTCGACGGCAGCTGTGGAGATACTGGTCAGTTCTCCTAGTCTGTCGTATATGGTGTCCAGTCGAGACAAAATCTCAGTGTTGGCCGGTTGAGATGGAGAGGGGTCCAGGCCAATATGTATATGCTCACTGCCGGCAGTGGCTGTGGGTCGGAAGGTCTGTTGTAGTGGTGGAGTGACGGAGCCGGAAGAGGTCGAGTCACGAGAGGGGAAAGTATGGGTTGAGGAGGAAATTGTTATGTGTGGGGAGGGGGGAGGGGTTGGTGGAGAATTGAGCTCAATGTCAGTGTCGGAGTTGTCACTAACGATTGATGATTCAGGTAGGGGGTCGGTAGAGAACCAAAAAGAGGGGGCATGATAGAAAAGGGATTTGGGTTTAAGTAAAGTAGGTTGGGGGAAGAGTTCTGCTGCCGATGAAAGTTCAAAGAGAAACTTTGAGGCAGCAGAGTCTAGGGGTTTAATGGGTGTGGTTTGGGTTCGTTCGGATGGTGTAGTTTGGTTAGTTGGGTTACGAGAGAGTGAAGTAGGGGTAGATGGGTTTGGTGAATAGTTGAAGGGTGAGGGAGGAGGTGGAGAGGGTGAGGGTGAGGGTGTTCTGGCAGGCTCCTCCTGTGTGTGTGGCTCTTCCTGAGGGATAGACTCCTCCGGAGGGGGTGAAGTCCTCTGAGTAGATGACTCAGTAGGAATGGGTTGAGTAGTGGTAGAGTGTTGGTTGACGGTAGAGGGTTGGTTGCCAGCAGACTTCTTTTTTCACCTTAGCAACTGAACATAGGGTTCAGCTGCATCATCGGCAGAGGCTGGAGTGTCTGCTGGTGGCTGGGTCTGTACAGCTTTACGTAGTCGCCTACGTTTTGGTTTTGGTGAAGGTGAGGGTTGGTTAGAAGAGGGTTTACGTTTGGGTGGAGGAGAAGGCTGGTGAGTGGAGGTTGGTGGTTCTGGGTTAGAAGGTTGGGGAGATGAAGGCTTACCGGCAGCAGCAGAAGAACTGCCAACAGACTTGTCATGTCTGCCGGCCTTCAGCTCTTGCCTTATCCATTTGGCTTGACGCTTTTCAGCCTCTTCTTCTTCCGCTTGTGCCTTCTTGACCTTGGCTGCTTCCTTCTTCTTTAAGAGCTGCTCAGACTCTTCTCGCCAGATCCTTTGCCTTCTGGTGAATGTCTTAAGCAAGTTGGGTTTTGAATTTGTCAGCTGCAGACGATAGCTCTTGCTAGCAGCTTCATATGCTTCCATGTTGAAGCGCGTGACGACCATTGGCGTTGTCTTGGCAACCTTTTCAAGAGAGACATTTGGAAGTCCTTGTTGTTGCCTTCGTTTGTTCTCATAATCAGCATACTTGATGAAGAACGTGGCCGTCAGCTGCTTGTCCTTGGTCACCAAACTAAGTTCATCTTCCTTAATGGAAGAGTTGATGTCTGTGGTGTCCCATAGAAGGGCGTTGATTAGCCTGACAAAAGGTCTTTTGAGGTTGGGGTTGTCCTTTACTTTCTCAACGTACTGCTTCAGCTCGTTGAATATGATAGTGTCGTAGTTGAGTTGAGTCTGCAGGAAGACAACACTGGTGAGGTTGAGCTGTTGGGTAGTGAACATGTTGTGTGCCCCGCCTTTGAATAGAAGGCCCTTGTCAAGCAGATGGCTTGTGCAGTAGACGTCCAGAGGGAAGAGGTTCCTCAGCATTTTGCCTTGAGGTTCCCTTGGAGTATCAATTCCTTTCATTGCTTCCCAAGCATGATTAGCCTCAGCAATGGTTATCTCCAGTTCACCACCATATCGTACACCGATGATTTTGGAAATTATTTTGGCAGTGATGGAGACGGGTCGTCCTCTAATCCATCCACACAATGTAGTTGTGTTCTTGACAACCATTCTCTGATAAAATTCCTCAGCAAGGAGGATACTGTAGTCCTTATCATTAAGGCAAAATAGCGGTAGAATCCCCAAAGCATTTAAGTCTTCGCAAGCTTTGACGCCGGCTGTGAATGTGCAGACAGTGTTGAGGTCAAAGCACATGCCGGGTACATACAGTTTCGGGTCCAGAGTAATAATGACGTCGTGAGGAGCAGGATATCGAGGGTATCCTGGTAGGTTGATGTCCAAACCAGGCGGGATGACCTTCTCTGGGTCAAACTCCTTCCTGTTATCGCTCTTTGACTTTGTAGATGATTTTACCTACAAAAACGAACTTAGAAAATAGGGCTTTTGACTTTACAGAACAAACAATCAAAGATTTCATTTTTTTGAGAAATTAAATAAAATTTCTGATGAAAATCTTGAAACCCTTGAATGTCTTAGATAAATAAACTAGAGAAACATTAACAGATGATTTCTAAGAGAAATGAGTACACAAAGCACAGAGAAAACTGTTCGTTTCAAGGTTTTGAAAAACAACAATGGCGGAAACCGACCAAATACGCAAAAGCGTCCTTTTGTATTCCGAAAAAAAACAACTCAAATGAGGAAATACTAAACAAAAATTAATGAATAGTAAACCAGAGAGTAGTGAAAACTTACCATTGTCGCTGTAGAGAAGAAGAAACAAGAAATAATTTGGAAATGGAGAGAGCAGTTGCAGAGAGAAAGAAAGGGTTTGAGTAGAAAGAGAAATATTTAGAGAAAGGGGTTTTCGTAAAGTGTTGGAAAGGGCGGTTCAAAGTCTATTTAAAGGAAGGAAAAATCTTTTAGCGAAAAATCTGTTACTTAAGATATTTTCAAAGTACTAAAAGTTTTGACTTTTAACCCCTTTTGAAAGGACCCGACCCGAACACCAATACGGAATCCCAAGGTCGTACCGCCAAAAGAAGCTAAAAACCGACAAGTGCCTGCTAAGCATGTTGGCACAAGTCAAACAGTCGAGCTACACGAGCTCTAACAAGGAAATAAAGCCGTAACGACAGTACAGAACAACAAATTCAAAACTGCGGAAGCAAAATAATAATAATAATAATAATAATAATAATAACATGCCCGAGCTATCAAGCTCCAAGCTAAGCACGACCAAAGAGATAGTAAATCTCTTGTTCCAAAAATTTGATTTACGTGACGCAACATTGTGCACGGGCAACAAACCATCGGCAACACAAAGCCGGCGAAACAACAAGATCCCAACCTGATATATATAATCCTCAACGGCTATACATAGCGGAGACAACAACAACAACAACAACTACGACCATATGCCTCGTGGCTACTGCGTGGCCGCGGGACAACTGAATGAGTACAAACAACTAAAAATACACAAGCTCGATGATACACGTCAGCTACAAAAATACAACTAACAAATCCCCAAGTGTTCTACCCGACCGTAAAGTCTATATAACTTTACATAAAATCGGCCTCACAAGAATAGTAACGTACATAAAATGAAATAACGATGCTATAAAGAATTGGGACTCCGCGAGCTACTACTCGAAGGAGTCAGCTGCTACCAACATGAGCACACAACCTCAACTCGATCTATCGACCAGCTGCGCACTGCTATAGTCTCGATCTACTCGATTTCTACGCGGCTAACGAGCATCTGCAAACTAAAGCAAAGTACGGAGTGAGTCATAATGACCCAGTACGCTACTACAAATAACATGATATTATGCACAGTTATTAAATAATCATGGCATCATGTTACTATAATAAAACCGTGAACATGTATCACAATATTCTCAATACTTCATAGAATACCCCTTTTTCTTTTCATGTTTCCAGAACCTTCATGCAATACAATGATATTCATGAAATGCTAAAAAAACCATAATATAACTATTTCCTTCTTTTCTCAAAGCAATCATGCAACAAAATAATAATCATAAGCATCCATATAAGCCACAATATAAATTAGAGTTTACTTCTTTAACTTTAACAAACCCATGAAATCAAGACATTCTTCCTCGATCCGCTTCTGTCGCACTGCTCCTGCAATTCACGTGCACAATCACATGTGCTCCCGACACCGATTCTCAGGTATCGTTGGCCTTGAGACATCTCTCAAGTACCATAGCTTCCAAGGTCATGCTTTCCTGCTATAAACAATGGACAGCTACTTCCCCACCGCGGCTGCAGTGGGGGCGTGTGGGACCCTTAGTCTCCGATACGACGACCCACAGCAATCACGAGTCCCATAACTCGTGAAGACCATGTCTCGTCCCATCATTGACTAACCACACAACAAAACTCGTTAAGGCCCCCATATCCGGTAACCCTAACCAAAAACCAAAACTCAACAAGGCTCTGATATCTGATCTCCCTGTCCAAATCAAGCAGGTTAGTATTCATACTTCAACATATTACCTTACACATACTTGAAGGTAATTAATATCACATACATGCATATATTCGCAAGTATAACACAAATGCCAAGACTATTTATTTAGTCTATCAATCATATACATATTGAGTTCTTAAAGATTCTCAAACACAAATTTTACAAATTCGGATTGAGTTCCCAATCAATCCAAGCCAAGTAGGTTTCACACTCTACTACTATATCACAATCATGCCTATCTATGTCATGAATAAATACTCACATATACCGAGGTGACTAATTAGTTCTAACCTCAAGCCATATACCAAGACTACTAAGTGAGTCCATATACAATTAAAACATTAGGCCGTATACTTAGCCCTCATACAAAGTCATACTGGGACTCTCTATCTAGTCTAATAATCATGTATTGACGTTCTCCGAGATCCCTAACTTGCACCCAAGTGTAGACTACTATGGTAGTCCATAAACACCCATATTATACGAGGCTACATACTTAACCATTAGCATAACTACTCATTTAGTTCATAACCATAGTGCACTAATAATTACACTTAAAGTCATACTTAAAGCATAAACAAAACTATCATATAATCTCACACACACGAGTACCCGTAAGTGTACTCAACCTCAATTCTTAAGGAATGGTATTCTACCCATCATTCCAAACTCATATTAGACTTTAATAGTCTCTAATATTTCCGTGTCATAAAATGCACATTCGTAGTCAACTAACTCTCTTGAGTTACTAAACCAATTCCACAAATCCCAACTTCAAGTATCTTGGTCGTATGGTTTACTAGTTAACTAAGCGTTAACTTATCATCATAATAATAACCCTTAAGATTTAGGTGTCACATTGGACACTCACAAAGAAATCATTCGGGTTTTCACACACAAGATCATACATGTCTCTAACATCGTAGGATTCCAACACTACCTTGTTTAGTGTGTTATAAATCTCTATTCGACTCCGTTGAGTCTTAACTCTATAATTCATCTTTTAGGTCATTATTGAATTCAATCATAAAATCCACTCAATCATAACTCAATCGATATTCTATATAGTCTCTAATCATAGAGTTCCCAAAAGTACACACATAAACATCACATATGAATTGGTCCTCTAATCACATTCCCAATTCACCATTCATCACACAAGAATCACATCTTAGATTCTCTAACAAGTCGGTGCACTATCGTTAACTAACAAGATTTCCCAAAATTCAACGCTCCCATTAATTTTCATTCTAATTATGGTAGAGATCCGTATAAGATTATTAGATGTTACTGAAGCATTCATAGTGACATATAATGATGTCCTAAATCATCAAAAGAAAAATTCTCTAATGACAAGTTAATTTCCAGATTCTCTGTTAAAACTTATTCTGCGCACCAATCTTGTAAATTTGACGAGCAATTTATCACGACATTAAATTTCATGAATTTTACATATTCAGAAACTAGACTCTTAAAACTACAATTTAGTATTTTAAAATACTCAATTCGAACTTGTATTCAACAACTTATGGTCACCCCAAGTTCATGTTAACAATCTGATTTCCTGGTATGACTTACTCTGTGTGTCTGTCATACAAAATTCACCAAAAATTCCTCATAGCTCCAAATCTCATAAATTTTATGTTTCCAGAAATTAGACTCTTTAAACTATAGTTTAGCCTTTTAAAACACTCAATTAAGACTTGTATTCATCAATTTAGGATCACATCAAAATCATGTTAACAATCTGACTTCCTGGTAGCAGAGTACTGTCACTGTCACATTTCGTGATTTATTTAAAAATACTTCCCGAACTCGAAAATTAATAAAATTTTACAGAGCATTTCTTATCTTATACACGTACAACATATAATATTTGTAGACAATTACCTATAGTAGATTGCTCCCAGTAAATTCCCGAAGTCAGCTCAAAACTGAGACTGAGCTTGTAAACTTGTTAAACCAATTCTCCCCAAACAATCTAGCAAACTACCATGGAAGCATGAGAAAATGACATAATAGTTCTTACCACAAGAGAAAGAGGCTTAGTAACGTACCTTCATCCTTTAAACAAGTAAAGAAACGAAATTACAACAGGAAGGAAGTAGACTAGTCGACGAGATCTTCGATTCTACGGTCTCGGCTTGAAGAATGAATAAGTAGAGCTAAGGAAACCAAGCTCAAGCAGCCAAGAACTCTCTCAATCTCCCATGGAAGTTCTCTCCACGTTTTTGGTGAAGAAGGCAGGAAATGAGAGTCTCCAAGATTGATTTGTGGTGTTGGTGAAGTCAAATGGGTAGTGGGACATGTGTCAAAACATTATGGTATATAAAAATATTATTTTTGGTGGTTAATTGATCTCATTACTCCCATTTAGACCACGCTTAAATTTAATTAATCATGTAAGGACTTGTTTAAGGTAATATCCATTAACGGTAGGGGTGTAATTTACTAAAAAAAGTCAAACCAAAATTAAGTGCAACCAAAGCACGAAAGGCGGTACGTTAACGAAACGCGAATCACAAAAATCAAACTTACGTCGACAATTATAGTTTGAACGTCATCTTCACATGTAATCTTTCTAAACATTATTATAATGAATGTAAATGCATCCAAGCAAGTACATGAAGACCTAGTATCGCTCAAAGGTCGCAAGTAAGACGACTTAAGTAGATGTTCTACCGAGTCGTGTTTCCCTCATTCGACAAGTTACGCATCGCAACTCCAACAATTCTAAGTGTTGACCATACCTTGGCCTACTCTAACATACGACATCCCGCACGATAAGTCTACCATTCAAGCTAGACGAATATATAATGTTCCGGGGTGTTACACCTTTTCCCTTTTAGAATCCTTTCCCGCTTTAATAGACTAAGTTGAAATACTAACCTGATAAAAGTCTGTCGATAGAAAGCAAATAAAGTCTGCTGGTTAGTAGAAGTCTAAGTCTGCCGGTATGAAAGAAAAACTTAAATAATAGAAATTAAGCAGTATGATCAATCATACCAAGATTTCTCCTTAAATAAGCAAACCTGGTTGCATCCAGTGGTTTGGTAAGAATGTCAGCCAATTGATGTTCAGTTGGAACATATTCCAAACTGATGTTACCTTTCTCCACATGATCTTTGAGGAAATGATAACGGATATCAATGTACTTTGTCTTCGAGTGCATCACTGGATTCTTGGAGATAGAAATTATTGAAGTGTTGTCACACATGATTGAACAATTTGCAGTCTTGATGTTGTAGTCCACTAGTTGCTGCTTCATCCATAGTAGCTGAGAGCAACAACTGCTGGCAGCAATATATTCTGCCTCTGTGGTTGAGTTTGCAACCGATCCTTGCTTCTAATTGCATGACCATGAGACAAGTCTATTTCCTAGAAATTGACAAGTCCCAATGGTGCTTCTTCTGCTCACTTTGCAGGCTGCATAATCTGCATCTGAGTACCCAACTAGATCGAAGTTGTTGCGTTTGGAATACCAGATACCTAGATTTGTAGTTGTTGAAACATATCTGATGATACGTTTGGCAGAAAGCAAATGTGATTCCCTTGGATCTGCCTGGAATCTAGCGCAAACACAAACAACAAACATAATATCAGGTCTACTGGCAGTAAGGTAAAGAAGTGAACCTATGATTCCTCGGTACTTGGTCATGTTCTCTTGCTTTCCGTTTTCATCTTTATCAAGATGGTAGTCGGTAGACATTGGAGTCTCAAATCCTTTTGCTGAATCAAGACCGAATTTCTTGATAAGTTCCTTTGCATATTTGGTTTGGCTGATGAAGATCGCGTCAGAAGTCTGTTGAATCTGCAGTCCTAGAAAGTAGGTGAGCTCTCCCATCATGCTAATCTCGAACTTGCTTTGCATCAGCTTCTCGAATCTCTTTCACAGGCTTTGGTTTGTAGATCTAAAGATAATGTCGTCCACGTAGATTTGTACCAGAAGGGAATGACCTCTGTGCTTGATGATGAACAGAGTTGTGTGTATTCTTCCTCTCACGAATCCTTGTTCAATTAAGAACTTGGATAGAGTTTCATACCAAGCTCTGGGAGCTTGTTTCAGGCCGTAGAGTGCTTTCTTGAGTCGGTAGACATGATCCTGCTTGTCTTGAATGACAAAACCTGGAGGTTGTTCCACATATACCGTTTCTTGAAGATCACCATTGAGAAAGTCACTCTTCACATCCATCTGATACACCTTGAAGTCCATGAATGAAGCATAGGCTAGAAAGAGTCTGATTGCCTCTAATCTAGCAACAGGAGCAAATGTTTCATCGAAGTCAATTCTTTCTTCCTGTCGGTAGCCTTGAGCAACCAATCTAGCTTTGTTTCTGGTGACGTTTCCATCTTCATCTCTCTTGTTCCTGAATACCCACTTGGTGTCAATAACTGGATGGCTAGTCGGTCTTTGAACCAAGATCCACACTTTGCATCTTTCAAACTGGTTCAGCTCTTCTTGCATAGCTTCAATCCAGTAATGATCTTCGATAGCTTCATCAATCTTCTTTGGCTCGATTTCAGACACGAATGCGAATGCAAACATAGTCTTATTTTGAACTCTATTCCTCGTACGAACTCCTGAGTTGAGATCACCAACGATTTGAAAAATGGGATGATCTCTTGTTTCAATAATAGTTGGAGGAAGATCACTTCTGGTGGGTTCTTCCCTTAAAGATTCTGGAGTTGGTTGAGAGGGAGATTCACCAAAATCAGGTTCAGAAGAGATAAGATCTTTGAAACTTTCATTTTCTGGTGAACAAGAAGGGTGAGTGATCTGCAAAGGTGTTTGGGGTAAATAGAAGAGATGGGTTCAAGGTCAACAGAAGAGTTGGAGTTGGTACTAGCAGAATTGAAGCCTGTCGGTGCAGGGTTAGCAGAACTGGTAGGGTCTACAGTTGGAGGATTCTGAAGTGGAGTAGAAGTAGATGTTGTATTTGTACCTGTCTCATCGTCATCAGAATCATTAGCAACATTCAGAGCCTTTCGAGGCTCTAACAAGTCATATTCATCAAAAGTAACATGCAATGATTATAATATTTTCAAAGAAGTTTTGTTGAATATGCGAAATACTTTTGAATGTTTGGAATAGCCCAGAAAAATTCCTTCGTCTATTTTTGAATCAAATTTACCTCTATATTCTTTTCCATTATATAGAATAAAACATTTACAGCCGAAGATTTTGAAAAATCCAATGTTAGGGGCTCTTCCTCTCCATATTTCATATGGATTTTGTTATGAAACTTGTTTACCAGGGATCTGCTGCAGGTAAAACATGCGAGTTGACGACGAAGTACTTTGGAAGTTTAGCTTCTGCCAGCATAGTTCTTGCTGCTTCAATTAGTGTCATGTTCTTCCATTCAACTAGACCATTTTGTTGAGGAGTTCTGACAGCAGAGAAGTTGTGGTCGATCCCGTGGTCATCACAATATCTTTCTACACCATTGTTCTTGAATTCGGTGCCATTGTCTGATCTGATGTCACTAATATCTTCAAGCTTTTGGGTTTGAAGTCTTCTGAAAAGAGCGGTGACCAGATCATATGTCTCATCTTTTGAAGACATTGCTTCGATCCAGGTGAACCTAGAGTAGTCATCAACTACTACAAGTGTGTACTTGTCTCCGGAGATACTGACTGTAGTGATTGATCCAAAGAGATCCATATGCAGAAGTTGAAGAGGTCTAGTTGTTAACATGACAGACTTTCTTTTGAAGGAAGACTTGGAAAGTTTTCCTAATTGGCAAGGTTTGCAACTTCTGTCATGGTCGGCAGACATCGTAGGTAGACCTTTGACAAGCCCATCTTTGGAGAGCTTGGAGAGGTACTTGAAATTGAGGTGACTGAGACGCTTGTGCCAAAGCCAACTGTTGTCACGAACATTGTCAGCAACTAGGAAAAGGCTGGAAAATCTCCCTAGAAGATTTAAGTCCACTACATAGACGTTTCCTTGTCTATTGCCGGTCAGTAGAGTTGAGCTTGATTCACGATCTTTGATGAGACATTGGTTGGAGAAGAATTGCCAGATGAGTCCTTTGTCACAAAATTGGGATATGCTCAGAAGATTATGCTTTAAGCCGTTCACTAGAGAAACTTTGTTGATGGAGAGACTTCCTCTAGTGATTGAGCCATACCCAATTGTTTTTTCCTCTTGCATTGTCGCCGAAAATCACCATGGGACCTTTTGCTTCAGCTATATCTGTGAGCAGACTTCTGTTTCCTGTCATGTGTCTAGAACATCCACTATCAAGGTACCAGATGTCTTTATCTTCTGGATCTATAGCCATGAAGCAGACCTGAAAAATATCAAAGAAATAAGGTCCCCTTTATTTTCTTTTGGGTCCTGAGGATTAGCAACCTTTTGGAACCCATACCTGCTTAACCTTGAGAGAACTGGGTCTCTCAGATTTCAATGTGAACCTTAGCAAGCATTTTGGGGCCAGATGGCCTAAACAATTGCAAGAATGACAAAGATGAAAGTTCCATGGAGGACTGTGATCAATTTTAGGCCTAAACAATTGCAAGAATGACAAAGATGAAAGTTCCATGGAGGACTGTGATCAGTTTTAGCTGTAGAGTGCTTGTGATTATCCTTGTTCTTAAAAGCAGTCCTTGGTTCAGTTGACTTGTTGACGATAGACTTAATTGGTTTCTGTTGGACCTTCCTAGGTTTATTCCCAGCAAACTTAGTCTTGGTTGGTCTGTTGATAACCTTTTTAGGAGGATTTGGCAGAATACCTTCAAGTTTACTTTCAACAGATTTAAGTGCCTTGCCCATTTCATAGACAAACTTGATAGGCACCGATAGAGATTTCGTAGGTCTACCGCCAGCAAACTTTGCCTTGGCAGAGTTGTTGTTGGTAGACTTTGGTTTCTCTACCGTTCCTTTCTCAAGCTTCCCATTAGAAGCAGTTATCTTGGCTTTCCCTTTCTGAGCCTTGGGGTAAACGTACGGTACACTTGTATAGCCAAGTTCTTGTTTACCCTTGTTTCCGAACGTCTGTTTGGAGAAAGAGATATCATAAGCAGTCTCGGAGGTTTCACCTTCCTCCGTGATAGAAGAGTATGTCATATTGGGCTCATCAGAATATCCTAAGCCAGATTTATCTTTACTTGACTTTTGGCTTGAAAGGATTTCTTCAAAGGTATCCTTGGAGCTGTTCCAGGAGTCAATTGTCTTTTGCAAGGCAATCTTCTCCAGGTCAAGTCCTTTAATGTGCTCAGTGAGACATTCGACTTTGTCACAAAGGAATTTGTTTTCTCCTTTAAGCTTGATACTTTCTTGTTGACACCCATTGAGAGTTTGAATCTCAACTGCCAGCAGAGATTTCTCAGCAGCCAGCTTCTCACTGTGCTTGGCGAGTTTTACATAGGCTACTCTAAAGGAATTGAACTCTTCAAGCATATCTTGATTATCTTTAAGAAGTTCTTCCTTACTGAAGTTCTCACAGTTGATCTCACTTTTGTCGAAAGGTCTAGGTGAGAATTCGACTTCATGTTCAAAATCATAGGTGGGACCTGAATCATGAGCTATTAAGCATATGTTAGCTTGCTCACAATCATCCTCTTCCTCTTCTGAATCAGTCTCAAACCATGTAGCAACTTGTTTTTCTTCTATGTCTTCAACCAGCATACCTTTATGTTTTTGAAATTTCTTATATGAGGCTTTCGGTATGCTTCAAATTTTGGCTTTGGACATTTTGAGGCGAAGTGACCAGGTTTTCTACAGTTGTAGCACACAAGCTCTTCAATAGATGAGCTTTCACCAGTTTTTCTAAAAGGCTGATGGTGTGTGTCCTTCCTTCCATATTTTGCAAAATTTTTGAAACGTTTTACGAACATAGCAAATTGTTCGTCTGAAAGAAAATAATTTTCACTGGAGGAAGTAGAAGGTTTGTTTTCAACTGAGGTTTCTTCTTGTACCATGGCAGGCAAGGACACAGTTCTGAAATGTTTGTCCTGCTCTAGAGCTTGATTTACTTCGAGCTCATAAAACCTTCAAACTTGTGTAAAGACTACGAAGAGTCATTTCATTTAAGTTTTTAGATTCTTTCATGGCAGTGGTCTTAACATGCCATAGACTACCTAGAGAGCCTAGAAATCTCATATTCATTTCTTTCTTGCCATAAGTTTTACCTAGAGAAAAGCAACTATTAATTACCTCACTGAAGCGATCATATGCTTGGCTCAAGGTTTCCTTGGGATCCTTCTTGAAGGAGTCAAACTGCTGGATGAATGTATATTTTCTGTTGTCTCTTGTGTCTTGGTCTCCTTCCAAGTATTCTACAAGAGCTTCCCACATCTCTTTAGCAGTGGTACACCGGATCACTTGTTGGTAAGTGCTGGTGTCTAGAGAGCTAGTTATGATGTTGATTGCTTTGCTGTCTAGCTCTACTAGTTTTCTGTCGTCCTCTGTCCATTTCGATTCTTCTTTGGGTACTTCGGCAGGATTTCCCGTGATGGATGCTAGAAGGTTGGCCTTCATGGGTACATGACGTCCTGTTTGTACGCACTTTCATAACATGTTGTCAATAGAATTCATAAAACATATTACCTTATCCTTCCAAACATCGAAATGGCCTTCGTCCAATATTGGGACATGGTTCGCATTTGATGTAGGCAGCATGTAGTGTGTTTGTGCCATTGGATCGAATCTCTCAAGAGTTTAATCTCAGAAAAACTTGTTTTCAAAGAGTTAAGCTCTGATACCAATTGTTAGTCCTAAAGGGCACAATAATAAGCTAGAAGGGGGGTTGAATAGCTTATTAGACACTTAAAAAACTTTTCGTATAAGTTCCTAAAACAAGCACTTGCAATCTATTAAGGAGATTGAAGTAGTGGAAGTCTTGTAAGGAAGACAGTTCAAGTCTGGCGATTAAGAACTGTCGGTAGACTTGACTGAATACTCAAGTCTGCTGATGAAGAGATAAGTAAAGGAAATAAGAAATAGTTCAAAGCAGTAATCAACAGTAAAGGAAGAACACGAGTATTTGAGATGGTTCACACTATAAAGAGTGCTACGTCTATCACCAAGGCAGTCAACCTTGGATTTAAAATGTGCACTATGTTTCCACTAGTTCTATTACAAGGAATATATCTAATGGATCGTGTACAAAATATTTGACTTGTGTTTGGGGGTTTGGGAATTGAATATCTGGATAAACAAGATATTCAATTGTGCAGAAGAATAGTTTAAGGGAACAACAATAAGAAGCTTAAGATAAATGTTGATGCAGATCTTCTTGATTGTTGTCGAGGACTTCTTGATCAGTTTATGATCTCTTGAATGCACTGAGTATAAAGACTTTGATGTGTTGAAGAATTTTAGACCATTTTAGGACAGACAATTGTTTTCTTCAGTCTCTAATGGCAGTATTTATAGCTGGAGCATTCTTGAGATCCGTTGGAGAAGACGAAGTGTAACAGCACTATTAGGTTGAATGCATTAAATGCATGGAGTTGCCTTGTAGATTTCGTCCTCGGTGATACTGAGCAGGGTGTGGTGCAGACTTGTTTGCAGGAGTTGGTAGGTGAACAATCAGAATTTCAGACCTGCAATAGTTGGTACAGACTGCGAGTGTCAGTCTGTTCACCTACTTTGTCAATGTTCAGTAGGCGAAAGTCTTCTTGCTTTTCGGAAAGCTGTTCAGGCGTGTCTGAGAAGTTAGGGGATGTTTGAATTCAAATTCAAATTGATAAATGATAAACTTGAATTAATCCACTAAGTCTTGGTGACTGGACACGTCATGCTTAAACACGTGTAGACAAGGTCTGCCGCTGGATACTGAAGAAGGTCTTCCGGTGAAGCATTTGCTGAAGTCTTCGCTGAACCTGTGAAGCCTATAAACAAACTATTCTATGGCAAAGTTTTATACACAGTTGTCACGCTAATTGACACGCAACTCAATTAGCAACTGATGTATAAAACTAATGTAATGTATGAACAAATGTAAATCAAAATACAAATGAGAAACAACAGGAGCCCAACCCACAACCCACTAAAACCCACCAGTTGGCGGGGCGGGTCAACCCGCCAAAGGTGGCGGGCCTAAGAAATGCCAACCCAACCCAACCCATCATGGGTTGCGGGTTGAGCGGGTCAACCCACCAATTTTCTCACAATTCTTAAAAATTAATTTAATTCTAACAATTGATAAAAAAAAAAATAACACCAACTTTTTCACCATTCATTAAAAAAAAAAACTACAAAGTTTTTCAATAGTCTCAAAACCATCAAAAACAAATACTAAGTTTTTCAACAATCTCAAAAACAAATACAAACATTCATTCTTTTGTAGCATCTTCATTTTCTTCCTCGTCAAAAATCTCAAAAACATTGGTATCTTCATCTGGTAGAGTTGTGTTGTTAATTGTTTTACCGTCACTATCTGCATAGAAAAGCCACAAAAATAAATTAAAAGATAATATCTTAATAATCCAAATATCCAATATATGAAATACAAAAGAAGACAGAATATAAAACAATTCATAAATAAAATTACCATCAACATAACCATGCAACCAGTTACGAGTGCAAATAAGAGCTTGCCCTTTTTCAGGAAGGGTAGAACTTCTATACTTGGTCAGCACACAAGCACCAATAGAAAAAGCTGATTCTGACGCAACTGTGGTTATTGGAATAGCCAAAACATCGCATGCCATCAACACAAGAGTTGGGTATCGATACTTATGATTTTTCCAATAGTCCAAGACATCCAAATCTTCATAATGTGCAAATTCAAGCTTTGGCTCCTCCAAATAAAGGTCTAATTGCAATTTTCCAGCACTTAAAACGGTTTGGCTGTCATATTCCTTAAATTCCTGCATTAAGGAAATTATGTAAGTGCAGAAATATATTTAAAAATATATAATTAGTGAACACAAGAAAGTAAAGAGAGAAAGTGATATAAAAATTACATCGAACATCCTTTTCCCGCTGCCTTTCATTCCTACACTTTGAGTACGTGTATATAATGTGATCGAAGGAGAAGAATCAGATTGTGAATAACTTGAAGTGTCATCATAAAGCTTGAACAACTTGTACAACGATTCCTTCACAAGTGACATCTTCTCTTGGCATTTAGTAGAATCAAGCTCCACCTTTGAATAAAAGAACTCCAACATAGAAAACTTTATTCGTGGGTCAAGAATAGCCCCAAATGCGAGCACCCTACTATATTGAGCACAATATTTATCAAACTTCCCCTTCATCCGTCTACACATATCACTTATCAACACATCTTCATTGAGAAAGTTCTTATACAACAAATTCTCAATCTTCCAAACTTGAAAAAAAATATAGATTTGATGTAGGATAAGAAGAACCTGAGATCAGGTTGGTGGTATCATAAAATGGCTCAAGAAATTCAGCTATTTTTTCTCCTCTTTTCCACTCTTCAGCTGAAGGACAATATTTATAATTTTTATCATTCAATTGAAGAGCGGAAAAAACCTTCTTATACTTGATGACACTATCCAACTTTAAGTATGTCGAATTCCAACGGGTAGACACATCTAGACGCAAGCCAATACTAGTGTCAATATTACCAACTGCACTCACACATTCTTCAAACTTTTTCATTCTACTTTCTGAACCTTTAACATACTTGACAGAATCTCTTATTTTATTTAAAGCTCCAACAACAATTTTCAAACCTTCTTGGACAATGAGATTCAATATATGAGCACAACAACGAACATGAAAAAACTCACCATCACACAACAAGCTATCATGCAAAGATAACTGATCTTTCAAAATATCTTGCATGCTATCATTACTGGATGCATTATCTAATGTCAAAGAAAAAACTTTTTTCTCAATCCCCCATTCCTTCAAAAACTCAAACAATTTTGCAGCCAATTCAACTCCAGAATGTTGAGGAGGCATGTGAGCAAAATTTAGTATCTTGCTGTTCAATCTCCAATTATCATCGACAAAGTGGGAAGTCAAACAAATGTAACCTTCACTAGTGCATGCAGTTCATACATCTGAAGTAAGACAAATTCTACTCTTAATTTTGGCAAAAAACTTGTTTAAGTTTCTCTTTCTCCCCCAAATAAATTTTTTCAATGTCAGAAACAAGAGTGTTTCTCGAAATGCAATGAACAGTTGGATTTAAATACTTCATCCAAGCACTAATACCATCATACTCAACAAATGAAAATGGCAAGTCATGCTTAATCACTGCAGATGCTACTAAGCCACGTGAAATCTTTTGGTCTATCTTTCTAGACCTTATCTTACCATCATGATGAAGAAGCATTTATCCAACAGTATGAAATTGTACCTTTTTGCACTTTTCCAAGTGTCTCTTAAGTGTAGAAGTCCCATACTTTTTTCCTCCACTTCTATACTCCATCTTACATGCTATACATTCCACTCTTTGTATGCCATCTTCACCAATCTTCCTCTTTCTAAAATAGTCCCAAACATCAGAGGTTTCTTTTGATTTTTTACTTGGCCTTGCATTGTCATTCTCATCCAAGTTGACAGTTTCATTAGTTTGATTCAATGAAGCAGAAGCCTTTCTGATTTCACGACATACAAATACATACAGAAAACATTAATCAAATAACTATTTGAAAACATTAGCCATATATCCTAAATTCCAAATTCCTAAACATGTAGATTTCCTTTTTGTTTGACATGGCATATAAAGAAAACATAAGAAAAAAAACAGGGAAAAACAAAAATTATTCAGAGAGTAAAGAATAAAGAAGAGAAATTAAATTGGGATTATAATGTGGACTCCAACAATATACTTAAACATGCACTATTAAATTGCGCAGTCCCATTAATCTGTTGGAACTTGGTTGTGCTGGTTCTGCATTTGTCTAGTGCAGTAAGTGATTCTGTGATTAAAACTTTATATCAAGCTTACTGTTTTTTGTCCTTCAAAGCCTTTCAATTTAGCATCATTCGATCTCACAAACAAGAATGACACAAAAGGCAATTGACTTGAAAAAACCTTCTATAAAAGGAAATGAGGCAATTATCTGAAATGACCTATAATTATAAATAATTTTAATGTACCCAGTACCGCAGTACGGTGTGGTTTCTGAAACAGTGGGTTCACAAACTATAACTACCCCAAATTGACTGAGCTTTACACCAAGTACAAGAGTAAAGGTAAACCCTTTTCCCAATTCCCGTGAAACCAAAACCCACCCTCTGTTTTTTTTTCGTGTTGCTATGGATTCTGGGAACCTTAAAACTTCAATTATTAAGGCCTGCTCTAGTCTAGAGAATTATTTTTATCACCTTAAATTGTTGCTTAAATTGATTATGGATTTGCCTTTTTCCTAAACATGCAAAAGAGATCTCATAATTTATAATTACAACCTGAAGATTCGAATTATAGTCTTTTGACCTGTAAACACTGATCCACATCAACATTTTTGTTATAGTGTTACAAGATTACATATGGTCAATCAGTATGTGATTTTCGTAATGTTCAATGATACAACTGGCAAAACCTACAGATGAACTCTACCATGTAGCAACTCCCTCGATGGTTGATAAATTTTGGTTAAAGCTGATCAATAGCTTTGAGGCTACTCTTGCTTGATTCCATTGAGTTTGATTTTTATAATCATAGTGAATTTGGGATTCAACGAAAATTAAAAGAGATACAGACTACAGTGAGAGACCGAGAGAGTTTACTGTTGATGCCATTGACAATGACAGCTCGAGAGAGGATGTTGGATGCTCGTGAGTTGTGACTCGGGTAGTCCGAAGAGATGAGACTTAAGAGAGAAAGAGGCGGTGGCCGGTGGCCGGAGACAGGTAGACTGGTAGAGGGGGGAGATCGAAAGATCGATGGTGGAAGATTGGAAGAAGAGTGGTGAACCACTGAACGTCTGAACCTGCCTGCTTCTGCTTGGTATTGGTGCCAGTCTTGAGTCTGCCAATCTGTCATTGCCAAAGCCGCGGTGTAAATGTAATTATCATGTCATGTGTGTGTGAGACTGTAAGAGTCTGAGAATTGAGATCGAAATCGAAATACGAAGGGTTGCCTTTGCTAGAAGGACTCACAAGTCACACCGTCGCTTCGAGACTATGCGATAATGCGAATGCGAGACAGGCCGGCGGACTGAGAAGTGAGAAACTGAGAATCTGAGATGAGAATGAGACAGACAAGACAACGAAGGGTTTGTGTGTTGTTCATTTGTTTGACTTTCAGACTTCAGTAAACAGTATTGTAACTTTGTAAGTCACTAAAGTCAGTAACAGTAATTACTAATTTGTATTTTAACTTTTTATGTCTTCACAAGTGACGGGTCAGCCCGCGCCCGCCCCGCCCCAACCCGCAACCCGCGTGGGCTCAACCCATTTGACCTGCCTCTAATTGAGTTTATATTTTCCCAAACCAACCCACCTTTTTTAGGTGGCGGGGTGGGCTGACCCGACGGGCCCAACCCATTTTGACAGCTTTAACTCTATTCTACCCCATCTTCTCAAGACACCTGCAGACCATGTTCTCTCTCAAAAAGGATCAAAACGCAAGTACTATACCAGTGAGAAGGAGCCAACTGCAGAAGTCTTCTTCAAGTACCGATACTACTGTTGCTGATATCACTGCTATTGCTCCTAATCAAAAGAAGCATTCGGCTCTCTCCACCTCTATTTCGTTCTCATTGCCGATGAAGCTTATGGTCCATCCTTCCAGAAGCCAAGGCATTCCAAATGATAAGCTTGCTGAAAAACGTTTCATTCATTTGATATCAGCAGACCTCAATGTCTATTGTTCCTTCTTTATTCAGCAAACCTTCTTATATGCGAAACCTATCAATATACATCATGTATTAGCAGATTTTATTCCTGTTGATCTCTTTCATCATCAATGCCGACTCCCTTACCATCCATTCATTTGACATCGGCATACCTCAATCTCTAGTTTACTGATCACCTATATTTCAACAATTGATATCTTTCAACAATTGGTATCCTTCAACTATTGAATATCAGTAGACTTCCATCCTTCTTGAACACAAAACTCAATTGGCATAATAGTTATTTTATGGCTATCATCTTCCATGTGTTCAAAAAGACTGATAACCACGCATATCCAAGAATTGATAACAGCAGATATGTTCATAATTACTTACCTTTCATCTCTATCAGCCGTTATTAATTGGTATCAGCAGACTTTCATTACTGCTGCATACTTCCTTAAGGTTATCAGTTTTAACGGCAGACCTCAATGTCTGCTGGTCAAACATGAACTGCAGACTTCCACCTTTGCCGTTCACAATCTCATTAATAGTAGATTTCAATCTCTGTTGTTCTTTCCCTTGTGAAGACATTTATGACTTAAAACGTCCTTTAAAATCATTGATTACTGTTCAAAATGTTTTAAGATGCCTTTTTACTTTTCAAAATTGGTATCAATTTCAAAAAGTCTTTTACTGTTCTATGTTCTTATAAGAAATTTGGGAGATTGTTGAGGATTGTGTAGATGATTCAGAAAGCCCCGTACAATTATCTTCTAAAAACAAAGAACACAAAATTCCTTACTATTTTGAAAAACGTACTCTATTTTATGAAACAATTCTTTAAAAACTAATTTAAAATTCTAATACTTTCTAAAGATTTGAGAGATTGCTGAGGATTGTGTAGATAATTCAGAATTCCTCATAAACTATCTTCTGAAAAATTTAGAATTTCAAAACATATCACATTTTTTCAAAGGTTCGTATTTTGAACTCGTATTATTTTTCTAAAAAAGGTTATCAATGTCAACACAAAATTTCTTCTCTTCATCCAGCACTCTTTACCATAATTAATATATATCATCTGGATATTGAGAAACCTCGATCTAAGTCTCAAAACTGTCCAAATTCAGACTCCCGAGATGACTTAATATCGTAATCATGAATAGCTACCCTTCCAAGATAACACGTCCACACCTAATAAGAGCTTTGACATAATTACTTCGCCATTTCTCATAAAAGTCATTACAGCTCTATAGTGGATACTCAAACGACGGTTCTTGAAAAGTGTGTTCTTCCTGCTCATTCTCAGAAAGCACTGAATATATATATATATATATATACACACATTACAATATTTGATATTTCTCCATCGTTATCCATGTTTTCCTTCCAAACAAATCTGTACGATTATTATCAGTGCGTGCTCTTTTCACCTGAGAAAATCTTCATGGCCGCTTCTTCTTCCAACAGCGTCTCTAGCCCTTTCGCTCCCATTGAATCTATATTCGTAACCAGAATAGGCTCTCAGTCCTACATTCTTGGTCACACGATTCAAGGAGAACAATTTCTCATCGACAATACTGTTGGAGCTAAGATTATAGATCTTCTTCATAGTAGTGGACTCATCTTCATCCTTTCTTTTCGCGAAGAATTCTACAGCCTTCAATTGGTTGATGAGTTCTACTCAAGGATGCGACTGACAAGAGATTGTTCCAGCTTCAAAGGTCGCATTCGAGGCACCGAAGTTGTTCTTAATGCAGAAAGCCTATCAAGAGTCTTCCAGCTTCCCTCTGCTGGACCAGAATCCCTTGTCAATCGGACTCTGAACGACTCATGGCTTCACCGTACTGGCCACCACTCTCGAGATGACTACAGTACATGGGACATCAACAATTATCCCCTAGATATGTACTGTATTGGTGAAATTCTAAGTCGATGCCTTCTGTTTCACGAAGCAGGCTCAGCAAGCAACACCAGAAGACTTCGAAACTTCACCATTGTTGTTCTTGGCTCTCATCCCGTCAATTGGTCTGAAGTTGTCTTCTCCCTCATCTGCCAATCAATCGTACGCAGACAAGTAAATGGGTCTGGCGTTCACAGGTATGCTAGAATTATCAGTTATTTCCTGTGCTCCTACCATCCCATTCGTTCCACTGTCCTCGAGGATGAACGTCTTCCTGTTACTGGAGACCTGCTGATAACTCGAGAATTGTTCAGCAACAGAAGTTTTTCTGATTAGGATAGAAACTATTCTTTAGATTCTAGCACTGGTAGTTTTGGAGATTCAAATTAGTTTGTACTATTTAAAACTTACTAGTACTTTCCTGCATCATTTAGCGTTTTCTCTTTTGTCACCTTCTCTATCAATTGTCCATCTCTTCTAGTATCTTTCCCTATTTTTTCTTGCAATCGTCCTTCAAGAATAATTCTTTTTGCTTGCAACCATTAAGGAGGAGAGTGAGATGACATATCGCTATAGCATTTCTAGAAAGAGAATTATGCCATGAGGAGAGTTGAGGATATAAGGAGGAGAGTTATGACAGACATAACTCAAATCGCTAAACCAAGAGCAAATGGAAAACACACACAATGTGACAATTCACCCTAAGTTGATTCTTAGTGAATCATACCCAGCCTCTGTGGCACTTCTGTTGAAAAAATTTGCTTGAAACAAAAACCCTCTGTTGAGTCTTACTTTCAACAGAACCATAAAAATTTTCAAAAATGGTATTACAAGCAATCCTTATTGAACTACCTTCAAAAACATACATTTACTCAAGGATTTGCTACTCTTACTTGCCAAAATAATCTTTTAGTTTATAAAAATCTATGTGCAAGTAAAAACTCTAAAACCTTTTAGATCCTGTTCAAACCTCTTTCAAAATACTAAGTGATCTAAATTGTTTTTACTATTGCGTTACATGTTCAGTACTTTGATTTATCGAGTCTGTAATAGCAATAGTAGACTATACCAAAGCCATCTCTATGTAATTATCAACATAGGACATGTCTTGTGATAAAATGATTATTCATTGTGGACATGTTATTACTATGTCTTGATAAATGCTTTAGTGCTTTGTATATGTCATTTTGTAATGGTTCCAAGTAAATAGGAGGAGATTGTTGGAATATGCCTCTTGATAATTTACTTATCACCTTGCATATTCTATATATGTTGATTTGCTTGCCCTCATTACAACTGAGTCATCACGAGTGGCTAAAAGGTCTGCGTACCGGTTAGCGTGGCAACTCGTGTGACATCACATAGGTCTTAGATTAGGTGCGACCTGATCAAGTCCTACCTTCCTACATGATGATTGAACAGACCAGCACTTCAGATGCACTAAGCACCGGAAGACTTGCAGAAATGTCAAAAGCCTTCAGTGATAAGATCAGAACATCTTGAAGACTCACCACCAGCAGACATACTACAAGTTAAAATGTTCGCACCAGCAGACATCAGTTCTCCTGAATCGGAAGACTTGTTCCACTGGCTCGAAGCATTCCACCGGCAGACTTAATTCTGCATGTGCTACAGAGAAAAGACCAGAAGTAACTCAAATCAAGACAAGTATGTTCAAGCCTCAGAAAGCCTGACATAGTTAATGCTACAAGACTTTCTCTCACTCACGTGGTCTAATAAGGTCAAAAAAAACAATTACTTTATTGAACATACCACCTGACAGTGCATCAGACATCAGACCTACTTTTCAGAGACTTATCAACACAGTCTGACAGACAACAAGTTCCAACATCTACAGGACTAAATCTTTGCCCCAAATAGCAAAGATCTTTTGGACAAAGATCTCTATCCGATAAACTTCAACAACTATATCTCTAAACGGATAGAAACTTCAAATCTTCATCTCTCAACGACCACATTGACTCCAGTCTATATAAATCCTCTCTCTTACCCAAGACAACAAGATGACACAGAAGATGAGCAACGAGTAACTGAACTCACTCAAGAATTTCAAAGAAAAGAGATCGTCCTCACCAACGCATCTTAGATCTTGACTCAAGATTGCAATGAACTCATCCAGATCTTAGCAAGACACTTTCAGTGGATCGCTAGGAAGAAAAGCTTGGAGAAGAAAAGAGATTGATCAGAAACTTCATTAGACAGAGATCAAGATCTGAAGATTGATGTTAGATGATGTCTGAAGAAAATGAAGAGTTGTCTGTAGATATTGCATTCATATCTTCAGATTTGTATTCCAATACAAATGCTGTTGATTGTGCAATAATCTTTCATCATGGAAGGCAAAGTGCTTTGCACTCAATCGTTCAGATATCTTTTATCTGAATGACCTTGAAAATTCTCTTCTCATAACAGTTTCTCATTTTGGTCTCCTATTGTCCTCGATTGCTATATGTTCTTTCAAATACTTTATCTCTCAATCCTTATATATCTATGAACTTTTTACAAACTAATTTATCTTTAGAAAAGTTATTCTCTAATTGATTTCCTAATTCTGCATTTGAAAGAAGTATTAAGTGTGTTGTTGTTCTGATCATATATTCGTGTACATCCACTTAAGACTTCTCCAAATCTAAAGCCTCTTTACTTTCCAATGCTTAAATTCTTTTTAACTGGCTTTTTGATTTGACTGGCAGTTTACCGACAGAGTTGATACTTCTGCATAGAGCAAGTCTACCGATAGCCTCTACCGGCAGACATGCTCAATACGCTAAACTGCAAATGCCTCTAAAACTATGCTTTAAATATATCCAAAAGAAATTTTTTTTTAAATGGCATCATAGGCTATTCACCCCCCCCCCCTCTAGCCTATTTGAGCATAATTGTGGACCAACAAAATGTATCCCTCCTTTTGGTCTAGCATACAAACCTACTCCAGTTGAAATAGCCGCAGTTATGAAACAGAAACGTGAGAAAAGTAAGGCAGAAAGAGAAAAGCGTTCTTACAAGTACCCCCCTCTCCGACCATATAGAAAAACTTTAAATGGTTACTTTGTAAGGAAAGGGGAAACAGAAGCCTATCTCATGTCTCCTGAGCCCTGGATAGACCAGAATGGGAAAAGACACCTTGGTTGGGAAATCTTTGAAGATGTCAGTATCATCACAGATAAAATGAAGCAGGTTACCCTGGAGCCCCGTAGCACTGCATATAAGACTGTCACAATTGAAAATATTTGGTCTATAGACCAAGATGATTATGCTCTGGCCCTATTAGATGACGAGTGTCTATAAGACAGTTTCCTGGGTATGATAGATGGAGGCACTAATTATGAAAAGCTCCCTGCTGAGTTTGAGTCTATTATTGATAAGCCTATGCAGAATTGGTATACTACGACCGGCCCGCTCTTGACGACCGCAGACCTGGTGGACCGCTTCGGATATTCTATTCCTCGTCCTTCTCCTAGCTTTACGGATTGGTCATCTACCGATCCGCTCCCTAAAATTGAGGATCTCAAACCCCAGGTCCTCAATAATGTAAATAACCCTGTACAGTTTGCTATTAATGATAATCTGAATATCTTTGTTTATTCCTTAGTTGCACCTACATTAAAAAACGCATTAGATAATTATAATGATGAGTCATTTGATGAAATGGATCCAAAAGATAAAAATTATTTGCTTGAGCTCGTAAAGTCAGTTGAGCACTAGGAACAACATAAGTTAGCAGCCAATGAAGACTTGTCCACTCTCAATCTGGGGCTGAACAATGAGATCAAAGAGATCAAAATCGGCAGCTACTTACAAGGCTCTGAAAGAATGGCACTTATTAACCTCCTCAAAGAGTTCGTGGACATCTTTGCATGGTCCTACGAAGATATGCCCGGGTTAGACCCAGCCATTGTTGAACACCGGATCCCCATATATCCGGATGTCCGGCCAGTCAAGCAAAAACTCCGCCGAATCAAACCAGAATGGTCACTGCAAGTGAAAGAAGAAATCATGAAACAGCTGCATGTCAAATTCATTCGGGTAGTAGAATACCCGATCTGGCTGTCCAATATAGTGATCATTCCCAAGCCCAACGGGAAGGTTCGGATCTGTGTAGACTTCCGCGATCTCAACAAGGCATCGCCCAAAGATGACTTCCCTCTACCTAATATTGATATCGTGGTAGACGCCGTTGCTTCTCACAGAATAAGATCTTTCGTCGACGGCATGCTGGGCTATAATCAAATCAAAATGGCAGCAGAAGACCAGGAAAAAATGTCATTCACTACCCCCTGGGGAACCTACTGCTATAATGTCATGTCATTTGGGCTAAAGAACGCCAGGGCTACATATCAAAGGACTGCCACCACCCTCTTCCACGACATGATTCATAAAGAGGACGAAGTGTACATTTATGACATGATCGTGCACTCCAGTGATGCCAACGGTGCTCATGTCAAAGTCCTTCGAAAATTCTTCGAAAGGTTAAGAAAGCATCAGATGAAACTTAACTCCACCAAATGCACATTTGGGGTTACCAAAGGCAAGGTCCTGGGATTCATGGTGATTGAACAAGGCATCGAGATCGAGCCGACCAAAATTAAGGCCATCATAAATATGCCACAGCCAAAAACTCCAACTGAAGTCAAGGGCTTCCTGGGCCGATTGCAATATATCAGCCATTTCATCAAACAACTGACATCTATATGTGAGCCCCTATTCAAGCTCCTAAAGAAAAATACTGACCAAGTCTGGGACGAGAAGTGCCAGCTAGCCTTTGAAAAAATAAAAGCCTACCTTACCAATCCACCAGTGCTAGCTCCTCCCCATACACATAAACCTCTCCTCCTATATTTAACCGTCACAGACACGTCGGTAGGGGCTATGCTCGCCCAAGAAAAAGAAAATTCCTACATTGAAAATGCCATCTACTTCATAAGTAGAAAGCTGCAAGGAAGAAAGCTTAATTATTCAGCATTGGAGAAAAGCTGCATCGGCCTAGTTTGGGCAACGCAAAGGCTCAAGACCTATCTACAAGGATGATCCATCAAGCTCATCTCCAAGATGGATCCTATAAAATTCATCTTTGGCAAGCCATCACTTTCCAGCCGACTAGCTAAATGGTCGTTTCTCCTCAAAGAGTTTGACATCACCTATGTCACGCTCAAATCCATCAAAGGCAGCATAATTGCAGACCATTTAGTTGATCTGCCCCTAGAAGCAAAAGATGCAACCGAGCCCAGTTTCCCAGACGAAGGTGTCCTGGAAATTACTGACCATGACACCAGTTGGCAAATGTTCTTTGACGGAGCCGCAAATAAAAGAGGCTTTGGCATAGGAATCTTGCTAATCGACCCGGTGTAGACACCCCAATTTCGTACCCCTAATATGTGACTCTGGCATGTGATATCAAGAACTGCTTAAACTTAACAAATGTTAAGTTACAGGAGTCAAAAATGCGAAAGGCAAAGCAGGATGCGCAAAACAGTAAAAGGCGAAGGTGAAAGTGACAATTTTGAAACTCAAATAGTGCCTTGGCGCGGCCAAAAGGCACATCTGGCGCCGCTCCAAGGGGAGCTTAAGTCCGCGCCATGCTTGCTACAGTGACACTCCCAGTTAACGCATTGTACAAAATTCGAAGGCTGGTGTACAAGTTTTATCAACGCACTGAAGGGATTTTTAATCCCGGATGTGTCCCTTCGTCCACCTATAAATAAATGTGCTGGGCTCACTTCTGAAGGAGGAAGAGCGATCATGAAGAAACTCTGATAATTTTTCTCTGCGTTCTTATAATGCTGAGATATAGTGAGAGAAGTGAGATAGGGAGTGTTTAGCCCATAAAGCTTTGAATCCTCGTCCAAACTCGGCCAAACCAAAAACCCACCGATTAAAAATGATCCCTAGCCTTTTAGTTAAGTATCCACCTCATTTCCCCGGCCCAAAAACCATAAAGTAAGTCGTTACTTTGCCCGAGTAATAGGCCGAAAAACACCAAAAATAAGCCGTTGTTCCACCCAACCAAAACGACCAAAACAACCACAAATAAGATGTCATTCTGCCCGAGTGAACGAGTCAAAACCATCAGAAATAAGCAGTCACTCTACCCAAATCACAACAACAACAAAAAAAGACTCTCTCTCCCTTAAGGAAAAAGCGAGCACATCCCGCTCTGAAAGGTAATAACCTTTAAGGGCGTTATTTTTTATAAAGTTTTTCTTTAAATCTGGCTCAATGTAGAAAATATAAGTTGTTGTGCTACCCGGATTTAGTTAGGAAATATTATATAAAAGAGCCATTATAATGGCCAAATATTTTTAAATATATCTGTAATTATTGTAAAGAGACGGCTGCAAGTCCGTAAATAATGTAGCCGCGGATGTATTTGCTTTTATTTTCCTGTCTTTTAATGCTTTATTTATTTGCTAGATAAATATAACAAAAAGCATACTTTAGCCAAAAACCACTTTTGAGACCGAAAGGGCGAGTTGGGTGCCTAGCACCTTCCCAACTCATAACTTAGCCTCCGAACCCGTTTTATAATCTCTGGTTTTTTCTTCTTTTTTTTTTTTTTGTTTTGTTTTATTTTTGCCTTAAAATAAAGATGGCGACTCTATAAAACATTTTGGATCCAGTGGGGCCTCGCAACACTCCTTTATTGCACTTTTCTGTTTTCCCCTAAAAAATGGAGAATTTGAATGAAAGGGTGATGTATTCTCATATCCTGGTATCCCCTAAACAAGGGATAACTTGATGCGGGAAACTCAAAGCTCCCATAGTGATCCGAAATAGGCCATAAGGCTATTTTTATAAAATCCATACTGGGGGCATCGCAACATCCTTTTTTGCACTTTTCCGTTTTTCCCTAAAAAAGGGAAAATGGGAATAAAAGGGTGATGCATTCTCATATCCTGGTATCCCCTAAACAAGAGATAACTTGATGCGGGAAACCCAAAGTTCTCATATTGGATCAAAAATTCACTAAAGTCAACCGAGGCGCATTCCAACGCGCTATTTTAGACAGCACTCCTCTCGCACTTTTAATTTCATTTTCCCCTAAACAAGGGAGGATGGAATGATAGCAGTGGTGTCCCGCATCCGCACGTACGCGCACGCCTATTCAAGGGCGCGCGGGGTGCGGTAGCACAGTCCGGGCGACCCACAGTGGCGACTCTGTTGGTGAGATCATTTTATTTTAAATAAAATGGAGGGCTAGACTCATAAAAATATAAAAAATAAAAAATAAAAAAAACTTTTTTGTTTTTCTTTGTTTCTGGCTAAAGTATGCTTGTTATATTAATTTATGCATTTGGATATCACGTTCCTATACATCTGTGTCTATATTTGTGGATATGATCCTCCATCTTGCAGCAATTTCGTTCCGATAACTGTTACAGGTATATTTAAAAATATTCCTTTTTAAAAAAAAAGCAAACAAATTTTGAAAAAAAAAAGTTTTCATAAAAAAATATATATCATAAATGTGTTACAATAAAAATTCCGAGCAGCACAATAAAAGGGTCGGGGCTTTATTTTTAATATTGCTTTATTTTCGGCCCTATATATTTATTTTGTTCTGTTTATTATTTTTATTTTACAAAATATGTACATATTTGCATTCATTCTGTCATTTTATTTTAGGGACATATGACCAAATTTGTAATTAATAGGAATAGATAGATTCCCCACTTTTCTTTCTATTTCTTAATGTGATGTGCTTGCTTGCTTGCGCTCAAACTAAAAAGCCGAGAAAATACATGCGTAACAGAAAGACATGTCATATGTGTTTCATTTTCTGTTTATATATCTGAAAAAAATAATAATAAGGACTTTATTGCTTTTTAGATAATGCACACACGTGCACACATATAGGTATATCCCGAACTGTTACCCTACACCATGGCCAGTCTACCCCCTGCATAAGCCAACGATAGAATGCATATAGATTCTCAGGACACTTCAAAGACCGACCGGTTTTTGTATTTTTGAATCGTGGGTCAGCCCCTGTAATAAAAAAATATGAGATCAAAAAAAAAGGAGAGAAAATAAAATAAAATGTGCAAGTCAAAAAAATAATGATGAAAAAAAAAAATAAGTTGTGCAAATAAAAAAACAAAATAAATACGTAGGGGCTGATTTGTTACTCTCTGATGCTCGACCTAGACCATTTCGAATGGTCGATCTTGGAAAGAGTATAGGCCCTTCGCCTGGGATCAGTCCGATCTTGGGGAGTCGAAAGGCAGGTGGAATACGTTGGTCCTATACTCTGGAGAAAGAATCCACTATTCCAGGGAAAGTCCTAAGACCGTCAAAATAAAGCAGGTGCTTATCCGGTCAATTGTAGGGAAAATAAATAATAAATTTAAAAAATACTAATAAAGGCACGCTGTACTCCAAGCCCAGAAAGCCTTCAGCCAGCCTTCTGATACCTCCAAACCTATTTTCCTCAGAAACCTAGCCCGAATTTGGAAAGGCAGAGATAGTACTGGCCGGTTGATACGGGAAATAAGTGTAGAAATCGAACAGGGTATCGAGATCGATCATACAAGGGCGGAATCGTGAGGGTACGATCCGAGCAAGATGGCGGCAGAAAGTGAGCGCTATGGGTACGATCTGTGGGCTGGTACGCCCGACTTCAAAGAATGCAGCAGTTGGTTAGACCAAAGTTTGGGTGCAGCGACTGATCGTATAATGAGCCAAGTGGCTAGTCTGGTGCAAAATTTAAAATCCAGCGGTGAGGTGAACTCTTCCCCCGTAGTCCCTCAGGAAGCATCAACATCTCATGTGCCTCCAAACCCAACTCCCCAGCCAAACACTAACCCACCAAATATGGTCACTACTCCGAATCCAAATCCCCCACTAAGTCCCTACTACCCAAATATCAGCCCTTACCCGTCCTATCCTCCATATCCTCTCCCGAGCACCAATATTCCCCAGAGCCCAAATGACCTCCCTTTTCCCATAACCAACCCACTCCAAAATAGCCCACATTTGGACCCAAAAAGCTATAACCCGCCAGGCCAAGTTACTACCTACTTACCTTTCAATGATCCTGGCCGCCCAGCCGAAATCGTCCATAATCCACCAACCCAGAACCCTTATCCAACCCAATATCCATATCCAGCCCAATATCCTTACCCCGCCCAAAATCCTTACCAGATACCGCAGCCTTTAAATTAAACCCCTTCCCTAATCCAAGATATACCAAAAGCCAACTCCCCCAGCCACCAAAATGGAGGCCGACATGGAAAATATGAAAACCATGATGCTCAAACTTCTTAACAAAGGGGAATTTTCTACACGGGCACTAGCATTGCAACCCTCAGCAATACTACCCTCAAAGTTCAAAATGTCCGACATAGACAAATTTGATGGGACTGGATGCCCTATATCCCACTTGAAATCTTATTCCATTGGCATGCAGTCAAGGGGAGCTAGCTTTGAGGCTATGGCTTCCAATTTTCACCTCACCCTAATAGGGCCGCCAAACAATGGCTAATGTTGTCCGATAGCAAAGACCATGAATACTTGGGACCAGATAGCTGAAGGGTTCCTTGAAAGATACAAAGACAACACCAGTCCTGAAAATAAAAGGGACCTTGAGTCGTGCACCCAAAGGGAAAAAGAGACATGTGCTGAGTTTGCAATGTGGAAAGAAAGTTGGCCTGCACCTTTGCGGCACGATCCGGTTGAGTCATGCAGAATGTTCATTAAAAACCTCTAGCCCATTTACCTAGAACATATGCGGTATCTCTCCTACACCAATTTCAAAGAAATAGTGGAGATAGGAGCCCGTATTGATGAAGATATACGGACTGGGCAATTAAAAGCCAACACGCCCCCTAGTTCTTTCTGTTATTCTAAAGGAAAGGCAGTCGCACCATCACCAGCCATCAATATGGTAGGAAATGCCTCAGGCCCATTTTCTACCCAAAATTATAGCTCTGTTCTATGGTACTACGGGTCAGACAGGTCTGTCAATACAGTGGGAGGAAGTGATGGCCCTGGCAGAAATTCCAGAAATCAGAATAAGGTGAACCGGTATTATGATGAAGTGCAAGCTCCCCAATCTGTAATACTGCAGGGGTTGATGGCACAGGGAGTGCTAAAGCCTTTGGAGAATTATAAGCCACCAAACCCCCTGCACAGGACTTGGAGTCATGCCCAGTACTGTGAATACCATCGCTGTAGTGGTCACCTCACCGATAAATGCTATACACTCAAAAATGCTATCCAAGACCTTATAGATGATAAGGTTATTGAAAAGCCTCCACCCAGACCAAATATAGTCAATAACCCCCTACCTCAAATCAACATGATTGAGGTTGATGAAAAAATTTGTGTACCCAAGTTTGAAATAAATAAACATCCATTACCATATATCCTTGTTCCTTTTCCTCCATCCTTATCCATAAAAGAGCCTAGCTGTAATATGTTCTCTTGGGACACTATCCTGGGTAGCCAAAATACTTGCAATATTGAAAAAGTCACTTGGGTTGGTGGAGATGTTAGCCACCTTACCCGATCTGGCCGAGCCTACCAACCAAACCTGGAAAGAGGTGACCACTCTGGCAAAGACCAAGAAACAGATACTGGGGCTAAGACGGTGGAAGATACTTTATTAGCTCAGATGAAGAAAACTTAGGCCAACATTTCCATCTAGGTCTTACTTTGTGCTTCTAAGACCCACCGTGATACGCTGGCTAAATCTTTAAGTCAGGCAGTCATTCCTATTGAAACCTCCCCAAATGAGCTTACTCAAATGATCGGGAACATTCACTTTGGGAACGTGATAATGTTCACTGATCTAGATCTGCCAAAGGAAGGAACCAACCACATTGATGCTCTCCATATCACTGTGGGAATTTTGGAAAAAAGGGTTCCACGGGTTCTGATAGATAATGGGTCTTCATTGAATGTATGTCCCGCCAGCACTTTAGCCAAACTGGGATAAAAAATATCAGAACTCACTCCTTCCTCGCAGACAGTCAAGGCATACGACAACACTAGTCGATGTGTCCTAAAGGTGGTCACTTTAATGCTAACCATTGGGCCATTAAACATGCCAGTTGAATTCCAAGTCCTGGACATACCAGCCACCATTAACCTGTTGCTGGGACGCCCTTGGATTCATGGGGTAAAAGGGGTAGCCTCTTCATTGCACCAACGTGTCAAATTCATCCACGATGACCACATAGTAATTATTCTGGCTGATAAGATCGTGGAAAATAAGAAAAACGAGGATATCCCAATCCTCGAGATAGAGCATGAGGACACTGGTATTTTCCTCAGTGGCTTTGAGGTCATCCCCCAAGCTGTGGTCAACGCCATTGAATATGGCCGAGAAACTGACATCATTGGAAAAAAAATCACTTCCCTAGGAAACATGGTCCCCTTAAACATGTTTCGAAAAATGAATTATATGTCTGGTCTGGGTCTCGGCAGAAATCAGCAGGGACTTGTCAATTTAGTCCAAGATAAACTTAAGGAATGTATCCCTCCTTTTGGTCTAGGATACACGCCTACTCCAGTTGAAGTAACCGCAGTCATGAAACAAAAACGTGAGAAAGAAAGGCAGAAAGACAAAAGCGTCCTTATGAATATCCCCCTCTCCAACCATATAGAAAAACCTTAAATGGTTACTTTGTAAGGGAAGGGGAAACCGAAGCCTATCTCATGTTTCTTGAGCCCTGGATAGACCAGAATAGAAAAAGATGCCCTGGTTGTGAAAGGTTACCCTGGAGCCCCGTAGCACTGTATATAAGACTGTCACTATTGAAAATACTTGGTCTATAGACCAATATGATTATGCTCTCGCCCTACTAGATGATGATGGTCTAGGGGAAAACTTCCTAGGTATGATAGACGGAGGCACTTGTTATAAAGAGCTCCCTGCTAAGTATGAGCTTATTGTTGATAAGCCTCTGCAGAACTGGTATACCACGACCGGCCCGCTTTTGACGCCCGCAGATTTG
Source organism: Codonopsis lanceolata (assembly GCA_013146195.2). Lineage (NCBI taxonomy): Eukaryota > Viridiplantae > Streptophyta > Magnoliopsida > Asterales > Campanulaceae > Codonopsis > Codonopsis lanceolata. The sequence continues at coordinate 111,720,302 of CM028377.1, read as the reverse complement.
GTGGACCGCTTTGGATATACTATCCTGATTCCTTCCTCTAACTTTACGGATTGTTCATTGATCGATGTTTTATTTAATCTTTTTCCTTGCAAGTGGACAAGACTATTATAGAATAGTATTGGAAGCAAGGGTCGAACCCACCGAGACAAGTGATCACGAACAGAGCAATTTATTGATAGCAAATTATTAATCTAAAGGGGGTTTTTATGATTATTTTATTCTAACTACTATTTGTATTTAGATGTTTAACTAATTAGCAGTAATTACAGATATAAGGATCTTATGGTGATTGGCAATCTAGGATTCTGGGTTTCACTTGTATCTCCTTTATGTTCAATTCATAATAATTATCATTCACTTTCTTGGGTTCGTTCACAAAAGATAGATATAGTCTGTTGAACAATTGGTTCAACCTCCATCCCAGCAAAATTCATCCATTCTATATCCTAAGCACAAGAACTTTAATCTAACTGTCACCTAGATTTATGATCTATTTGTCTCCAAGATCATGTATGAACCTGGTCCTAACTTATCACTCTCGTGCATCGATAGGCCCAATTTATTGTGATGGTGAGCCAGTGTACGACATATGCACATTGGTCATGCAGTTATCCGCACCTCTAGGCCTTTATTATTTGCGATTACATTCATTTGTTCAAAGCAAAATAATATAGGGATTGATAAACACCACAATCAACAAGAACTGAATGAACATATATAAGAATCAAAGCATAAATTTGATACAAGTTACCTCCCACCTCCTAGATTAAGGATGATTTAGTTCATCATAGACAATGAACAGCACATGGAGATGAACGGATACATGATTTGATCTTCAATACTTGTAATTACACAATCTAACTATGTTATACAATCTAAAAACTATCTAAAATCTACCTAAGACTGCTCCCAGCCGTCTCTCCCTTTGGCTCTCGGCATCCAACTTCAATATATACTCGGGAGTTGTAATCCAATCGAATCACTATGTGAAAACACGAAAATATCGCGTTCTGACCACCTTGTGGTCGCAAGGTGTTGAGTACCTTGCGTCCGCAAGGTCTCCAGTACTTCAAGCCTTTGGTTTCTTGCTCCTTTAACATACTGCCTACCTTGCGGTCGCAAGGTCTGAGGTACCTTGCGTCCGCAAGGTCTCCAGATTTGACAGTCTTCGTTTCTTCTTCATTTTTCCTCTTTGGCCCTTCTTGGAATTTGCACATAAAACCCTGGAGTTTGGCATATTTTCACTAACAACCCTAAAACTTACAAAACTCACCGAAAACATATATCAGTAGCCAAAAGCCTCGTGAAATAGCATAATTTAAGTCATAGAAGCATATAAAATCGACGTATAAAATACATCGATCAAATACCCCCAAACTTAAACTTTGCTCGTCCACGAGTAAATAATAATAAATACAAAAGCATATAAATAAAAATTAACAAAAAACTGAAAATCATTTTGGAGGGTGACACTATTTACACTCCTCTATAAACCCACAAACTCAAGGAAACTCTTTCGAGTGACTCGACTAAGCAGATAAATACAAAAACTGATAAATACAAAAGCAGATGAAAATTAAACTACAATAAAACAAAAATCTTTTTGGCTTCAACCTCAAGTTATGAATTATGGCATGCAAAGCAATCTCAGTTCGAGGCTCACCACATATATGCAGGCTTAGTCACATAAAACCAACTGATCTTTTCTTAAAACTGCTACTACTTTTAATTTCTCTGTGTGTGTGATCATCAGTCTTAAAGAATATCTTAACTAAAACAGTTTTATTAAGTTAAACACCACATTCATATGAAAATCAAAGTTTAATAGAAAATCATGCATTAAGAATTACGAGATCTACCATCCAAACCCGGTCAGTTACAGACAGAAAGGTCCCAAGGATTTCAAAGACTTATACATCCATCCCATGCACTTCTATGTATGACATACAATGCTCTCCTATCCCAATGACTTGTAATAGCTAAGATTATGCTAACACAGTGAGCTTTAGGGCGAATAATAATGAACATGAAGAGTTTGATCAATTTCATATGACTCATTTGACAGTTAAAACAACATAAGCATTGGCAAGAAGATCATTAGGTCTTTATTTAGCTTGTAATGTAAGGCCAAGGTGATGGGGGATATGATGGAAAGGGATTGGAATTCAAAGTGAGAGAGTAAGACTACCCTTTATCCCTCATACTTCCAAGCAAAAGGAAGTTTTCCCTATTTAGGCTAGAACCTGCAAAGACCACAAGTGGAGGGGTGTTTTTCGTTACTTTTCAGTTTTCTTCTTTCCCCCCCCCCAAACTTGTTTAGGGCAATATATACTTCTAAAAATATCACATCCTTCTTATCAGCATAATTTTTCTAACATATTTTCTCTTGAAAGCTATGCTTCCATTTGAATCTTTGTTACACTCTTCTTTTTCCGTTCCTTTTTCGTCGATACATAATTTTTTTTTCTTTTCTTTTCTTTTTTTTTTTCGAAAATGGAAAGAAGAAGTCTTCCGAAAAATAGCCTAACTGAAAAAAAGTGGTCCTCCCAAATCAATTTCCCCACCCACATCCTACTCTCTTAAAGGGTAGGCTAAAAGTGTATAGGCTTTTAGGGTTAAATTAATGTGGGTAATAGAAACGATGGCGAATGGGGGTTTAAATAGTGTGCTTAGCACACTCCATTCTTTTTCATTAGGCTCAACAGGGACACTAGGGATATTTTTTAGTATAGGTCAGGGAATATTTAGGCTCTAACGATCCAAAGATGGCCTAAGTCATTTCTTAATGTCAAATGCTCATGTAGTTTTTAAAGCAAGTAAAACACACAAAATATCATATCAACTATGGGAATTGGGGGTTGAATATTTAGCATCACTGGATTTCACATAAGCATTCGCTAATACAGATGGTAGGGACAATTGAGACTAACATGCAGACACGGTTCGAAAGTGTGCTTGAGATATATAAATGAGAAAAATCCAAGGGATCTAACTATCATGCAATTGACCCTAAGTCACAATTTAATGCAACAATTATGTTCGAATGGCTATGCATCATATTCTTGTGCATATCTAGTTGTAATGAAGTAGGTGCTATAAACTTTATAAAACTATTCTAATCAATCCATACTTATGACTGGTGTGGGTGCATGAAGAATTTGGAGAAAAGTAAAGGTTTCGCAAAATCAAGTAAATACCAGAGGGATCTACTGACTAGCTATGCGGTTCATTGCATTAACTCCTCATCGACTACGGCTAGCATTACCACACCTAAACTTGAGGATGAAAATTTTGAAATATTTTATTTTTTTGATTTTGATTTTTGAATTTTTTTTTATAAAGAAAATTGGAGATGATGACGATGACTCTTTTGATAGGAACCTAAAGGTCCTTACTACTATAGTATTCTGGTCATGAAAACAACTCCGAAAATAAGAAAAAATTAAAAACAGAAAATTGGGTGAAGAGTTAAATGGTTATCAAGAAAAGAATTTTTTCTTCACCCTAGAAACATAGCCCAACTCCATTCCTCCTTAGGCTAGGACCTGCTAAGACTCTGGGCTTAGAATCCCCCCCCCCCAAACTTAATTTCTATTTTGCCCTCAAAATTGAGAAACATATGAGAGGATTGATGGGGACGGACAAATATCAAAAGGAAATAGCAGGTCCACCTAACGAAAGAGGATGGAACTTGGGCCTCGACTCACGATGAGTCGGGCGGAAATAACGAATGAGGACGAAACTCGGGGATCGTGCCAGGTGGCAGCCCATAATAATTTGAGACATTTTGTCGCACAGTGTTAACCCAACCGAAAAATTTGGTCTGGTCGGCACACATTTGTGCCAACTGCTGACTCACCATATCAGTTTGGAAGACAGCTTCCTCCAACCTGTTGGAGATCTCCACGAGTGGGTCCTCCTCCTCCTCTTCGGGTTCCTCACCGTGAGGAACCCTCACCCTCGGCTGCTGGTGGTGCTCAAACAAAATGGCCCTAGTAATGGCCAGACCAACCTTAAGCCTCTCTGCGTGTTTGGGCCATCTCACGCCTGCCCTCCTATACAGCTCGGTGATCAAATGCGGGAACGCGAACCTCGCATTCGTAGTACCTCTAATAAGGGTCTTGATTTGGCCATTGATCAGACGTCCAACATCAACAGACCCACCGGACATAATGGTGTAGGTCAAGACAGCCCTCTCCCAAGTCACCGTATGTTGGTGACTGGAGGGCATGAGACGACCACAAACAAATTTGAACACGGGCTTGGCCGTGTTCAGAAGGAAGGACTCCTCCATGGTGCGTGGACCAAAGGGTGGATTACAGTTGTAGGTCCACACAACACCAGGGAGGGCGATGGTCGCATTGACCACCTCGACAGGGATAGGGGATGGAGGTGTGTGCTAAAATTATCGGCACCAACCGCAAAGTTGGAGGTGCCGAAATATTCGTTAATGCTTTGGGGCGAAAAGTCTACTACAACGCCCCTAACACTAACTGTGTCTAATACACCCCCATCTATGCCAATGCTGCCATTGGCATAGAACTCTCGGACAATAGGCACCACGGCTGCCTTTTCCGGAGAGTCGATCAAACGCCCCCACCTACGGGACGTAAAATTTGGACGGAGGCCAAATTCTTCAGCCTTGAATCCCCTCTTGGGAACCAAGGACTTGGAGAGTTTGGCCGCATATTTTTCAGAGGCCTCATAGGATACGAATCGGGTGTGGTCAAAATTATGTTCCTCCTCCTGAACATGGCGGGAGGACGAAGCACCGGTATTTCTACTCTTTCTAAACATTTTGTTTGAATAAATTAAAAAATAAAGATTTAACAATTATAATAAGTTTTTAGAATTTTTAAAATAAATTCTAAAGCATGCAAAATTTTATCTACGTTAAAACTATCTAACACCCTAGCATGCAAGAATTTTGACGTAAAAATTAAAGATAGGGGTTAGGAATACTTGTTAGTTGCAGCTTTAGAGTCGAGTGCAGCCGGAGTTTGAGTTTGATCGGCAACAATGGTGTTGTCTTACTCTTTCTTCAAAGCCATCAAGCTTTAATGGAGTGCAATGGGGTTGGTGGAAGAGGTGTAGAAGATGAAGAGTTTAAAGAGGGAGGAGATCTTTGGAGTAGGAGCCGATTTTTAGAACTCTCACCGGATTTTTGAGGGGAAGAGGATGCTGCTTCACTGCTTGAAGGAGGGCAAAAGGAATTCTGGTGATTCTGCAATTGATCCCGGTACCGTCTTAAATAAGGGGACCTTGCGGTCACAAGGTCTGCCACACCTTGCGACCGCAAGGTGGTCAGTCAAACCGTTTGATATTCCGCTGATTCCCCATGTTCTGACGGTACGATGCACGATATTCGCATTTACTAAGGACCTTGCGGTCGCAAGGTCTCTCACACCTTGCGTCCGCAAGGTGTCCAAAACTGTCCAACTTGTTTTCTTTTTAATTCTTTTCAACGGTTTTTGCAGTTTAGCCCTTCCGTTAACTTCCGTTATGTTTCATACTTTCCTGTATCACAAAAACTTAACAAAAACTCTAAACTAAAAATATTAGCAACATATAAATACAACACTAAGATGCTTTTCTCCCCCAAACTTGAATTTTGACATATTTAATTAAAAATTAAATGTCCAAAAATACATTTAACGGAGAAAAGCATATTTAAACTAACTACAAAGTAAATAACGTTCAAAATAGTGGGTTGCCTCCCACTTAGCGCTTTTGCTTAACATCTTTGGCTCGACCAAACTGCAAGCCTAATCCCGGGGTGGTTCATTGTCAGCCAAACGAATTAACTCAATTGTTCGTTCAACTGACATCAGCTCTAGATATGGCTTGAGTCGGTGTCCATTAACTTTGAAATTTTAATTATTTTTAGGATTTTGAATATCAACAGCTCCATGAGGATAGATTCGTACGATTATAAAGGGACCAGACCATTTAGATTTTAACTTTCCGGGGAATAACCTTAGTCTAGAATCAAAAAGTAACACTTTCATCCCTGGATGAAACATCTTGTTGGCTAACCCCATGTCATGATATTTCTTGGTCTTTTCTTTATATGTTTTTGCATTCTCATACGAATTCAGCCTATGTTCTTCTAATTCATTTAACTGAAATAATCTTTCCTCTCCAGCCAGAGTTAAATCTAAGTTTAATTCTTTAACAGCCCAATAGGCTTTGTGCTCAATTTCAACTGGTAAATGGCAAGCTTTGCCATATACCATTCTATATGGACTCATTCCTATGGGGGTTTTAAAAGCAGTTCGGTATGCCCATAAAGCATCCTTAAGTTTAGATTCCCAATCTTTAAGATTAGGCCTAACAGTCTTTTCTAATACTGCTTTTATTTGTCTATTGCTAACTTCTACTTGGCCAGATGTTTGAGGATTATAAGGTGTAGCTAACTTGTGAGTTACACCATGTTTCCTAAGGACATTATTCAACAACTTATTAGTAAAATGAGTTCCTTGGTCACTTATTATGGCCTTAGGTACTCCATATCTAGCAAACAAATCTTCTCTGAATTTAACCCTTTGTTTTACCATCATTTGTCTTGGTTGCTCTTGCTTCAATCCATTTAGATACGTAATCAAGCGCTACTAAAATATACTCACAATTATTTGACCTTTGGAAAAGGACCCATGAAATCAATACCCCAAACATCAAAGATTTCAACAACCAAATTAATATGCAAGGGCATTTCATTTCTCTTTCTATTCCACTATTCCACATTCTTTGACACTTATCACATGTTCTATAAAACAATTCACAATCTCTAAAAGCAGAGCCAATATAAACCCGATTGCAAAATTTTTCTAGCAGTTTGTTTCCACTAAAATGACCTCCACAAGAGTATCCATGGCGAGAATTCCATAATACCTTGTTGGTCTTTTTCGGAATACATCTCCTTATTAAAGAATCGAACAAATTTTGTATAAATGAGGTGCTTCCCAAAAATAATTTTTCGTTTCGCCAAAAATTTCTTCTTTTCATAATGATCAAAATCGGATTAATGATATCGACACATAGTAATTGACAAAATCAGCATACCAAGGGTATCCGAATCTTTAATGGCTAAAAGTTGCTCATCAGGGAAAATCATCATTTATAGGAACAGGATCATCAAGAAATTGACGTTCAAGCAAGGGTGAAAATTCAATAGACAAATGGTCGGCTCACGACATTCTCGGTTCCCTTTTTTATCTTTGATTGTAATGTCAAATTCTTGTAACAATAACATCCATCTAATTAATCTTGGTTTAGCATCTTTCTTACTTAACATATATTTTAATGCGAATGATCGAGAAAATATTATCACCTTTGATCTAACAAATATGATCTAAATTTTTCTAAAGCATATACTCTTGCTAAAAACTCTTTTTACGTAGTTGTATAATTCAATTGTGCATCATTTAGAGTTCTACTAGCATAGTGGATCACATGGGCTTTCTATCTACCCTTTGTCCTAACACGGCTCCAATCGTGAAAATCGTGCATCACACATGATTTCAAAAGGAAGTGACCAATGAGGGCGGATAAAATAGAGGCGTAATTAATTTTCTTTTTAATAAATTAAAAGCTTCTAAACATTCTTTATCAAAAATAAATTTTGTATCTTTTGCTAACAAATTACATAGAGGTTCTGATTTTGGAAAAATCTTTTATAAATCTTCGATAAAAACCGGCATGCCCTAGAAAACTTCTAACACCTTTATGTATGATGAGAGGGGGTAGTTGTGAAATACTTCGATTTTAGCTTTATCAACTTCAATGCCTTTATTTGAAACAACATGCCCTAGGACAATTCCATGTTTGACCATGAAGTGACTTTTCTCCCAACTTAAAGTTAAATTTGTTTCACATCATCTTTTAGGTGATGTAAGATTTTCTAAGCATGATCAAAAAATTTCCAAAAGCAAAAATCATCCATGAAAACTTCAACACATCTTTCAACTAAATCGAAAATAGAAATCATGCATCTTTGAA